>JAEIFP010001884.1:600000-1135568 GCA_018903935.1 Drosophila insularis | reverse complement strand
TAGGCTGTCTAATCTCCGTAACATTATTAAATCGAGAATTTTTAAAAGGATTAAAAAACTGTTTGCGAAATGACCATGCAAATTATTGTGTAGCGAAATCTCAATTTTGTCTCTTAAATACTCAATGCTACAATAAATATATAGTACGCTGTGAGGTTGAATTCTATAAGAACCCCAAATGATTTTACAACTTTGTCAATTCTAAACGACGCGTTTATTTACTACCTTCCACCTTCAGACTTAATGACCAGACTGCCAATAATGATTCAGATATTGCTAATCTGTTTGCTAAATTCTTTCAGTTGACTTATTCTACTACTGCTTTGGATGCAAAATACTATCCCTTCTCAATACCACATTTAAATTGTATGTTTTTTCCTAGTATTAGTAAAGACTGTATTGTCTCTAGCTTATCATCTATGAGGTCTTCCCTCGTACCCAGTTCTGATAATATTCCTATTTGCATCCTTAAAAAGTGTTCGATTTCCCTATCTAAACTTTTATCTCGGTTATTCTTTATATCGAGTGATTTCCACAAAAAGTGTCAAACTGATGTTATTTATACCGACTTTAGTAAGGTTTTCGATACGGTTGATCATTCTATGCTTCTTACGAAACTTAACATTATGGGCTTTTCCCCGAAACTGTTGCCTTGGTTAAAATCGTATCTTATTGGCACAACCCAAAAGGTGTCTTTTCGTTCCTCAATATCCAAAACTGTTCGAGTTTCCTGAGGCGTTTCCCAAGGCCCTGGGCCCACTGTTATTTATCCTGTTTATAAATGATTTGCCCTTGGCCTTGGATCATTCACGCGTGCTCATATTTGCGGATGACGTCAAGATTTATTATTCCTATAATAATCCTTCTTTCCAACAGTACTTGCAATCAGATCTCGATGCGTTTTGTGATTGGTGCCACGTTAATAAATTACACCTTAATGCCTCTTAGTGTTCTTTTATGACTTTCAGTCGTTTGTCTCCGTTCCTAGCTCATTACTCTATTAAGTCTGTTCTGTTAAATTGTGTACCATCCTTCAAAGACTTAGGCGTTATGTTTCACCCAAAACTTTCATTTAATGTTCATATTTCTTCAATTGTCAATAGAGCATGCAGTCTTCTTTGGTTTCATTAAACGTTGGCCAAAGAATTTGATAATCCCTATGTAACAAAGTTTTTATACACTTCGTTAGTTTTTATTTGCTTTTTTGACAAACTTCTTATTAATCTTCCTTCACTTTACAACCGTAGGCTCGTATTTGGCATTCTCTTTCTCTATAAACTAGTCAACGGTGAAGTCATTTTTACCAATTTACTAGATATACTATATTTTTGTGTTCCCCCACGTCGGACCAGGATCTTTTTTCCTATTCACCTTAGTAGATGTCTGACTAACTACTTTCTTTACGAACCTTTTCGTGTTCTTTGCCAATCCGTCACTTTTCTCTTCGCGCTATACTTTTCAATCATATACAAGGAAACCGCTAAATACATTCCTGGACTTGGACTGGACTTGGATTGCTTGCAACTCATCCTGACCACAGTGGTAATGAGTCAGGGGATAGCTGGCACCTTGTGCAAATAAAACACCTCCACCGGGTCGGAAATGTTTAGTTGTGTTTAAAAGTAGCTACCTTCTTCAATAAGTTCAATAAACAACTGTCATTTAGCAACGTTATTCGTGGACTGCTGTGTTAGTTGACGTAAATAAATAAATAAATAAATATTTTAAGATTAGTAGATCATAGTACGTAACCCGGTTGTAGATATCGATGGCTCATCGTAGGCCTGATATGGTTAGCAGTCAGCAATAAAGACATAGTTTATATGCTGCTATGGTTAGCGTTTTCAATATAGACGTATTTTGCTGACCTAAGGCTATGTCGAACTATGCACTAGTAAGCTCTCTATTTTACTATAAAAGAAATGCATTATTCTTAGTTACATCGGGTGTGCATCGCTGTCTTTGGCCCCCATTTCACCTTTGTATTCTCGCTCAGAAGTCCACACCATTTATATGTTGGTTGCGACAACTATCAGTCACTGGTTCATGTGCTATTGCCTACATATATATAAATAAATAAACATAAATTCAAATCAAGAAATCTAACTGGCGGCTCCAAGTTGAAAGAATAAAGAACTTGGTGAAACCGTCATGAAGTGAGAATGTTTGGTCAACTCAGGCGACCATTTCTTAATGATAAAAAAAAGGAAACTAGTCAACTAGGCGACTATTTCCTTTGCATGCTTGGGAAAATTATTGACAATCCTTAGCGAGGGCGTAAATTCATGATCATTACACATCAATCTGGGGTCCCGACATTAACGCAGTAATTGATTAACTTGGCAATCATTGCGTACCATATACAACAAGTCAACAAAAACAATTATTGACAATTTATTGCAAAACTAGTAGTTGGTTTTTCCGCAACGGGGTAAGCAATTGCATACCCATTGAATGAAAGTTGATCAACTAGACGATCACTTCTTCAAAAACATTTAACAACGATTTGTGTCAACAGGGCGACCAAATCATAAAAAGTTATTTTATGTAAAATAAGTTTGTTCAACTCTGTTGCATTCCCGTAAAAAAATACGACGGCGTCAGCAATCATGACCTAGTTAAGAAGAAACCCAAGTAGTACGCACGAGGACTATAGTCAAATAAAAAAGAAACTCAAAATTGGTTTCACTGTCATTGGCGTGTATCAGTGTAAATATTACGAATATTGGAAATAAAATTAACTATTGTTAAACACTAAACAAAAAAGGCGACTTCTATTTATTTCTTATTCTTATTTGAGCCCACTTGACCCAATTTAAGGAACAGTCGGAGCGTTCCCTGTCTTTGACAAAACAAACAAACTCCCATCGGGTCAAATGCTAGTATAAATAGCAAGTACATAAGAATATAAAAGAATATGGAGGAGTTTGATAATCAGCAGACAGAACGAGGAGGCAATTCAGGCCTTAATTCGGAATACCAAAAATACCTTGTTTTTTTTTCAGCGGTATCCAGCTTGCATGTGGTCTATGCAAAAACGGTGGTCCATATAACCATGATGTGTGCGTGCTAAGCTCGGCTGCTTATATTCACGAGACAGAACATCAGCTGGGTTAATTGCTGATGACACATGACGCCATTGCCTTGCATGTGAGACTGCGTGGCTCCTGGTCAACCGATTAGCCGCAAACGTGTGAAAATGTGATGCCCGTGAATTAGTCAAGAGGAGTACCACTGTTGAGTCTGACCAGAGAAATGACTCAACGCTGGCAGTCTAGTTGGAGATCCTGTCGGAACTCTATCCGTGAGTTCAGCTCCAGGAACAGCTGCGCCACAGTTCCAGCCGGGGCAGTGTCTGTCTTTCAAGGGGATGCCACTCTCGACCCAACGCACAACAATCTGACTAAATTTTTACCTTTCTTATAGGTTGATCTGATATAAACTGCCCCTCCATACGCCTTTTCTAACGCATCAACAAATGTATGCAGTTCCTTCTTCGTGGGAACCTTACCGTAAAAAATATATATTATGATTTCTAATGTTTTAACACTTGTTTGTTTTAGTGTATCACCAGGATTGACGTCAGTAATCGTATCTTCCTTTAGAATTTCCTTTAGAATTTGATTGCTATTTGAACTCCATTTCCGTAGAAGATTATTGTGGACCATTCTGGATCCATTATAAGGTTCGAGGAAATCGACCTGATAAAGCTTACATAGCAGTGTTTGTGGGGTTTTCAGCCAAGGCAGTCCACCTGGAGTTGGTAGGAGCCCTGTCCACCTCCTCATTTGTAGGTGCGCTTCATTGCGATAATGCAACAAACTTTGTTGGAGCAAATAACCAACTAAAAGGCATTGTCAGATACAATACCTCAGAAAAAAAAGCAGATACGATAAAGGAGTTTTGTATCAAAGGGAGTGCAATTTAAGTTTATCCCACCACGATCTCTACATTTTGAGGGGATTATGGGAAGCTGCGGTAAAGTCCGTCAAGCATTTATTGCTGAAAAATGTATCAACATTTGAACAGCTGTCCACTATCATTATCAATGCAGTGCTCAACTCTCGTCCATTATCTCCATATCCCGACGACCCCAACAACTTGACAGCTCTTACCCCAGGTCATCTATTAATCAGAGGACCATTGGTCGCCCAGCCGGATTCAGAGCCAGTAACACAGCGATCGATTCAGAGCAGCCAGGAACAATGCAGAATACCTATAGGAGTTGCAGGGTACATCAAATGGAAGAAACCATATAACAATGTCAAGAAGACATGATGGTAATTTTTAAAATAGGATAATGTGCCAATCCTGGGTCTCAGAAGTACCTACAGGATTGCAGAATTACATCCGAATGAAATATGGCTGCTTATTAATCGTATATAAAAGAAGGTATGATGGTAATTTTAAAAGAGTATAATGTGCCAATATTGCAGGCTTAGATGGATATGTCCGGGTGGTGGACGTAAGGCACCTACAAGCGAGCTATCCATAAATTGACTCCCTTGCCGAAGAGAACATGGTATCAAGGACAATGCAGGGCAAAGACAAAAAGAACGCTGTCGGTCGGTCTAAGGATATTGTTACTTCCTATAGCATTTGCTCTCTATTCACTCTATTCTCCAAACCAGGCATATACTACGAAAGAATTGGAACAGGAAGGGTGGCAATAATTGACTGGACTATCGCGGCTTTTACTATCTTAAACCATAGTCGTGAAAATTTGAGAAATATACATTAATGAAGTTTCGGAGGCATGCATAGCAATGCAAAAGACACATCAGACATATCAACACGGAGCTACGAACAGGGAATGATCTCCTGCACATAGAACGCATACTACGGTCACCTTTGCTAGACTCAAAGTATGCAACAGAGATGTCAGGCACCATACGAAAAGTTAAATCAAATGAAGACTACTTATTGACCTTGCTACAAAACCAGACATCTGTAATTGATTCAACAATAAATATCATTAAGCGAGACGAAGCCACAATTGAAAATCAGATGAAACCAATGGAACAGCAGATGAACCACATATTCAAGGTCCAGGACAATTCGATAAAGGCATTGCAATGGTACATCACGCTCACATTATTGCTCGAAATTTGCAACGAATTCAAACCGAAATTTGCCAGTATTTACAGATGCCCACCATAGCAGGATAAGTTCGTTACTACTATCAACCTGAGCCAGATTCAGGGGACATCTGAACAAACATGAGAGCCGTAATAAAGACACAGAGGCACAATCGCAAACAATCATGTAATATGTAAAGTCACATTTCCATTAGTAGCAACGCAGGCAGTGCAACTGTATAACCTGGTACCATTGCAGCAATTGGAACTCATGGAATTGTTATTACAGACATTAAAATTCCTATTATAGCCGTCAACAAAGAACAGAATCAATACATTGGGCTCTCAAGAGCAGATTTGGAACGTTGCCATCAGCTCAACAAGAGCAATATATTTATTACGATAAACAAACGACGTTTACGCCAAATAGCAACTGTAAAGTTCCAGCTTGTTCAAAAACACAATATCATCAACTTGTCAGATACAACAAAGCATAAAAATCAATGGATTTTGCCACCATTGGACAATTAAACTCATGATGACCTCGACGATAATGTACAAAGTGTCACTATCAAGAAGACTGGACTAAAAACTCTAGACACGGCGTGTACGGCCAGGGGGTTCTGCTATCGAATAACGGGTCACCGTATCGCTTCCCGACGGGCACAATGCAAATTGTCATATGCATTGGCCCAATAAATCTAGCGCTAAAAACAACGCAATTGACAAAGTTGCAGCTAAGCTACGACGAGCTAAGCAACATTCAAGGAAAACTGGGACCTAAGCAAAGCTGGAAGTTACCAGAAGACCCCAGCCCGCCGGTACACCACGTTATCGTCTCCTACGGATATGGAATAAGGCAATGCTCTCATACCCCCAAAGCACAATAGTCCATAGCAGACAACTGTGGGGATCGTCAACTAATATTAACTCCCGCTGTAGCAAACCCACGCACCCAGCAATTTTGCGATCAACGTTAAGGATGAATTATTTGAACAGGTGTAATATAGAAGAATGGAAATGTATTTAAAGATTAGTAGAACATGATATGTAACTCCATTATAGATATTGATGGCTCATCAGTCATAAGGAGATCTGATATGGTCAGCAGTAAAGTATAAAAGACCTAGCTACTTATTTATCCCACTATGGTTAGCTATTTTCAATAAAGACGTATTTTGTTGACCCTAACACTATGTCGAACTATGCACGAGTAAGTTCTCTATTTTTACTATCAAAGAAATGCATTATTCTTTGAATCAGATAGTAATTGTAGTTACTTCGGGTGTGCATCGCTGTGTCTTTGGCCCCATTTCACCTTTGTGGTCTCTCTCCCGAAGTCCACCCAATTTATGTGTTAGTTGCGACAACTATCAAGTGTCTGGTGCATGTGCTAGTGCCTATATATACATATATATATATATATATATATATATATAAATAAACATAAATTCAAATCAAGAAATACTAACGTCTTTCATTGAACAATATCAGCAATAACCTGATAACAATAGCACAAGATGATGTTACGCTATTTGTAAAGAGGATTCTTTCGAAACTTTTACTACAAAGTTTTGGAAGGTGCAGGATATACCGGTCAAGCCCGTAGAAGATTCTGATTCGTTCTGCAAGGTCAACTTCAAGAAAAGACCATAAGATAGATGATTCGAGGAAATATATGGTTTCACTGCGTTCCGAGACCTCAGCCATTTCAAACCAAGGAGAAGACTTTATTTCTAAAAAAAAAGCTTGTCTCTCATAAAATATTCCAGTCAAAACTGAATAAAAGCAATTGGCGTTTTGCAGAGTAATGTATCACTTACTCCGATATCACAAAAATTATGGTCGATCGAAGACCGCCACGCGCCATTTCAGAGAATCCGCACTCTAAAACGAGGGTAGGCACGCATACAATCAAAAATGAGAATTTGCATTTGTGTGTGTGACAACAAAGCACGACTGCTTCACTGCTGACCAGTGCACCAGTTAAAAAAACTCCCCACAGAAGAGTATAGGCCTCACTACTGAGTTGAGGTGAATGACCATAAGTGCTACTCAACTAAGCGCTGGTCTGTGAAGAGTGCATTGCTTTTGCCGCTTCTGGCCGTTATCCTGCTGTCTATAATCAGCATGCCCCAAGTGTGACCCATAGATGATGAGCCGCCTTGGTTGCCTCAGTGTGGTCCATTTACTTCAAACATGGAACAAATTTGACATTGGATAAAACTAAAATCCTAAAACTACACATATTGGGCAAATCATAGGATTAAATTCACAATGCTAACGGGATCCGGTTTCTCGCGATCCTAAGCCAATTCTATAACTTTTTCAAAGCAAAACGTAAGACATCAGTGCGGCTGTGTTACTTGTCTTTGAAAATATTTAATGACACCAATCAGACTATTGTCGATACGTTTGCTATTTGCTAACGAGAGCAATCTTCCGTATCCGTATCATTTAAAATCCTCAAATTGCATCCTTAACCTGCTTGATTGATGAAGGTTTGCTATTGAGTGTGTTTTGTTCCGTTAAGCCGGTGTATGTGCCTGGCCTGATGGAATACACGTTTGTGTTCTTCTTCAAGCCATTCCTTAAATATCAGTCATTAAACAAATGTTATAGAATTATAAAGAAAATGAAGCCACAAATTTTTCTTATGTGGCCTTTCATCAAAAAGATTTAGCATGCTGACGTCGAAGCGCTTCGAGACTGCTTCCAGCATTTCACAATGTGGTGTCAAATTACACCTTAACCTGTGATTGATGAAAGTTTGCTATTCAGTGTGTTTTGTTCCGTTAAACCGGTGTATGTGCCTGGTCCTGATGGAATACACGTTTGTGTTCTTTTTCAAGCCGTTTCTCAAATATCAGTCACTAAACAAATGTTATAGAATTATAAAGAAAATGGAAATACAAATTTTTTATGTGGTCTTTCATCAAAAAGATTTAGTATGCTGACGTCGAAGCGCTTCGAGACTGCCTCAGCACTCTCAAACTGTGGTGTATTTTATCATGCACACAAATAGCACGCGCGAGGAAGAGAGTCGTTTTCGTCTCGCATGCACTGTTATAATCAATGCTCAAATGCTTTGATATAATGGAACCTAATTTGATTTTTATATATCATGCACTCTCTACTTTTTTACGTTTGTTTCGATAAAATATTGACATATCTTTAAAATATTTGCAAAATGTTTGTTTGGGCATTAAAATCACGTTGTGCGCTGTCCGTCCGCCCTTCGGTGCAAATCAACCATCTTAAGAGCTATTGGGATGAAACTTGATATTTAAGCTTAGATGTAGCTTACCCCAGTATGATAAAATATTAAAATCGTTATGATCGGACCCCTATATCAGTAAATGCTAACCGAAAAATCGTTGAAACTATGGGAGTATCTTCACCAAATTTACTAACGTGATAGTTTCGCAATTTGTAAACCATTTTAAAAAAGGATCGGATAAATAGAATACAAGTTACAGTCAATAAATATCAGCTCTGCCTCAAACCCTGCCGTGAAATAAGGGCTTAGATGGCCATCAATAAAGATATGTGACGTAGAGGGCAGCAACATTACAGCTTTCTCCGTTAGTGACATTGCTACAGCAGAAAAATTAAAATGATCTAAAGCATGTCTTGACTGACTGAAAACTAAAAAAAAAATTGAATTGCCCTCTAAATGATTTTAATAGACCACAATCACTGACAATGGTGGAATATAAGAACAAGTAATAAAACGATTAAAAGGTTGAAATTTACTTAACACCCCCAAACTCAATCTACTAGTCATTACAAAATTTAATCAATTCAGATGATAAAGCAGTATCAGCAGCTATTAGAATGCCACCGCTTACGCGAGAATTCGTCACGTCTAAATACAGAAAATTTTGAGAAAATAAACAAATGCATCGGCAATGTCAGGTTTTAGCCACGTCTCCGTAAGGAGCTAAATGTTATGATAAAGAAAGACCATCTACGACGAGATTCGGAAAATTAGATTCAGTCTTCTAGCATTCCCGCTGCAGCAGTAGTCGGCATAGGGTTCAAGCTTCAATGGGCAATCTTTACGGTTGTCTGCTCTCGACCTGTTTGTCGTTCATTCTGCAGTATTCTTGGTATCAGGGCCTTCTTGGGCATCGGATGCTATGTCATCTGCTTAGAGTTTACGTTTTATCTCTATTTCTCTAAGCAACGGAAAGTCAACTTATGGATCGTTTTGGCAGCAAACTCGCATCAAGTTTGCTTCATCGCTAAATATGATGGAGTCCTAGAGTCCGTTTGAGACCATTGTAAACCTTTTTTTTTGGTGAAGCATAGACAAGTGTTTTCCTTGGACTGAGAATAATTTGAGAACTACCCAAAGTTTGCTAAGAAAGTAGAGGAGCTGCTAGCCGGCAACAGTCGCTGAAAGCCACTCCACGCTCTTATCGTGCGAGCGAGGTGGCCAGACGACATCTGATCAGGGCACTCATCGGCCGCAACGATGCAAACAGTAAATTGACGGCTAAGAAGCTGCTGGACGCCATTCTCCTGAGGATGGCGATTCAGAGAACATACCCTGCCCACCTTTGATAGAGCAGAAAGTTGTCAAATGGGGTCAAAATCCTTAAATGTAAGGTTTATCCCACAACGGAGTGGATCTCCGGAACAGTGCCTATCCTGGTGAGTCCAAGTGTTTTGCCGTGATAGCCTCTTCGATATCGAGGAAATCAGCATTCAGACTCCAATTGAATTTGCCGAGATAGCCTCTTCAATATCGAGGACAATCAGCATTTGCAAAAAAACCAAACTCTTGAAGTTCATTGACAATTGCGATTGCAGTTTCTTCAGTGTGAGCCCCTGCCAGGACATCATCGACATACTTATAGGACTTAATAATAGCGCTAGCCAACGGAAATTTGGATTGTACATCATTCGCGAGTTGTTGAAGAACTCGAATGGCTAAGAACGGAGCACAGTTAATGCCAAACGTGACGGTCTTAAGCTCGTAATCACCAAGTTGACCCTCTTTGTGGCGGAACAGGAAATGGCGTATGGATTGGATCGACCATAATTTGCCGGTAATTTTTTTTTTTTTGGTTTTTTAAAAAGTAGGTGGGTAGGAAGATAATAAAAAAAGGGACCGGGTTAAAGTTGCCTTTTGAGTTGTTTTTTCAACCCCTTCGAGCGTACGAAACCGTTTGCCACTCTGGTATGGCAGTCTTATCTCCAAGAGATAGTTCCCACAGTGAAAAGGTGTTTTTCGGCAATTTGATGGAACAGAAGAAAACGAACAGGCCACCCCACGTGGTGACTGGCAGGCCACAGTGATCTGGTGATCTTGTAATGCCTTTCCGGACTCATGGGAAATTTGAGGCAGGTCAAGAAGTGCTCTGAATTGGCAATTCCCGATAAGTCGCTTATTTTCGAAACGCTGTTTGTGTGCGTTCCACGCGATCTTTGCTACAATGAGGTTATCTTCACCTCTCGTTTTCGCTAGAAGATGGTACAGCTTTTGAACGGGGGAAATTCGAGAATCGCTTATGTAGATGGCCGTAAACAAGTCACGGAACGTAGGCCATTTAAGGGAATTTCCCGTAAAGACCTCTGTGTCAATGGGTGGAAGTCGACAGCCTCATTCTGCTGGTGCATAGGTGGACCCTTGACCCATTCGGAGGAGTAGGCGGAGACGCTTCATGGATAAGCTCGCTTAATCGCGCCGTGCATCGCTCGACTTTACAACACACATACTACTACTGGCAGCTCGGCCTTTCCTTTTTGGGAGGAAGGACCAGCTGCTGGACGCTACTGCAGTTTCACGTAGAGAGTTTGATTTATTTCTTCTGGAGGAAGAAAGATCAGCTTCGCGACTTGTCGTTTCACAACACCGCGAGCGGTGAGCAGATCGACGACACGGACGTTTCCGCCACTGCCAGGGTACGTTTAGTGGATTCGCCCGAGACGCCATTCATTGAATGGAAGGTTGTCGTCCTTGAGTACCACCAGGTCGCCCACTTCAAGATTTTTACAAGGAAATCACCACTTATTTCGCTTATGTAAATCCTTTAGATACTCATCTTTCCATTTTCCCACCGAGTGCTTCAGACGCTGCCACCGTTTAATGATAGATGGAACCTGGTCCACCGCCTACTGTAGCCAAAGATCTTGCATAAATACTTTGGGTTGAATCACAAAGGGAGCCAGCCAGCCAGTGGGATCGAATAACTTGGCGATCTGCCCGAGGACTTCTCCCTTAGTATAAGCTGACTTGATCTTTTGGGGTGACATGACAAAGTAAAACTCATCCGTGGTCGCTTTGCATCGGATTCCAAGTGTTTTTGCTGTGCCAGCCTCTTCGATATCGAGGAAGTCAGCATTCAGCAAATGACACCTTGGGATGCAACTGAGCACGCTCTTCACATTAGAAGTCCACTTACGCAAATGAAAGCCAGCTGAACCAAGAGCGTCTTGAAGTTTCTTCATTGTGAGCCCCTGCCAGGACATCATCGACATACATATTGGACTTCATAATATCGCTAGCCAACGGAAATTTAGATTGTACACCATTTGCGAGTTGTTGAAGAACTTGAATGGCTAAGAACGGAGCACAGTTAATGCCAAACGTGACGGTATTAAGCTCGTAATCACCAAGTTTACCTTCTTTGTGGCGGAACAGGATTCTCTGAAATGGCGTATGGATTGGATCGACCATAATTTGCCGGTACATTTTTGTGATGTCGGCATTGAAAACTACTCGGAAAAGACGCCACTTGAGAAGCTGAGTAGTGAGATCAGACTGAAGTACCGGACCAGGCTAAAGTATGTCATTGAGACTTACTCCGTTTGTGGACTTGCTAGAGGCGTTAAAGACTACCCAAATGTATGGGTTGTGGTACTGTCGGGCTTAAAAACTAAATGGTGGCCAAAAAAATTGCACCTGGTACTGGAGTGACCTGGATGTGTTGGTTGGGTCAATCGAAACTCTTGGAATTGACGACTCAGTTATCAATCTCTCCCCTAATCATCTCTCCTTGTGGTCTTCTGAAAATTGACTTCGCAAAATGAGTCAGAATCTTCTACTGGACCGCTACATCCTCCACCTCCCAAAACCTGTGAGAAGAGTTTCGAGTGCATCCTCTCTGCTTAAAGCGACTCTCGTGGTGAACGCGTCGCACGAACTTACGGGGACCCCTTCGGTCTGGATGCCGGAAAGGGCTACCGCTGGATCGCAGAGCAAATCGATCTCTGCCTATAATCTAAAGGATGGGTCAGCTAGCTGGATATTGGGCATTCCTTCCAGTGTGGCTTGCGCTATCGTACATAAAGGCAATTCATCGGCAACTTGGGGCAGAAAAAAATCTTCTAACTCTATCTGGACTGGAGGTCCATACGATGACCGAATGCTTACATGACAGACCTTCAAGGTTCTGTTGAACTTTCCGTTAATACCTGTCACTTCGGCCCTGACAGTTTGGAATGGTATCTTCATGAGCCGGAACATTCCGGATATAAAATTGGCTTCCGAAGCTGGGTCTAATAACGCCCGTGAACGATAAGTAGTGCCCTTGTGCCAAAAGTCCATGATGGCTGTACCTAGCAACTTATCTCGTCAGGACCTTGCCTCAGAGGACAATACTATGAGAACTGGGCTGCGTTGGGTTCGGCGTTGGACTACTCTCCGGTCGGGCGTCCTTGTGCAAGAGCGTATGGTGACGACTCATGTATGTGAAGCAGTTATGTTGGCTCGGGCAATCTTTCACTTGATACTCTCTTGCAAAATAGTTCAGACAGCGGGTTTTTTTTCTTTTTATAGACCGCTCTCTTTGGCACCGGCATCTGAAGGAAGCGATGCAACGGAACATCGACGCAACGGGTGATTCTCCTTCATATCACAGGACTTCGGTTTGGTGGTCACCTTGGCTTCAAACGTAGTATCCTATCGGGAGACTGGAAGTGGGTTTCGCGGAGGTTTGGATGTTGGAACCGAAATAGCCATTGCAGTTGTATTTTCAACCGCTTCGAGCGTACGAAACCGTTTGCCACTCTGGTATGGCAGTCTTATCTCCAAGAGATAGTTCCCACAGTGAAAAGGTGTTTTTCGGCAATTTGATGGAACAGAAGAAAACGAACAGGCCACCCCACGTGGTGACTGGCAGGCCACTGGTGCATATGGTGGACCCTTGACTAATCCATTCGGACTCAGGAGTAGGCGGAGACGCTTCATGGATAAGCTCGCTTAATCGCGCCGTGCATCGCTCGACTTTACAACACACATACTACTACTGGCAGCTCGGCCCTTCCTTTTTGGGAGGAAGGACCAGCTGATGGACGCTACTGCAGTTTCACGTAGAGAGTTTGATTTATTTCTTCTGGAGGAAGAAAGATCAGCTTCACGACTTGTCGTTTCACAACACCGCGAGCGGTGAGCAGATCGACGACACGGACGTTTCCGTCACTGCCAGGGTACGTTTAGTGGATTCGCCCGAGACGCCATTCATTGAATGGAAGGTTGTCGTCCTTGAGTACCACCAGGTCGCCCACTTCAAGATTTTTACAAGGAAATCACCACTTATTTCGCTTATGTAAATCCTTCAGATACTCATCTTTCCATCTTTCCACCGAGTGCTTCAGACGCTGCCACCGTTTAATGATAGATGGAACCTGGTCCTTGATTTCAGGCTTGTGACGGATAGCAATGGACCGCCTACTAGGAAATGGCCCGGGGTCAAAGCCAAAGAATCGGTGGGTCGTCAGACATAGGAGAAATAGGCCGCGAGTTCAGACAAGCCTCTATCTTAGCAAGCAGAGTAGAGAACTCCTCGAAGGTATACCTTTGGTTGAAAGTGGCCTTATAGATAGATGGAACCTAATCCTTGATTTCAGGTTTTGTGACGGATAGCAATGGACCGCCTACTAGGAAATGGCCCGGGATCAAAGCCAAAGAATCGGTGAGGTCGTCAGACATAGGAGAAATAGGCCGCGAGTTCAGACAAGCCTCTATCTTAGCAAGCAGAGCAGAGAACTCCTCGAAGGTATACCTTTGGTTGGAAGTGGCCTTATAGATAGATGGAACCTGGTCCTTGATTTCAGGTTTTGTGACGGATAGCAATGGACCGCCTACTAGGAAATGGCCCGGGGTCAAAAACAAAGAATCTGTGTGGTCGTCAGCAAGCAGAGTAGAAAACTCCTCGAAGGTATACCTTTGGTTGGAAGTGGCCTTATAGAACAGAGTTTTAAAATTCTTAACTCCAGCTTCCCACAACCCTCACATGTGTGGTGCCCCGGGAGGAATGACAGATTTTGGTTGTTATAGTGGGAAAAGATCTCCTAATGCGACAGGCGCGGCCGGTGATACTTTTGATGTCAGAGGGACCTGCGAAATCTATCCCGGTGGTCGTAAAGGGGCGTGCGAAAGTAGTTCGCTGGAATGGAAGCGTGCCCATTAGCTGTGATTGTAGCCTTCTTCTATAGATCACGCACACCTTGGACTTGCGACTGGCAGCAGAATGGGGTTACGGGATCGTAGAATGGGTTGACTGCTGCTTGTTGCACGCGCCCACATGCTCGGATCACACCTGATGCGTCAATGAACAGATTCAAATTGAGCATGGCACTAGACGAGGGCAGAGATTTCTTCTGCTGTAGACACTAATGTTCAGTCGGGAAGTATTCACGCTTTGTGACTTGGATCAACGCCTGGAGTACTTGACTGATCACTAGAGGTCACTTCCCCGGAGTAGTCATTTGGAAGTTTCCGACACTTTCTGCCTAAATGGACCACATAGGCCACCACTCGTAAAGCACGTGCCAGATTGGAAAAACGAGATAGTATCTTGTTGGCTGGTTTAACGATTGCGACATGGACCTTCACCACCCGCTGCTCCAAGGTAGTGTCTAGTGGGAGTGGTGTCGCTCGTCGCCAAGACTCTTCCGGTTCCCGTAGCCATGGTGGGCCGTGCCACCACAAATCCTTGTGTACAAGTTCCTGCGCACTCAGGCCGCGACTAGGGAGATCTGCCGGGTTGTCCTTTGAACGGACGTGATTCCGTGGTGCGCTACTTGTTGCCGTAACAATCCTAGGTGCTCGATTGGCGACAACCGTTGTTCATGTGCAGGGTGGCTTATTTAACCATGATCACTGGGCAATTGATCATCCCACCGTAGCTCTTGTAGCCAAAGATCTTGCATAAATACTTTGGGTTGAATCACAAAGGGAGCCAGCCAGCCAGTGGGATCGAATAACTTGGCGATCTGCCCGAGGACTTCTCGCTTAGTATATACTGACTTGATCTCTTGGGGTGAGATGACAAGGTAAAACTCATCCGTGGTCGCTTTGCATCGGATTCCAAGTGTTTTTGCCGTGATAGCCTCTTCGATATCGAGGAAATCAGCATTCAGCAATTGACACCAAGAGCGTCTTGAAGTTCATTGACAATTGCGATTGCAGTTTCTTCAGTGTGAGCCCCTGCCAGGACATCATCGACATACATATAGGACTTAATAATAGCGCTAGCCAACGGAAATTTGGATTGTACATCATTCGCGAGTTGTTGAAGAACTCGAATGGCTAAGAACGGAGCACAGTTAATGCCAAACGTGACGGTATTAAGCTCGTAATCACCAAGTTGACCCTCTTTGTGGCGGAACAGGATTCTCTGAAATGGCGTATGGATTGGATCGACCATAATTTGCCGGTACATTTTTGTGATGTCGGCATTTGAGAAGCTGAGTAGTGAGATCAGACTGAAAAAACGGACCAGGCTAAAGTAGCCATTGCAGTTGTATTTTCAACCGCTTCGAGCGTACGAAACCGTTTGCCACTCTGGTATGGCAGTCTTATCTCCAAGAGATAGTTCCCACAGTGAAAAGGTGTTTTTCGGCAATTTGATGGAACAGAAGAAAACGAACAGGCCACCCCACGTGGTGACTGGCAGGCCACAGTGATCTGGTGATCTTGTAATGCCTTTCCGGACTCATGGGAAATTTGAGGCAGGTCAAGAAGTGCTCTGAATTGGCAATTCCCGGTAAGTCGCTTATTTTCGAAACGCTGTTTGTGTGCGTTCCACGCGGTTTCAAATCCATCATTTGTAAGCGGGATCTTTGCTACAATGAGGTTGTCTTCACCTCTCGTTTTCGCTAGAAGATGGTACAGCTTTTGAACGGGGGAAATTCGAGAATCGCTTATGTCGATGGCCGTAAACGAGTAGGCGTAGACGCTTCATGGATAAGAGCCTTAATCGCGCCGTGCATTAATCGCGCCTGCATCGCTCGACTTTACAACACACATACTACTACTGGCAGCTCGGCCTTTCCTTTTTGGGAGGAAGGACCAGCTGCTGGACGCTACTGCAGTCTCACGTAGAGAGTTTGATTTATTTCTTCTGGAGGAAGAAAGATCAGCTTCGCGACTTGTCGTTTCACAACACCGCGAGCGGTGAGCAGATCGACGACACGGACGTTTCCGCCACTGCCAGGGTACGTTTAGTGGATTCGCCCGAGACGCCATTCATTGAATGGAAGGTTGTCGTCCTTGAGTACCACCAGGTCGCCCACTTCAAGATTTTTACAAGGAAATCACCACTTATTTCGCTTATGTAAATCCTTTAGATACTCATCTTTCCATTTTTCCACCGAGTGCTTCAGTCGCTGCCACCGTTTAATGATAGATGGAACCTGGTCCACCGCCTACTGTAGCCAAAGATCTTGCATAAATACTTTGGGTTGAATCACAAAGGGAGCCAGCCAGCCAGTGGGATCGAATAACTTGGCGATCTGCCCGAGGACTTCTCGCTTAGTTTATACTGACTTGATCTCTTGGGGTGAGATGACAAAGTAAAACTCATCCGTGGTCGCTTTGCATCGGATTCCAAGTGTTTTTGCCGTGATAGCCTCTTCGATATCGAGGACCATAATTTGCAGCTACATTTTTGTGATGTCGGCATTGAAAACAACTCGGAAAAAACGCCACTTGAGAAGCTGAGTAGTGAGATCAGACTGAAGTACCGGACCAGGCTAAAGTATGTCATTGACTCTTACTCCGTTTGTGGACTTGCTAGAGGCGTTGAAGACTACCGGTACCTTTTTTTGTGGTACTGTCGGGCTTAAAAACTGGGCCATTGCACCTGGTCCGGAGTGACCGATGTGTTGGTTGGGTCTCGAAACGGAATTGAGACCATATCTCTCCCCTAATCATCTCTCCTTGTGGTCTTCTGAAAATTGACTTCGCAAAATGAGTCAGAATCTTCTACCGGTCTGACCGCTACATCCTCCACCTCCCAAAACCTGTGAGAAAAGTTTCGAGTGCATCCTCTCTGTTTAAAGCTGGATCGCAGAGCAAATCGATCTCTGCCTATAATCTAAAGGATGGGTCAGCTAGCTGGATATTGGGCATTCCTTCCAGTGTGGCTTGCGCTATCGTACATGAAGGCAATTCATCGGCAACTTGGGGCAGAAAAAAAGCTTCTAACTCTATCTGGACTGGAGGTCCATACGATGACCGAATGCTTACATGACAGACCTTCAAGGTTCTGTTGAACTTTCCGTTAATGCCTGTCACTTCGGCCCTGACAGTTTGGAATGGTATCTTCATGAGCCGGAACATTCCGGATATAAAATTGGCTTCCAAAGCTGGGTCTAATAACGCCCGTGAACGATAAGTAGTGCCCTTGTGCCAAAAGTCCATGATGGCTGTACCTAGCAACTTATCTCGTCAGGACCTTGCCTCAGAGGACAATACTATGAGAACTGGGCTGCGTTGGGTTCGGCGTTGGACTACTCTCCGGTCGGGCGTCCTTGTGCAAGAGCGTATGGTGACGACTCATATATGTGAAGCAGTTATGTTGGCTCGGGCAACCTTTCACTTGATACTCTCTTGCAAAACAGTTCAGACAGACGGTTTTTTTTCTTTTTATAGACCGCACCGGCACCGGCATCTGAAGGAAGCGGGAACATCGACGCAACGGGTGATTCTCCTTCATATAGGACTTCGGTTTGGTGGTCACCTTGGCTTCAAACGTAGTATCCTATCGGGAGACTGGAAGTGGGTTTCGCGGAGGTTTAGATGTTGGAACCGAAATAGCCATTGCAGTTGTATTTTCAAATGGCAGACTTATCTCCAAGAGATGGATCCCACAGTAAAAGATGTTTTTCGCAATTTGAAAAGAAAACGAACAGGCCACCCCACGTGGTGACTGGCAGGCCACAGTGATCTGGTGATCTTGTAATGCCTTTCCGGACTCATGGGAAATTTGAGGCAGGTCAAGAAGTGCTCTGAATTGGCAATTGTTTGTGTGCGTTCCACGCGGTTTTAAATCCATCATTTGTAAGCGGGATCTTTGCTACAATGAGGTTGTCTTCACCTAACGTTTTCGCTAGAAGATGGTACAGCTTTTGAACGGGGGAAATTCGAGAATCGCTTATGTAGATGGCCGTAAACAAGTCACGGAACGTAGGCCATTTAAGGTAATTTCCCGTAAAGACCTCTGTGTCAATGGGTGGAAGTCGACAGCCTCATTCTGCTGGTGCATAGGTGGACCCTTGACCCATTCGGAGGAGTAGGCGGAGACGCTTCATGGATAAGCTCGCTTAATCGCGCCGTGCATCGCTCGACTTTACAACACACATACTACTACTGGCAGCTCGGCCCTTCCTTTTTGGGAAGGACCAGCTGCTGGACGCTACTGCTGTCTCACGTAGAGAGTTTGATTTATTTCTTCTGGAGGAAGAAAGATCAGCTTCGCGACTTGTCGTTTCACAACACCGCGAGCGGTGAGCAGATCGACGACACGGACGTTTCCGCCACTGCCAGGGTACGTTTAGTGGATTCGCCCGAGACGCCATTCATTGAATGGAAGGTTGTCGTCCTTGAGTACCACCAGGTCGCCCACTTCAAGATTTTTACAAGGAAATCACCACTTATTTCGCTTATGTAAATCCTTTAGATACTCATCTTTCCATTTTTCCACCGAGTGCTTCAGACGCTGCCACCGTTTAATGATAGATGGAACCTGGTCCACCGCCTACTAGGAAATGGCCCGGGATCAAAGCCAAAGAATCGGTGGGTTCGTCAGACATAGGAGAAATAGGCCGCGAGTTCAGACAAGCCTCTATCTTAGCAAGCAGAGTAGAGAACTCCTCGAAGGTATACCTTTGGTTGAAAGTGGCCTTATAGATAGATGGAACCTAATCCTTGATTTCAGGTTTTGTGACGGATAGCAATGGACCGCCTACTAGGAAATGGCCCGGGATCAAAGCCAAAGAATCGGTGGGGTCGTCAGACATAGGAGAAATAGGCCGCGAGTTCAGACAAGCCTCTATCTTAGCAAGCAGAGTAGAGAACTCCTCGAAGGTATACCTTTGCTTGGAAGCGGCCTCATAGAACAGAGTTTTAAAATTCTTAACACCAGCTTCCCACAACCCTCCTATGCGTGGTGCCCCGGGAGGGCTAAAATGCCAGGACAGATTTTGGTGGCTATAGTGGGATAAGATCTTCTGCTGCGACAGGCGCGGCCGGTGAAACTTTTCATATCGAAGGGACCTGCGAAATCTATCTCGGTGGTCGTAAAGGGGCGGGACTTGGATCATGAAGAACCCACCGCGAAATTCGAATTTGGTCAAGAAAGGAGTAGCTCTTTGTAAAATCCTGCCACCTGTGATGGAGTTCAACGGGCAATTGATCATCCCATCGTAGCTCTTGTAGCCAAAGATCTTGCATAAATACTTTGGGTTGAATCACAAAAAGGGGCCAGCCAGCCAGTGGGATCGAATAACTTGGCGATCTGCCCGAGGACTTCTCGCTTAGTATACATATTGGACTTCATAATATCGCTAGTCAACGGAAATTTAGATTGTACACCATTTGCGAGTTGTTGAAGAACTCGAATGGCTAAGAAGGGAGCACAGTTAATGCCAAACGTGACGGTATTCAGATCGTAATCACCAAGTTGACCTTCTTTGTGGCGGAACAGGATTCTCTGAAATGGCGTATGGATTGGATCGACCATAATTTGCCGGTACATTTTTGTGATGTCGGCATTGAAAACTATTCCGAAAAGACGCCACTTGAGAAGCTGAGTAGTGAGATCAGTCTGAATTACCGGACCAGGCTAAAGTAGCCATTGCAGTTGTATTTTCAACCGCTTCGAGCGTACGAAACCGTTTGCCACTCTGGTATGGCAGTCTTATCTCCAAGAGATAGTTCCCACAGTGAAAAGGTGTTTTTCGGCAATTTGATGGAACAGAAGAAAACGAACAGGCCACCCCACGTGGTGACTGGCAGGCCACAGTGATCTGGTGATCTTGTAATGCCTTTCCGGACTCATGGGAAATTTGAGGCAGGTCAAGAAGTGCTCTGAATTGGCAATTCCCGGTAAGTCGCTTATTTTCGAAACGCTGTTTGTGTGCGTTCCACGCGGTTTCAAATCCATCATTTGTAAGCGGGATCTTTGCTACAATGAGGTTGTCTTCACCTCTCGTTTTCGCTAGAAGATGGTACAGCTTTTGAACGGGGGAAATTCGAGAATCGCTTATGTCGATGGCCGTAAACGAGTAGGCGTAGACGCTTCATGGATAAGCTCGCTTAATCGCGCCGTGCATCGCTCGACTTTACAACACACATACTACTACTGGCAGCTCGGCCTTTCCTTTTTGGGAGGAAGGACCAGCTGCTGGACGCTACTGCAGTCTCACGTAGAGAGTTTGATTTATTTCTTCTGGAGGAAGAAAGATCAGCTTCGCGACTTGTCGTTTCACAACACCGCGAGCGGTGAGCAGATCGACGACACGGACGTTTCCGCCACTGCCAGGGTACGTTTAGTGGATTCGCCCGAGACGCCATTCATTGAATGGAAGGTTGTCGTCCTTGAGTACCACCAGGTCGCCCACTTCAAGATTTTTACAAGGAAATCACCACTTATTTCGCTTATGTAAATCCTTTAGATACTCATCTTTCCATTTTTCCACCGAGTGCTTCAGTCGCTGCCACCGTTTAATGATAGATGGAACCTGGTCCACCGCCTACTGTAGCCAAAGATCTTGCATAAATACTTTGGGTTGAATCACAAAGGGAGCCAGCCAGCCAGTGGGATCGAATAACTTGGCGATCTGCCCGAGGACTTCTCGCTTAGTTTATACTGACTTGATCTCTTGGGGTGAGATGACAAAGTAAAACTCATCCGTGGTCGCTTTGCATCGGATTCCAAGTGTTTTTGCCGTGATAGCCTCTTCGATATCGAGGACCATAATTTGCAGCTACATTTTTGTGATGTCGGCACTGAAAACTACTCGGAAAAGACGCCACTTGAGAAGCTGAGTAGTGAGATCAGACTGAAGTACCGGACCAGGCTAAAGTATGTCATTGAGACTTACTCCGTTTGTGGACTTGCTAGAGGCGTTGAAGACTACCCGTACCTTTGTTGTGGTACTGTCGGGCTTAAAAACTGGGCCATTGCACCTGGTCCGGAGTGACCGGGGTGTTGGTTGGGTCTCGAAACGGAATTGAGACCATATCTCTCCCCTAATCATCTCTCCTTGTGGTCTTCTGAAAATTGACTTCGCAAAATGAGTCAGAATCTTCTACTGGACCGCTACATCCTCCACCTCCCAAAACCTGTGAGAAGAGTTTCGAGTGCCTCCTCTCTGCTAACAGCGACCCTCGTGGTGAACGCGGCACACGAACTAACGGGGCCCCTTGCAGCGGGCCTGAAATGACCTAACCGAATCTCGTCTCTTGAGCCATTAAAGATCCGCACACTGCGGTCTGGATGCCGGAAAGGGTCACCGCTGGTATGACATCAATGCCAAGAAGTAGATCTTTGCCTTTAATCTGAAGGAGCGGTCGGCTAAAGGAATATTGGGCATTCCTTCCAGTGTGGCTTGGGCTATCGTACATGACGGCAAATCATCAGCAACTTGGGACAAGACAAAAGCTTCTAACTCTATTTGGACTGGAGGTCCATACGATGACCGAATGCTTACATGACAGACCTTCAAGGTTCTGTTGACCTTTCCGTTAATGCCTCTCACTTCGGCCCTGACAGTTTGAAATGGTAACTTCATGAGCCGGAACATTCTTTTGGATATGAAATTGGCTTCCGAAGCCGGGTCTAGTAGCGCCCGTGAAGCATAAGTAGTGCCCTTGTGCCAAAGGTCCACGATGGTTGTACCTAGCAACTTATCTCGTGAGGACCTTGCCTCAGAGTTAAAGTAAGTCCGGACAATATTGTGAGAACTGGGCTGAGCTGGAAACGGCGTTGGACTATTCTCCGGTCGGGCATCCTTGTGCAAGAGCGTATTGTGACGCCCCTTCTCATATTCCTGCTCGACCTTCGCCCACAACGCTTGAACTCGATCACGACGGACTTGAAGCGTAAATACGCTGACCTCGGACAGTGAAGTGACGTGGGTGTCGACTTCAAATTGAATTAGTTTATCGCTAATGGAGACAAACTTCTTCAAAGCCATGGTGGAAGCAACTAAAACCCTTTTGGTTTCGGACCGAGTGACTCTTGGGGCGGTTACCAAAATCTGTGGAAGTGGTACCAATGATTTGACCTCTTTTAGGCTTGCTCGTCGGCTTGCTGAAAGGTCGTGCTTGGTGGTGCAGATGTGAGAGCTAATGGATTAGAGAGGGTTTGAAATGCTCGGGAAGAAAAAGTAGTAGGGCTGGTACTCCTCTGGCGCTGACCTGGAGGATTTGCTCGTGACCGCAGTGTTCTCAGCTTCTTTCTCGTCTTTTGACGGGCTCGTGCTCATAGCCCCAGAGAATAGCGGTTATAAAGTAGTGAGCTGGTTTGGCACGGCTTGAAAAATAGCGAAAAAAACAGAATGGAACGTTTGGGAAAAACTCAAACCACTCAAAAAACGGATTTGAAGCGCCATGAAATAGATTAAAAATCCAGAAAACGAGCTGGTACGTTTGGGATGACTTGGAACACTGCCAAAAAACCCTGGGAACGGCTTGGAACGCCTTGTAATCGAAATATAAAACCCAATGATACGACTTGGATCACTTGGAACACCTTGGAACTCAAATATATAACCAAAGATACGACTTGAAATGCGCCGAAACACTTTGGAATTGGAATATAACTCCAAAGATACGACTTCGCACGCGTGGAAACACTTTGGAATTGAAATCTAACTCCAAAGATACGACTTGAAATGAGTGGAAACGCTTTGGAGTTTAAATCTAACTCCAAAGATACGACTTGAAAATGATTGGAACAATTTGGGAATTCAATATTAAAAACCCATGATACGACTTGGAAACGATTTGGAATCAGAACAAACAAAAGCGTGGAACACAAATTTTTAATAATTAAATAATTTTCGATCTTTCCCTCAACGTGACCCTTCAACATATATACCCCACAAAGTGCCTGCCAACCTAGGGTATACAGCACAGCTACTTTTGGTCGTTTGCTTTGTGTCGGTCTTTGGCACATGAGCTTGCAGCTGTGCTGGTATACTGCAGTTAAGCGGGACTTATGTATGCACGTATGTATGTATGTATATAGGCTGCAAGGGGTAGCGGGATTTTGTTCGCGGTAATGGAAAAATATATTTGTGTGCGAAAAAATTAAGAATTTTTGTGGAATATATGTGTGTATGTATGGATATCAATATGTAAAATTTTATGTATGCAAAAAAAATGTGTATATATATGTATATGTATGTGTATGGATATCAATATGTAAAATTTTCTGTATGGAAAAATATGTATATATATGTATGTATGTGGATGGATATGTAAAATGTAAAATTTTATGTATGGAAAAATATGTATATATGTATGTATTTAAATTTTTTTTTTTTTTAATATGAAAATATGGAATGGCAATATGCAGAGGTGTGAATGGATCGGATTTCTTCATACAATTAAATAATTTTTTTTTTACGTTTTTTTTTTCCTTTTGATGTGTCCAACTGATATGCCCCAACTTTATAGGGTGTCGCGGGACACAAGAAATGTCTAAGTGTGGCCTTTATAGATGAGAGGGTGGTTCACTTTCTTTTTTTTTGTTTAAAAAATCTTTATTAATTGGTATTGAAAATTTTTCTTCTCTTCGTTGGAACCACATTTCACTTCGCGCACACTTTTCCCAGGAGTGGACTGTATTTGCACCACAAAAAAACTTTTATTTTTGGATTTAATGTAGCACTGGATAAATCTTGTACTTTTTTGTCACATTCCCACACTCTGCTTGCATATATGTATATATATATGCAATATAGGAGATCACTTTGATTTTCGTATGTTTTTTTTTTCAATGCATACATACATATGTGTTAATATTTTTTTGGAGATTGCGAAAAAATATATATTGGAAATAGGCAAATAAATATGGCGCCTTATATACTTTGCCTATATATGCCAAAGTGCGAGAAAAAAATCTTGAAGTGGGCGAACAAATATGGCGCCTTATGTACTGGACACATATATATGTATGAAAAATTGGGGACCAAAATTTTCTCCCCTTTGAGGAAAATTTGCGCGAAAGTAATTTTGCTTTGATTAGGAAAATCAAGGGAAACAATTATATGTATGTGAGTGTGGGTACGGATGCTAGAGGCATGTACATGTACTTATATACATATAATTTGGAAAAATTACTTAGCTTGAAATGTATGAAATTCCACCGATGCAACAGGTTCGAGAGGATCTTGGTATCCGGCTCGAAGGACCAATGTTTTTGTTGGGGGTTGAAAGTTCCTTGGTAGGCAGCTAAATGAATTTTCTTGTAAAATATCTTCCTTCGCCAAAGAAATTGATTAATACCGCAATTCTCTATGATGTATTTTATTCACTTGTAAGTTTTACACTAAACCTAGCTTAATTAAGAGCAGGGCACCAAACCCCGCTTGGAGAGAAGTGTGGGGAGTTCTTTTGTGGGGAGAGCGATGGGCATCATCGGGAGAGCGGCGCGAGGTGAAAGCTCCCGGCTCCCTTAACCCTTGTGTTGCCCGTTTGGGCATAAACACATACCTCAACGCACTATGATAAGCCAGATACAAGATACAGTCGAGACACAAACCGTTGGAGCTACGATATACGACCAAGCATAGCGCTAACCGATCGAACCGAATCGAGGCAAATGATTTACGATCAAAAATGGCCGATCGAACCACACGCAACCGCTGGCGATTGCGTGGGAGGCGTAACATGACAACTCGGCGATCAAAGATTACGATACGTAATCTTGGTCGTAACCAAGCCTAGACTGACCAATCGAACCAAATCGAGACAAATGATTTACGAGAAAACATGACCGATCGAACCAAAATCGAAACAAATGATTTACGATCAAACACAATTATGGCCGATCGAACCACACGCGACCGCTGGCGATTTCGTATAAGCGGGAAGATGCGTGGGAGGAGGAACATAAGAAATCGGCTGCATAAGAGGGAATGAAACGAGGCTTGAGCGCATAATTACAAACCAAAAGAGGGCATTGGCCTGGTAATAAAATTCAAGAGCGCAGAGTGGGTGAGAAATACATGCACTAGTATAGCTTGCGTGTGGTTTGGGACGCAATACGCGGGAGAAGCATACACCCACACCACACTTATACTATGCGTGTATGACCGCAAGAGAGAGTACCGGTGGCCAATGTAGGTACTCTCTGCTTACGTCACGCATGCGAGACCGAAACCAAACGAACAAAAGAGAGTAAAAGTGAGGGCCAAGCAAGCACGTGAGACGGTGCGGTTGCGGGGAAGCATGGTGCCGAAACGAAATCAAGTGTGGGCTATGCTTGTGAATCGGTGAGTAGGGGGGAAAGAATAAATGCAAGAAACGATTACGGCTGGTGGACTCGTGGGGGGAATATACAAGCCGAAGAGGGAGGGATGAGTAATGGGGAAGCCCTCTATCCAATGCATAAAATAGGCGCAGTATATTGAGATACATATAAATTCAACCACTAATATTTATTAAAATAAACAGGCTAACTATTGTAAAGTAATAGATTATTAAAACAAACAGGCTAACTATTGTAAAGTAATAGATTAAGTTAAATATAACAATATATATGTATGTTCTAAGTCTAGTGAGGGAGGATTGGGGCGAAGTTTGGTATGACGAATGGATCGGGGGAGCGACGGGCGACGGCACCGCCGACAGAGAAAAGAAAGCAGAAAGTCAACGGGAGAAGATGAACGGCCAATAGGGAAGTGCCGCCGATGCGAGAAAGTGATAGAAGCCAATATAGCGACCGAGATGCTATGCAGGCAAGGGAGAAAGACAAGGACAAGGAAGCGACTGGGCGCGGCCACAAAGAAAGTGGACACATCTGCGCCAAGGATTTACTGGACTTTCACCACGCATAGCAACAAGTAGATGCGTAGGTGAAAGCAGAGGGCCGATGGAAAAGTACCAGCTGTATAGCGGTACTACACCAATCAATTCCTGAGGCCATAGGAGCTGCCTATATAAAGGCAGCACAAATCAAGAGAAAGTATCAAGTCAACAAGTCGTGATCAACCAAGGAGGTTTAAGGCCTTACGAGTAACCTTAAAAGCTCAAGCAAGTGAAAAGCAAGTCCTGTGAAGAGGATCGAGGAGAAGTACAATAACTGAGAAGGCCTTACGAGTAACCTCTCAAGTTATCAGGCAACAAACAAGTCTTTAGAATAGGACCAGAACACGGTGCCCAAGTTCGAGACTTCTTCAGAGAAATTAGTCATCCCCAGCCGAGCCTAAAAATATTATAAATAAATACCTGCTTTAAAAACATTAATCAAACAAACGAGTTCTAATTTCACCAGGGCACAAAACAAATTTTGTTGTGCCGAACCTAGCCCAAGAGATATTGAATATATCCCAAGGGACGAAAAAGGAACGTTACAACTGGCGCCAAACGTGCTATACTGGTGAAATTTAGACAAAACAAAAATTGTGTATAAAAAAAAGAAACTAAAATGAGAAAAGGATGGATTTACCACATGAAAAAGGAAGATCTGGTTCAGACGGGCTAAAGGATCGGACGAAATATGGAGGTAAAATACACAAAAAGGCTCAAAACGAAAACAGTAGCAAGCACATCAAAAGCATGCGAAGACATTATAAACAAGGAATCTGAGTCATTCAAAAAAATAAATATCGCCACATTGGCAATTCCTCCGTTTCTACCACCAAGATGGGGAAGCGAAGGAGCACTAGACAGCACCGAAAACAAAAGGGATGTAAGAAGACAAATAATGGAACCCAAGAAAACGGTGCTAAATACAACAAGCAAGACCACCGAATATGCTAAAGAGGCAAAACAAGTGAGAGAGTGGACTTTTAGATTCGATGGCAATTCTAGACCTCTAGAATTCATTGAACAGATGGTAGGTCAGCGGAAATAACAACGGGCCATCGCTCACACAGTGCCGAAGATGCCAAGACAACAGCGGGGAGAACCATTCAAGACCAAACCAAGAAAATAAGAACATACAAGATGGAAGAGTCTTGAACCCAAACCAGGCATGTCGCAGATGCGGGGGAGCCGGACACTGGGCTAGGGAATGCAACAATCAGAGACTCAATTTCTGCTGGCAGTGTGGAAAGATTGGAAAAAGGACAAAGGAATGTTGTTCGAGTTCGGGAAACGAAAGCCGGTTCCAGCCTATCCGGGGCGAGCAGGGACAAAGCCCACAAGCTCCTCATCATTAATAGGTCAACAAGTAGAGGAAGAGGATCAATTGTCAGCGATTATCGAGGTAGCAGGAATTCAGATGAAGGCGACAATTGATTCAGGAGCCACAAGTAGCTTTATAAGCAAGCAGATGTTGGAATCAATAAAGAATAAAGAGAAATGGGAAAGCACTCACAAGCAAGTATACATGGCCGATGGGAAGGTTTGAGACATTGAAGAACAATGGATAGGATATGTGAGATTCGTGAATAAGGAAATCCACATGCCATTCCTCGTCATGTCAGAAGGAATGGATGCTCTGTATTTAGGGAGGAATTTCCTAAGGATCATTAACACAGAGATATCGTGCGGAGGACACAAAGAACGAATACCAACAGTAAGGCGAGTACAGGGCAGGCTGGTGGAAAGGATATCCATCATGGTGACCCAGAATGATGAGCAGCAAGAAATACAAAAATTTCTGGACCAGGAATTGAAAGAATTAGGAAAAATTAAGGGACCATCAAAGGTGGGGAAACATCGCATAACGATGAAAGATGATATCCCGATAAAACAAAGATATTACCCAAAAAATCCTAAGATCCAAAAAGTAATCAACTCTAAAGTCGATGAACTGTTGACATTGGGATGCATAGAACCATCACAAAGCCCATATAGCTCACCAATAGTAATGGTGAGAAAAAAACAGGCAGGCAAATGGAGATTATCCGTAGTTTTCCGGCAGATAAACGCAAAATCAATAAAGGATGCATACCCAATGCCACGAATTGACTATATCTTAAGTCAGCTGCGCGAAGCGAGATTCATAAGCAGCTTAGATCTGAAAGATGGCTACTGGCAGATTCCATTGGAGGAAAAAAGCAGACGGTTCCAGGCAAAGGGTTATTTCAATGGAAAGTGATGCCGTTTGGTCTACATTCAGCATCAGCAACTTTTTAGCGGGCACTGGACCAAGTCATTGGCCCAGAAATGATTCCAAACGCATTTGCATATCAAGATGACATTGTGATAGTGAGCAAAACAGTTGAAGAACACATAAAACACCTGCGAGAAGTGTTCAGGAGACGGAAAGATGCAAATTTAAGAATTAACGCGGAGAAATGCCAATTCTTCAGAAAAGAAGTGAAGTTCCTAGGTCACTGGGTGACAGAAAATGGTATTGCCACGGACCCAGACAAGGCGGCAGCAATAGCTCAGCTAAAGTACAGACGATTTGTAAAAAAAAAAAACAAGGTGGCACTGGAACGATGAACATCACGCAGCATTCGAGGCAGTGAAAGAAAGATTGACAAATGGCCCAGTATTGGCACATCCGGATTTCACAAAAATGTTTGTGCTACAGACCGACGCAAATAACATGGGATTAGGGGCCATCCTGGTACAAAACACAGAGGATGGTGAGAGGGTGCTGTCATACCTATCAATGGAACTGAATCCGTCGGAAAAAAACTATTCGGCAACAGAAAAGGAATGCCTGGCGATGTTGTGGGCGGTGCGTAAATTGAGACCATATCTGGAAGGATACCATTTTCGGGTGACCAATCACATGGCGTTGAAATGGTTGAATAGCATAGAAAGCCCAATGGGTCGTATAGCTCGAAGGGCACAGGAACTACAGAAATATGATTTCGAAATAACATATCGAAAGGGTAAATTAAACTTTGTCGCCGATGCCTTGTCAAGACAACCAATGGAAGGGTGCAAAAGAATAGAAGACAATGGTGTCAGATTACGATAGGCGAATAAAGAGTGTATGTGCATTCAAGACATAATAGGAAAAATAAAACAACAACCACAGAAATATCCGGATTACATAATAGAAAATAGCCAGGTATACAGGAACATTCGGCACAGAGCGGGCCAAGAAGAGGTGGTATCATGGATATTATGTGTGCCAAAAGCGATCCGAAACCAAGTGATGGTTGAAAACCATACGTCCACAACGGCAGGGCATACAGGAAACAGGCGAACTATTGCCAGAACTGCATCGAGATATTACTGGCCGGGAATGCAACGAGATATCAGAACGTTTGTGGGAAAGTCCACATTATGACAACAATACAAACCAAGTCAACAGCAAGCAGCAGGAAAAATGCTGACAAAAATACCGGAAGAACCATGGGCCACAGTATTTGAAAAGATCGAAACATGGAAATTCGATGCTACTAGTAATTATTGACAGATTTTCAAAATGGAGAGAACTGATACCTATGCGCAAGGCAACGGCAGAGAATGTAGTTAAGGCCTTTCGAGAGAGGATTCTATCTAGATTTGGAGCTCCTAAGGTGGTAATAACGGACAATGGAGTTCAATTCACTAGCAGAATATTCAAGAAAATGCTAGATGAATGGGGATACCAACACCAGCTAACAGCACCGTACACACCACAAGAAAATCCAACCGAAAGGGCAAACAGAACAGTGTAAACAATGATTGCTCAGTTTACGGGGGAAAATCAATGTAACTGGGATGAGAGTTGGCCAGAAATAACACTAGCAGTAAATACAAGCCAATCCGAGTCAACAGGATTTACGCCAGCATACATAATACAGGGGCGTGAACCAAGAATGTCAGGTGCGATATATGATAGTGTCACGACAGGCACAGCGAGACAATCCATACCACCGGTGGCAAAGGCGAAACAAATGCAAGAACTATTCGAGTTAATACGGCGTAATATAGAAACAACGGCACAGGATCAGGCTCGACACTACAATCTAAGACGAAGAGAATGGAGAAGAGATAAGTGGAGCAACAGTGTGGACAAAAGAACACCATCTTTCTAATGCTGCAGAAGGATTTGCAGCGAAGCTGGCACCAAGCTTTGGAGGCCCAGCGGTCTCTCTTGTCACCGGTCATATGTAAATTACCTCACAAGGAAACGGGAAAAACCGACATGCACATATCAGCCAGATGAAACAAGAAATAGGTGAGGAAGTGGAGGGCAAGAAACAAGATGAACATTGAGTACGGACGACTCTGATGACATAGCGGCGAGAAATCTGCACAGACCGGACGGCTGGACAGAGAACTCAAAACATCTCAAAACGCTTCAGAATTATGCCACATATATATGAACATAAAAAAAAAATATATGTTAAGATAGGTTAAGAGAAAAAAAAAAATCAGTAAGGAAAAGATGCGGAACGGGCCAATGGAAGAATAAGATGAAATCAATAATAATGAAAAGATGCCCTAATCCGCCACCATGAACGAAAAGATACTCAGTAATCGCCAACAAGAAAAGATGCCAAATGGCCAATAAAAGATGCGAGCTGAGTCTGAAAAGAAAGGAAACACATACATAAACAATAAAAAAAAAAAGCAAAAAAAATATAAGGCAAGATGGAAAATAAAACAAGGAAAATACACACACGCAACTAGTAGAAATAGAAATCAAAGAATAAAACATGCTCAAGGTACAAGGGAGAGGGGATGGCAAATACCTCCCGAAAAAGGGGGGGAGTGTGAGGAACATTATATGTAATAATAATGTACCATACAACAAACAAGCGATAAGCAAGGAAAACATACCTCACGCACCATGATAAGCCAGATACAAGATGCAGTCGAGACACAAACCGTTGGAGCTACGATATACGACCGAACATAGCGCTAACCGACCAAACCGAATCGAGGCAAATGATTTACGATCAAACATGGCCGATCGAACCACACGCAACCGCTGGCGATTTCGTACAAGCGGGAAGATGCGTGGGAGGCGTAACATGACAACTCGGCGATCAAAGATTACGATACGTAATCTTGGTCGTAACCAAGCCTAGCACTGACCGATCGAACCAAATCGAGACAAATGATTTACGAGAAAACATTGTGAGGAATATTATAAATCATAATAATATCCCACACAACAAACCGACAGCGAAGCAATCCAAAGGTGTGAATAACGCACCAGATACAAGATATAGCCGAGACACGAACCAGATGTACGATATACGACCAATATTGGCACTGGTCGATCGAACCAGTGCAACGCAGATAAGTTACGATCAAACGCAATGGATCGAACCACACGCAACCGCAAGCGATTTCGTACAAGCGGGAAGATGCGTGGGAAGCATAATGTAAGAAGTCGGCATTTGCACGACATACGATACGGCTACGATCAAACATGACCGATCGAACCGCACACAACCGCGAGCAATTTCGTACAAGCGGGAAGATGCGTGGGAAGCATAATGCAAAAAAACCAATATGCACACACATACGACGGGCAACCAGGTCCAACATGGCTCGATCGAACCAACTCGAACCTATGACGTACGATCAAGCATGACCGATCGAACCGCATGCGACCGCTGGCAAATTTCGTACAAGCGGGAAAATGCGTGGGAGGCATAATGTACAAAATCGGCTATGTAAGAGCAAACAAGGCCAAGCGAAAAAGGGCATTGGCCCAGTGAGACAATTTAAGAGCACAGAGAGGCCACAATAGAAATGCATGCATTGACGTACAATGCATGAACAGGCATACACTCACAATACACGTATGCTATGCGTGTATGACCGCGAGAGGGAGTACCGGTGGCCTATGGGTGCTCTCTGCCTACGTCACACATAAGAGATCAAAGCAGTGAGAGCATGAACTGCCGAAATTATGCGAACGAAAGTGAGGTTAGCCCTCCTCAAGCCCACGAGACGGGTGCGGGGCATGCATGCGTTGTATGAAACGATAATGGTTTGTGGATTGGATAGGGGAAATTGCGAACCGAAGGGGGAGTGATGAACAATGGGGAAGCCCTCTATCTGATAGATACGATATGCGGATGAAAGTGCATTGCATGGGAAATTAAACGATGTTGTATATTAAATTAATCAGGCTAGTTATTGTTAAACAATAGTTTAAGTCAATACAATTACTATGTATATATATAAGTATAATATGGAGCGAATATGGGCAAAATTGGGTATGACGAGTAGATCAAAGGGAGCGACGGGCGACGGCAGCGCTGACAGAGAAAGAATGCAGAGAAAGAACGGGATACGATGGGCGGCCAATGGAAAGGCGACGCCAATGGGTGAAAGTGATGGAAGCACATAGATGCAAGGGAGCTAGACAAGAACAAGAAAATAAATGGGCGCGCAGCCACAAAGAAAGTGGACATATGCGCCAAAGATTTACGGGACTTTCACCACGCATAGCAACAAGTGGATGCGTGGGTGAAAGCAGAGGGCCGATGGAAATGTACCAGCTGTATAGCGGTACTACACCAAGCTATTCCTGAGGCCGCGGGAGCTGCCTATATAAAGGCAACGCCCATCAAGAAAGATCATCAAGTCATCAGATTATCAAGTCGAGATCAAGTAACATGTAATTAAGGCCTTACGAGTAACCTTAAGAACTTATCAAGGAAACACAAGAAGCAACAGAAAAACTAGGAACTATACAGGCCTTACGAGTAACCTGTACAGTTCATCCGATAGCAACAAGGTCCTTACACAAGGATAACAAACACCGTACCCAAGCTAGAGTAAATTGAAGAGAAGCCAAGCATTTCCAGGAGTATCCACAGTCAATGGTAGGCACGAGGATATATCCTACTGCCGAAATTCCAGGATCTATATATCATGACGAGTACCAATTACTGAGGAACATCCTGCCAAAGCCATAAAACCAGAGCCATCTCAACGAACATAGCGAAAGGGTGCAGAGGTGTGGAGCACAAATCAAGCATACGATACAGACCGAGACAATAATCGGCAACAGGAGCAAGAGGAAGGCAAGAAGCGACGACGAGGGATTCGAAGTGACTCACCAACGCTGTCCAAGTCCAGAACTACCGTAGAGAAACCGTCATATCCAACCAAGCCCATAAACAGTCATAAATAAACATACCACCATAACTAATAATTAAACAAACGTGTTTCTAATTTCACCGGAGCACAAAATAAATTTTGTTGTCCCGAACCTAGCCCAAGAGATAGCATTTATCCCGAGGGACGAGAAAGGATCGTTACAACTGGCGCCCAACGTGCTATACTGGTGAAATTTAGAAGTAAAAACTGCAGTTTATAAATCATAAAAAGATCAAAATGGGAAAAGGATGGATTTACCACATGAAGAAGGAGGATTTGGTACAGACAGGCCAAAGGATCGGGATCGAGATAACCGGCACAGTGGAGGAAATGAGGAAACAGCTAGGCGAGTGGGTAGAAAGGAATGAAACGGACCCAGACTGGAAGGAGGAAATAAATAGATTGGAAACAAAGTACTCGAAAAATCTAAAAATGAAAACAATAGCAAGCACGTCAAAAACATGCGAAAATGGCATAGACAAGGAGGCTGAGGAATTCCAGAAAATAAACATCGTCACACTTGCAATTCCTCCATATTTACCACCAAGATGGGGAAGCGAAGGAGCCCTAGATAGCGCAGAGACAAAGAGGGACATAAGGAGATAAACGATAGACCCAAAGAGAGCAGCACCACACACAACAAACAGGACCACCGAATACGCCAAGGTGGCAAAACAAGTGAGGGAGTGGACTTTCAGATTCGATGGCAATTCCAGACCGCTAGAGTTTATAGAACAAATCGAGTGGTCAGCAGACATGTATGGCATCGAGCTGGACATGATCCCAAGAGCAATGCCAGAACTACTAAAAGACCCCTTAAAATACCAGAGTACGAGCAATTGGAGGTTATATTAGAAAATTGCACTCCAGATTTGAGGATATTCGTTCGGCCGCATAGAGTCAGAAACCTAGATGAGCTGATGCAGTTGGCGGAAGAACATGAGATGCTTGAACAAGAACGATCAGATTTCCATCGCCCAAACAATGCTCAAAGAACAAACAACAACCAATCAAGCCACAGAGGAGGAAATAATTACGGGCCACCAGTCACACAGTGCCGAAGATGCCAAGACAACAGCATGGAGAACAATTCAAGACCAAGCCAAGAAAATAAAAACATCCAAGAAGGAAGAGTCTTAAACCCAAACCAGGCATGCCGCAGATGCGGGGGAGCCGGACACTGGGCAAGGGAGTGCAACAATCAGAGACTCAATTTCTGTTGGCAGTGTGGAAGGATTGGGAAAAGAACAAAAGAATGTTGTTGGAGTTCGGGAAACGAAAGGCGGTTCCAGCCTATCAGGGGCGAGCAGGGACCCAGCCAACAAGCTCCTTACCACTAATAGGCCATTTTATAGAGGAAGAGGATCAATTGTCAGCAATTATCGAAGTAGCAGGAGTCCAGATGAAAGCGACAATTGACTCCGGAGCCACGAGGAGTTTTATCAGCAAACAAATGTTGGAAACGGTGGAAAACAAAGGAGACAGAGACCACGAACAAGCAAGTATACATGGCGGACGGAAAGGTGAGAGACATCAACGAGCAGTGGACAGGATACGTTCGATTCGGAAACAAAGAAATGAACATAACATTTCTCATCATGCCAGACGGAATAGATGCTATAATCTTAGGATGGAATTTCTTAAGGCTGATGAATACCGAAATAGCATGCGGAGGCCACAGGATAAAAATTCCAACGGTGAAGAGGATGCAGGGCAGGATAACCGAACGCATATCGATCGTGGTGACACAGAAGGAAGAGCAAACAGAAATACAAAGGTTTCTAGAACACGAACTGACGGAATTGGGGAAAATCAAGGGATCATCAAAAGTAGGGATACACAGGATCACAATGAAGGATGATATACCAATAAAACAAAGGTATTACCCAAAAAATCCAAAAATACAGGGAGAAATCAACACAAAGGTCGATGAACTGTTGACAATGGGATGCATCGAACCATCACAAAGCCCATACAGCTCACCCATAGTGATGGTGAGAAAGAAGCAGACGGGCAAATGGAGATTATGCGTAGATTTTAGACAAATTAACGCAAAATTTTTAAAAGATGCATACCCAATGCCACGCATCGACTACATCTTAAACCAACTACGTGAAGCGAAATTTATAAGTAGCCTAGACCTGAAGGACGGCTATTGGCAAATTCCGTTGGAAGAAAACAGCAGGCCAATGACAGCATTCACAGTCCCAGGGAAAGGTTTATTCCAATGGAAGGTGATGCCATTCGGGTTACACTCCGCATCAGCAACGTTCCAACGGGCACTGGACCAAGTCATTGGCCCAGAAATGATACCAAACGCGTTCGCCTACCAAGATGACATAGTGGTAATAAGCAAAACAATCAAAGAACATATGGACCACCTGCAAGAAGTGTTCAGGAGATTCAAAGAAGCAAACTTAAGAATAAATGCGGAAAAGTGCCAATTTTTCAGAAAAGAGCTAAAGTTTCTAGGCCACTTGGTAACAGAAAACGGTATTGCAACGGACCCAGACAAGGTGGCAGCAATAGCTCAATTGAAGCCGCCCACATGCACAAAAGAATTACGGCAATATCTAGGAGTGGCTTCGTGGTACAGACGATTCGTACCAAATTTTGCTATGATAACACACCCGTTAAACGCACTGCTCAAGAAAAAAACCAAATGGCATTGGAGCGAAGAGCATCAGGCAGCATTCGAATCGGTAAAAGAAAAACTCACGAGTGACCCAGTATTGGCATGCCCAGATTTCACAAAAATGTTCGTACTCCAGACAGATGCAAGCAACATAGGATTAGGGGCCATACTAGTACAAAACACCGAAGAGGGGGAAAGAGTGGTTTCATATCCTTCGAGAGAGTTAAATCAAGCGGAGAAGAACTATTCGGCAACAGAAAAGGAATGCCTAGCAATAGTGTGGGCAGTACGCAAGCTGAGACCATATCTCGAGGGATACCGATTTAAGGTGGTGACAGACCACATGGCGTTGAAGTGGTTGAATAGTATAGAGAGCCCCACGGGCCGCATAGCTCGATGGGCACTGGAATTACAACAATACGATTTCGAAATAGCATATCGAAAGGGCAAATTAAACATTGTCGCCGATGCACTATCAAGACAACCGATGGAAGGGTGCAAAAGAATAGTAGACAATGGCGCACGATTACGACAAGCAAACAAAGAATGTGAGTGGATTCAAGATATAATAAAGAAAATACAACAACAACCACAGAAATATCCAGATTACATAGTAGAAAACAGCCAGGTGTACTGGAATATTCCGCATAGAGCAGGCCAAGAAGAAGTAATATCATGGAAATTGTGTGTGCCCAAGACGCTACGGAACCAAGTGATGGAAGAAAACCACATTTCCAGAACGGCAGGGCATACGGGAAACAGGCGAACGATTACTAGAACTGCGTCAAGATATTATTGGCCAGGAATGCAACGAGACATCAGGAAAGTCGTGGGAAAGTGCACAACGTGTCAGCAATACAAACCCAACCAACAGCAAGCAGCAGGGAAAATGCTGACGCAAATACCGGATGAACCATGGGCCACCGTTTGCGCTGATTTCGTCGGACCCTTACCACGGTCGAAACATGGAAACTCAATGTTACTGGTAATCATTGACCGATTTTCAAAATGGACAGAACTGATACCCATGCGAAAGGCAACTGCGGAGAATCTAATCAAGGCCTTTAGGGAAAGGATTCTGTCGAGATTTGGAGTTCCTAAAGTGGTAATAACGGACAATGGGGTCCAATTCACTAGCAGAACGTTTAAGAAAATGCTAGAGGAATGGGGATACCAACACAAATTAACAGCTCCATACACACCACAAGAAAACCCAACCGAAAGGGCAAACAGAACAGTGAAAACAATGATTGCTCAGTTTACCGGTGAAAATCAACGGAATTGGGATGAGAGCTGGCCAGAAATAACACTTTAATACTAGTCAATCAGAGTCAACTGGATTTACGCCAGCATATGTGATACAAGGACGTGAACCTAGAATGCCAGGCGCATTATACGATAGGGTCACGACAGGCACAGGAAAGCAAAGCATACCACCAGAGGCAAAGGCAAAAGAAGTGCAAGAGCTGTTCGAGCTAATAAGACGTAATCTGGAGACGGCGGCACAAGATCAGGCACGTCACTATAACCTAAGGAGGAGAGAATGGAGACCAACAATTGGAACAACAATTGAATTTGCATCTCCGGTCATATGCAAATTACGGCACAAAGAAACGAAAAAAAGCAGACAAGCACACATCAGCCAATTGAAGCAACAAATATGCGAGGAAGAGGATGGCATGAAAATTGATAAGCAATGAGTATGAACGACTCTAATGACATGGCGGCGGCTGCACAGACCGGCCGGCTGGACAGAGAACTCAAAAACATGACATAGAGCTGAAAATCTCAGAGCACAATGTATCAGAAACAAAGTTATAGCAAAGTCACAAACCGCATCGCAGAGCAAGATAAAGATATACGAATATCGTAACAACACGTATACAAGCATGCGAAAGCGAACTTTGAAACTAGCAGCAGACACTCGAATATCGTAACGATGCACATAATATGCAGGCAAAATAGAACATTAAAAAAAAAAAAAAGAAAAAAACCCGAGATTAAAACGAATGGGGACAATCAACGAGAGACAACACCAACACATATGCACATACACAGCAGAAAAAAACGAGAGGAAACGCACCCACACAGGCGCATGATATTACGCATGCTAGTATGCATGTAATGGTGAAGCATCACGACGCATTAGAATATGCAACTATGCCAAGAGAGCAAGGGCAAGGTGGAGAAATCCTAAATATCGGTAAATGTCAAAGGAATGACCAAATGCTAATGCGAGGTTTCATGCGTGCAATTGTCATAATCAGGAGTCACTCAAAGTTTATCACTCGGCGAGTAAGCAACAAATTAATAAAAAATAAAAAGAACCAAACATGAACGCATTCAATGCAATTAATGGCCAGGATGAAGGCGTAGATCGACGGGGTGCGGCACCGCGGGCCAACATGGAACGCGGTGACTGGCACGTGTCCCATGAGGAGTCCGACGACGATGGGCCGGGCATAGGAAATCCGGCCATCGCCGCCTCCTCGGACGAGGAGTTCGATGATGACGGAGATGAAAGTGGTTACCTGACGGAGGAGAGCGAGGCAGAGTCAGCGGTGAACCAGGGACACCAGGAGGAAGAAAATGATGATGAAGAAATGTGGAGGGAGCTGGACGAGGCAGTACGAATGATAGAGGAAGAAGTGTCGGGAGAGGCGAGCAGCGGCCGAAGCAGCCCGGTGGAATATGCGCCATGGGAGCAGGATGAAATCCATGGGCCTCCGGCAAGATTGTGGGAGCCAGCGCGGCCATCAACGCCGTTTCGTATGGTGGACTCAATGTCAGAGGCCAGCGAAACGGCGGGGATGGCCGTGGCTGATGAAGGTGCGGCTGATGGAGTAGCCAGCCCACCTCCACTCGAGCCGGAGGGGACGGACTGGGATGCAGAGCGAGCCATGGTTGAGAACCAGCAATGGATGAGTTGGTGGCGTCAGCAGATCCTGCAGCAGCAGGAGGCTGAGAGGGATCTGCTGGCGTGGGAGAAAAACCAGCAGGAAGAGGAACAGCTGGCAAAGGCCAGGGAGCGGCTGGCGGAGGCAATAAAGCAACAATTGCAGCAGCAGCAACAGCAACAGCAGCAACAAATGCAACTACAACAACAACAGCAGCAACAATTGCAGCAGCAGCAGCAGCAACAGCAACAGCAGCAACAAATGCAACTACAACAACAACAGCAGCAACAACAACAGCAGCAACAAATGCAACTGCAACAACAACAGCAGCAACAATTGCAGCAACAGCAACAATTGCAGCAACAGCAACAACAGCAACAGCGACAACTGCAACAACAGCAGCATTCTCAGCAGCTGCAGCTTGAATGCCAAGAGTGTCCGTGGGTGTGGCCAAGACCGGCTTTGAGTAGACAAATGTCTGCACCCACGGGGCACGACGACAGGGCTCGGCCCGTATTGGCCAGGCAAGTATCATGCCCAGTGCCATACGGGCATGAGAGATATGAGGCGGTGGAGGAGAGCGATCGGCCGGAGATGGTGGCGGAAATAGTGGGGCAAATGGTGCAACAGGAAGGGCCGAGAAGAGTTAGAATAGTGTGGGCGGGACAAAATAGGTATAGGATTAGGATAGCTCAGGGGGTAATTCGGGTGTATCGAGAAAGGAGAGTATAATAATTAGTAATTAGATGTAAGGAGAGTATAATAAGTAGGATATTTAAACGTAAGTTAGGGGTAAGAAAAGATGCGGAACGGGCCAAAAGAAAAAACCCACAAGGGATATACAGAGAAAAGATGCCCTAATCCGCCAACATTAACGAAAAGATACTCAGTAATCGCCAACAATAGAAGACGCCAAATGGCCAATAAAAAATGCGAGCTGAGTCCCAAAAACAAAAAACAAGAAAAACTCATGCCAAGAGCTGAAAAAAAAAAAAAAGAAGGAACAAAGGCAATACATGAAAAAAAAAATGCACAAATTCAGGGATGAAAGAAATACACATGCAGGAAACAAACACAAGGTACACGGGACAGGGGAGGGCAAATCCCTCCCGAAGAAGGGGGGGAGTGTGAGGAATATTATAAATCATAATAATATCCCACACAACAAACCGACAGCGAAGCAATCCAAAGGTGTGAATAACGCACCAGATACAAGATATAGCCGAGACACGAACCAGATGTACGATATACGACCAATATTGGCACTGGTCGATCGAACCAGTGCAACGCAGATAAGTTACGATCAAACGCAATGGATCGAACCACACGCAACCGCAAGCGATTTCGTACAAGCGGGAAGATGCGTGGCCTATGGGTGCTCTCTGCCTACGTCACACATAAGAGATCAAAGCAGTGAGAGCATGAACTGCCGAAATTATGCGAACGAAAGTGAGGTTAGCCCTCCTCAAGCCCACGAGACGGGTGCGGGGCATGCATGCGTTGTATGAAACGATAATGGTTTGTGGATTGGATAGGGGAATATGCGAACCGAAGGGGGAGGAATGAACAATGGGGAAGCCCTCTATCTGATAGATACGATATGCGGATGAAAGTGCATTGCATGGGAAATTAAACGATGTTGTATATTAAATTAATCAGGCTAATTATTGTTAAACAATAGTTTAAGTCAATACAATTACTATGTATATATATAAGTATAATATGGAGCGAATATGGGCAAAATTGGGTATGACGAGTAGATCAAAGGGAGCGACGGGCGACGGCAGCGCTGACAGAGAAAGAATGCAGAGAAAGAACGGGATACGATGGGCGGCCAATGGAAAGGCGACGCCAATGGGTGAAAGTGATGGAAGCACATAGATGCAAGGGAGCTAGACAAGAACAAGAAAATAAATGGGCGCGCAGCCACAAAGAAAGTGGACATATGCGCCAAAGATTTACGGGACTTTCACCTCGCATAGCAACAAGTGGATGCGTGGGTGAAAGCAGAGGGCCGATGGAAATGTACCAGCTGTATAGCGGTACTACACCAAGCTATTCCTGAGGCCGCGGGAGCTGCCTATATAAAGGCAACGCCCATCAAGAAAGATCAACAAGTCATCAGATTATCAAGTCGTGATCAAGTAACAAGTAATTAAGGCCTTACGAGTAACCTTAAGAACTTATCAAGGAATCACAAGAAGCAACAGAAAAACTAGGAACTATACAGGCCTTACGAGTAACCTGTACAGTTCATCCGATAGCAACAAGGTCCTTACACAAGGATAACAAACACCGTACCCAAGCTAGAGTAAATTGAAGAGAAGCCAAGCATTTCCAGGAGTATCCACAGTCAATGGTAGGCACGAGGATATATCCTACTGCCGAAATTCCAGGATCTATATATCCTGACGAGTACCAATTACTGAGGAACATCCTGCCAAAGCCATAAAACCAGAGCCATCTCAACGAACATAGCGAAAGGGTGCAGAGGTGTGGAGCACAAATCAAGCATACGATACAGACCGAGACAATAATCGGCAACAGGAGCAAGAGGAAGGCAAGAAGCGACGACGAGGGATTCAAAGTGACTCACCAACGCTGTCCAAGTCCAGAACTACCGTAGAGAAACCGTCATATCCAACCAAGCCCATAAACAGTCATAAATAAACATACCACCATAACTAATAATTAAACAAACGTGTTTCTAATTTCACCGGGGCACAAAATAAATTTTGTTGTGCCGAACCTAGCCCAAGAGATAGCATATATCCCGAGGGACGAGAAAGGATCGTTACAACATGACCGATCGAACCAAAATCGAAACAAATGATTTACGATCAAACACAATTATGGCCGATCGAACCACACGCGACCGCTGGCGATTTCGTATAAGCGGGAAGATGCGTGGGAGGAGGAACATAAGAAATCGGCTGCATAAGAGGGAATGAAACGAGGCTTGAGCGCATAATTACAAACCAAAAGAGGGCATTGGCCTGGTAATAAAATTCAAGAGCGCAGAGTGGGAGAGAAATGCATGCACTAGTATAGCATGCGTGTGGTTTGGGATGCAATACGCTGGAGAAGCATACACCCACACCACAGAGTACCGGTGGCCAATGCAGGTACTCTCTGCCTATGTCACGCACGCGAGACCGAAAGCAATTAGATCGCGAGAAGCCGAAAGCAAACGAGCAAAAGAGGTTAATAGTGAGGGCCAAGCAAGCCCGTGAGACGGTTGCGGGGAAGCATGGTGCCGAAAAGAAATCAAGTGAGGGCTATGCTTGTGAATCGGGGAGTGGGGGGGAAAGAATGCAAGAAACGAAGAGGGAGGGATGAGTAATGGGGAAGCCCTCTATCCAATGCATAAAATAGGCGCAGTATATTGAGATACATATAAATTCAACCACTAATATTTATTAAAATAAACAGGCTAACTATTGTAAAGTAATAGATTATTAAAACAAACAGGCTAACTATTGTAAAGTAATAGATTAAGTTAAATATAACAATATATATGTATGTTCTAAGTCTAGTGAGGGAGGATTGGGGCGAAGTTTGGTATGACGAATGGATCGGGGGAGCGACGGGCGACGGCAGCGCCGACAGAGAAAAGAAAGCAGCGAAAGTCAACGGGAGAAGATGGGCGGCCAATAGGGAAGCGCCGCCGAGATACTATGCAGGCAAGGGAGAAAGACAAGGACAAGGAAGCGACTGGGCCCGCAGCCACAAAGAAAGTGGACACATCTGCGCCAAGGATTTACTGGACTTTCACCACGCATAGGAACAAGTAGCATCTACTTGTAGGTGAAAGCAGAAGGCCGATGGAAAAGGCTTTTTTTTAAAGGCTTCTAGTTTAGAAAAAATTATAGTAATTATTAAAATTTATGAATCATGCTATTAATAGAGAACATACTTTTCAAATAAAACCAAAATATCCAAGATAGAAATTTCGCAATATTCAGTTTTAAAGTTGCGACTTTTTGTAAAAATTATCATTTATTCCTAATTACTAAAAATGTCTCAACTTTGGGCGCCTCTAAAACCCATGAATCTCAACCGATTGCAAAAAATTTGGTTTCGTAATCTCTAAAGTATTTCGTATCGATTGTATATATCATTTTTGATAAAACGCGATCATGAAAATTGATTTTTGAAACAATCCGGTCCCAACTGTGCAGCAGAGAACACGTACACACATACCATACAACTACACATACAAAGGTTTTGACATGGGGATAAAGGAAGGAATCAAAAAGGAACAGAGTGATACAATGAAGGTTTTATCTATGCACTGATGAATTGAGTGACAAAAAAAAGAGTTTGGAACGTGTAAAAATATTATGCTCATTATTATGATATTTATTAAAGAAGCTAAATAACATATATACCCATTCAGTCCTACATCAGTTTAATCAATTGATATTTAAAAAAAAAATTTTATGAATCAACCGTAAATTTTTTTTTTTTATATTTTAGACAAAATTTTTAATTTCTATTTTTTTATGATACAACATACAAAAATACATACAATCCTCAATTTTCACCCTTCTACGATCAACCTTTATTTTTTAATAGCCATTTTAGTAATTTAATCATTTTTCCTCTCCGGTCGATAACTGATCAATAGTCATTTAATTAGTTGTCCCCGCCAGATGTCTACAGGTGTCACTTCTGACTCAGTAAACAGCACGGAATAGGGATGAGAAGGAAGCCGGTCTCCATTCTTTCTCACTCCCTACACAGTTGTCGGCCATCATTATTGTTTATGCATTAAGTGTAGTAGTAACGTTGATAATTATTATTTTTATATTCCCTCATCGTTCACAGCGTTCCATGCTTATTTCACACACATACCACATTCTTACATACATACAATATACACATTCTAACATACATACATACTTACAAAAAGTACGCAATTTTTTGTCTACACTAGAAATTACTAGGAAATTTTTTATATGGCAAAACAACGTTTGCCGGGTCAGCTCTAGTTTATTATAAATTTTGGAATATTTAAAGGGTACGAAAATTGATTGACAATCAGAAATGTTTCTAATGCACCGCATTCACAAATTCCGAATTCCAAATGGTCAAAATGAGTTCCCAGTCTACCTAGACACTTCTTGTGGAATTCTAGAAATAGTTGTAAAGTGCCGACTACAGCCCTAAAAGAGTTAAAAGTCACGGTCGTAACGAGAAACCGAATATCCTTGCTAGCGCTGAGAAACCCTAGGAAATTTGTAGCTGGGGTTTTAATGGCCCAATTACAGTTACTTGAAGTTCTCCGGAAGGCAATGAATTAAAAAGACCTACATTGATTTCAGAGGAAGCAGCCTTGGCTGATGAAAAAAAAGACTGATAATGCCGCAAAGTTGTCATATGGTCACGTAATATGTTACCTCGACCATGTCTTTCATAGGACAATCAAAAATCTCTCATTATTAGCATTTAAGCCTTTTATAGTATTTAAGTGATCTCTACTTACGAAATATATTTTTGATCTAATGAAGCAATCTGCGTAAGGTAACTTATGGAGTATATTTAATTGTCTTTTATATGATTAATCTAAAGACTTGTTTAAAATCCATACCACAGCAAACTCAACATCATCTTGGGCCCAAAGATTGCAACGAATCCTTTAAAAATTTATTATAGAATCCTTTAAAAATTTATATTTTATATATAAATATTCATTTGAAACGTAGCCAAACCATTTACTCTAACGCGAACCCTTTTTATACCCTTGCAAAAAGGGTATATTAATTTTGGTCAGAAGTGTGCAACGCATAGAACGAAGCATCTCCGACCATATATTTATTTTTTATTTATTTATTTACGTCAACTAACACAGCAGTCGACGAAAAAGCTTAAGCTAAAGACAGATAGTAATTAATTGAAGAAGATAGCTTAGCTATATACACAACTAAACATCCCCGACCCGGTGGAGGTGTTTTATTTGCATAAGGTGCCAGCTATGCCCCGATTCACAGCCAATGTGGTCAGGGATGAGTTGCAGCCAATCCAAGTCCAGAATATTTTCATTGGTTTCGCTGTAGATGATTAAAAAGTATAGCGCGAAGAGAAGTGACATAAAGATGAGGAGAAATTAGGTGAGAAAGGTTGTTAAAAGATTGGAAAAGAACACGAAAAGGTTCGTGAAGAGAGTAGTTAGTCAGACATCTACTAAGGTAAATAGGAAAAAAGTTTCTGGTCCGACGTGAGGGAACACAAAAATATAGCGTATCTAGTAAATTAGTAGAAATGACTTCGCCGTTGATTAGTTTATGGAGAAAGAGAATGCCAAAAACGAGCCTACGTTTGTAAAGTGAAGGAAGATTAATAAGAAGAAGTCTGTCAGAATAAGAAGGTAGGCGAAGACTCGGGTCCTAATTAAGACCGCGTAACGCAATCTTAAGGAATTGCTTCTGTACCCATTCAATACTACGCTGGTGAACATCATATTGCGGGTTCCACACTGGCGAGCAATATTCAAGAGTAGGGCGAACTAACGAAGTATATAAAACCTTTGTTACATAGGGATCATCAAATTCGTTGGCCCAACGTTTAATAAAGCCAAGAAGGCTGCATGCTCTATTGACAATTGAAGAAATATGAGCATTAAATGAAAGTTTTGGGTCAAACATAACGCCTAAGTCTTTAAAGGATGGTACACAATCTAACAGAACCGACTTAATAGAATAATGAGCTAGGAACGGAGACAAACGACTGAAAGTCATAAAAGAACACTTAGAGGCATTAAGGTGTAATTTATTAACGTGGCACCAATCACAGAACGCATATAAAGTATATATATTCTTGATCAGCACGATAAGACGAGTTCATATAGCCATGTCAGTCCGTCTGCATCGACGTGAACTTCTCCTAGACTGTAAGATCTACAGAGGTGAAAGAGGTTTTGCCAGGAGTTCTGTTATCCGAATAACAGGCCACCGTATCGCTACGACAGACACAATGAAGTTGTCATATGTGCGGTTTGGCAACTTCAGCATTGGCCAACAAAACCAGCGCAAAAAACAACGCAATTGACAAAGTTGCAGCTAAGCTACGACAATCTAAGCAACTTCAAGGAAAACTGGGAACTAAGCAAAACTGGAAGTTACCAGAAGACACCAGCCAGCCGGAACAACTGAATTGCGTTGTTCTTAGCGTTGCTTTTGTTCGGCCCATACTAAGGTTGCCAAACCGTACATATCACAGTTTCATTGTGCCTGTCGTAGCGAAACCTTTTATTCTGATAACAGAACTCCTGGCCGTACACTTCGGATCTAGAGTTAATAATCCAGTCTTATTGATAGTGACACTTTGTATATTATCGTCAGAGGTCACTGCAAGTTTAATTGGTCCAATGGTGGCAAAAATCCACTGATTTTTATGTGTGTTGTATCTGACAAGTTGATGATTTTGTGTTTTTGAATAGCTGGAACTCACAGTTGCAATTAGCCGTAAACGTCGTTTGATTATCAAAATAAATATATTGCTCATTGTTGAGCTGATGGCAACGTTTCAAATCTGCTTTTGAGAGTCCGATGTATTGATTCTGTTCTTTGTTGACGGCTATAATAGGAATTTTAATGTTCATAATAACAATTCCATAAGTTTCGATTGCTGGATTGGGTACCAGGTTATACAGTTGCACTGCCTGCGTTGTTATTAATGGAAATGTGACTTTACATATTACATGATTGTTTTCGATTTTTCCCTATATCTAAAGGCGATCGTCGTTGGCGTCCTATGTGAAGGAGATCATTTCTTGTTCGTACCTCTGAGTTGACATGCACGAAGTGTTTCTGCATTGCTGTGTGCATGCTTCCGGAACCTTCATTAACAAGCATATTTCTCCAACCTTTACCACTCCGTCTGAAAATGTCTTCAGGTCGGCCCAATATGGTTCGAGATCGTAAAATGCCACTATAGTCCAGTCAGACGTTGCCATTCTTCCTGTGCCAATACTTTCGTAGTATATGCCTGGTTTGGGGTTGAATCGAGTGATGTTGGCCGTTTGAGCAAATGCCATAGGAAGTAACAACAGCATTAGGCAAATCGTCATTCCAGGGTCTTCTTGGGAATTGGTTTCTGTGTCATCTGCTTCGATTTTACGTTTTATCGTTGTCTCTCTAAGCAAGGGAGCCAATTTATGAATGTCACGCTTGTAGGTGCCTCTGGCTGTTTTGACGTCTACCACGCGGACGTATCCATCCAGGCCTGGATATATTTTAACAATTCGGCCAATCGGCCACTGCAAGATTGGCACATTATTCTCCTTTAGAATTACCATCATGCCTTCTTTTTTTTTAATGTTTAATATATTTGTTGAATCTACTCTTAAATTAGAGCCTAACAACAAGTTTGAGATATTTTTCTTTTTCTAGTACTTAACATAAATCCAGGGGATATTGGAGGCGGCCCTAATCACTAGTTATTGGGTTGGTCTGTCATTTCTTTTAAGACGAGTTCTATTATTAGTTCGCGTAAGGGAATTGGCAAGAACATTTGGGTGTGCATCCAGTTTCGCAGAATACTTTAGTTGTTGACTACCTATTTCAGATTTTACGCTAGGTATATTTAGATCATTTTGAGTGTTGTCGTTCCGTATGTACCACGGGGCCCCTGTAATTGATCTTAAAATCTTCGACTGCGCCCTTTGTGTAATGTCGACATTGCTGGTACTTGCATTTCCCCAAAGTACGGCACCGTAAGTCCAGATGGGTTTCAGAACGGAGTTGTATAGGAGGACTTTTTACTCCAGACGTAGAGCGGACCGAGCGTTGATGATCCAATGTAGGCTACTCGCTTTCAGTTTAAGCTGTGACTTTTTTGCTTCGATGTGCTTGTGCCAAGTTAGTCTTCTGTCTAGGTGGATGCCAAGGTAAGTGACATCCACGGCCTGAGGAACTGGTACGTTGTTTAGCATTAGAGCTGGACAGTTTCTTCTGTTAATCGTAAATGTAACATGTTTGCATTTCTGCTCGTTGACCCGGATACGCCAGGTTGCTAGCCAATCCTCTACCACCTGGAGGTGTTCCTCTAATTTTGCAGAGGCTTGTATTGGGCATTTGGATCTGCTGAGTATTGCCGTATCATCGACAAAAGTGGACGTTGTAACTCCTACACTCCTTGGTAAGTGTGCAGTGTACAGCAGGTAAAGCAATGGGCCGAGTACACTGCCTTGCGGAACACCAGCTTTGACCTCAAACTCAGCCGAGACGGAGCCATTACATCTTACACTGAATTTCCGATTGTAAAGGTAAGATTCCATGAGTTTGTGGGAGTACTTTGGGAGTTTTTGCCGGATTTTGAACATCAGACCCTCCAGCCAAACTCTATCGAAAGCCTGGGCAACGTCGAGAAAGACAGCCGCACAGTATTCTTTTAGTTCGAATGCTGTTCGTATTTCGGATGTTATGCGATTGACTTGTTCAATTGTACCATGTTTTTCGCGGAAGCCGAACTGGTGTGAAGGGATTGTGTTCTCCGATGCCAGAAATGAGTTTAGTCGGATCTGCAGGACCTTTTCAAAAAGCTTCAAAGACATGGCAGCAAACTAATTGGCCTATAGGATGATGGCTGGGTTTTGTCCTTTCCCACTTTAGGAATCATGATGATAGTGGACTTTTTCCATGTTCTTCGGAAGTAGCCAATTTTTATTATAGCGTTGAACCGTTTGCAGATATATTGTATGGCGATGAAAGGGAGTTCTAGGATCATTTTCGGTGTGATTAGGTCATGGCCAGGGGCTTTTTTCGGCTTTATGTGGTTTTTAATAACTGCAGTGATCTCGTCCGATTGGAGTTCTGAGTACTCACTATCCGTTAATGTGCTCGAAGGGGGAAGTACAGATGAGTTTGATGTTGGATTTGGCTGGAAAACCAATTTAAGATGTGTGGCAAATACGGATGCCCTCTATTCGTCACTGCGGGCCCATTCACCGGTTGGGCTCCTTATCGGTGATGTTGTCTCTGTAGGAGCGCTTAAAGTTGGGTGAGCTTTCCACAGACGATGTTTAGTGCTGGTTGGACTAAGCTTTTCTATGTATTTCCTTTGAGCCCGGCTTTACTCTTGCCTTAGCGCCTTGGAGAGGTTGCGATTGGCATGCCTTAGGCGAAGTTTTGCTGCTGGCGAGCGACTGATCTGCCATTCTTTTCTTAGACGTCGTTTTTCCGTTACTAATTGTTCTATCCGCCGCTTCGTAGGCCTGTCAACAGGTTTAGTGTAAGTAGAGGCATGTGGAGTAGATACTCTTGCTGCAGTTCCCATCATCGACTCAAGTGCAGAGACGCTCATGTCAATGTCTTCTGCAGCATCCAGTTTGGCGAACAGTAAATGTGGGCACTCATGTACATTTTAGATTTAAGCCAATTTGTTTTGTTGTTTGTAAGCCTATATGGGCGATCCAGTACATGAGGTCTTGTTAATAGTGTGAATAGCACTGGAGAGTGATCGGCAGTAAAATCTAGCAGTGTATACGCAGTGTTCCGATTATGCGGAGTCCTCTTGGTTACTGCGAAATCAATCAAGTCAGGCACTTTCTGTGGATCTGTGGGCCAATAAGTAGGCCTACCCGGTGAGACGCAATCCATCTTATTGAGAGGGTTGACTATTGTGTTGTATAACTGCTTGCCTTTAGGATTAACCAGGCGAGATCCCCAGTGCGTATGTTTGGCGTTATAGTCCCCTGCTGCAATGAAGCGATCTCCGAGTGTGTTAAAGAAATCGGTAAATTCCTTTTCAGAGATTGAGAAGCGTGGTGGGCAGTACAGGGCAACCAATGTAGTGTTGCCGCAGCTGGTTTGGACGGTTATAGCAGTTGCTTGTAGGTGCTGTGTTTCAAATCTGTTGAGGAACGAGTGTTTTATACGGTTTTTGATTAGGATACCAGTACCGCCATGAGCTTTTCCGTCTGGATGGTTTGTTGCGTAGAAGGTATATTTTGGTATTTGAAAATTTTTTTTTGATGTTAAATATGTTTCCGAAATCAGCAAAACGTCGATTTCACTTGAGTCTAGGAATAGTTGCAGTTCATTTTTGTACTTGGAGATGACGTTAGCATTCCAAAGACATAGGCGTAGGGAAGCCATTATTTATTCTCGATAAGCTTCTGGATAAGCAGGTTTTGATTCCGCATCAGTTCGTGCATACAGTTTTGCATGAACGTCATAAAAGTGTTCATGTTTTGATTGAGTGAGATCAATAGGGCCTCTAAACCACTTGGAGTTTGCTGGCCAAGCTCTGGTGCGCTAGGTTGCGGATTCTACAGAATGGTGGAGTGACAAGGTATCTTTCACTGGCTCCGTCTGTCCAGTTCGGAGCACACTAGCGAAGGATACACTAGGACTGGTTGTAGCAGTCATGTTGGATGATCTAACAGCCTTGGCGAAGAAAACCTCCGGTGTAGTTTTGGAGGCGTTGAAGATGATTTTTGGTCCAGCTGGGGGTTTGCGCCCGTTTAGGTGTGATTTAAGATCCTTGAAGACAGGACATCCTCTGTAGTTGGCCGTGTGGTTCCCTCCACATTTGCTGCATAGTCTTAGTGCGACGTTGTTTCTGTCCTTGGTGCAAATGCCATCTTCATGATGTTCGCCGCAGCCAACACACACTGACCTAAGATTGTAATTGTTAGAGGTGTGGTTGTATTCCTGGCAGTTTTTACACTGCGGTGGTTGGTGACTTTTATGGGGCTCCTCTACGGTGATTCTTCTGTGCAATAGAAGCTGTAGGTTGTAGATCGTTTGCACTTCATTTGGTTTCGACTGCTTTGCATCTGGTTGGAACTCGATTTTAAAGAGCGGCTCTGCGACTTTGTTCCTGTTGATGATGTTGACAACGGACTTGACTGCAAACCCTTTTTCGACCAACGCGTCTGCTATTTCTTGAGTAGGCACCGATGGCTCAATCCCCTTTAACACAACCTGGAGCCCTTTACTGCTTTTTAGTTGGTAGGTATAGAAGTTGATGTTAGCATTGCGGAGGTACTTTTCGATGATGCGGAAATTGTCCTCAGTTTGGGCTTGACATTTAATTTCTTTAATGTTACCCCTATTGAGAGGGGTTACAACAAAGTTATTTGCCCCTACTGTTTCTACTAGCTTCGAAATCAGGGCGCTGCAGTTGGCTCCACGGATGTATAAAGGGGGTGGTCTAGCCGATTTAACTTTATCTACAGCGCCGGCTTGATCGTCTTGCTGATCGGCAAGAATTTTAAAACGATTCCCGCTAAGGAGTGCTACTCGTTCATTTGGTTTGGTTATTTTCGGCGTATTGCCACTTTTTTTCTTTTGCGGGCTTAGCTTCCGTTTAGTTATTTTAATATATCTATCCATTCTAGTTTGGACAGAAGTCGTTGGGTTTACTATTGTGGCTGACTCTGGGCGACTTGTCGTTGTCGGCTTGAGGCAGGTCAATACTTCGGCAGACGTTGCAGTAGTTGCTGTCAACGAGCTGAAGGTGCTGGTCGGTGCAATAGGTGACCCAGTTATCGATATTGATGGAGAAGCACACTTCTCTCTCCACGGAAAGTTGCTGTTGATTGCTGAGTGGCTGGCACTTTCGGTGTTATTGCTTACGTTAGCATTCAGTGGGGTCGGCGACACCACCGAAAAGTACGCGTTGTTGCGTTGGACCGAGAGTCGACGCTCACGTTGTTGTTGTACAATTAGTTCTTGTAGCTGTTGCTGGTGGGGATCGAGAGAGCTTGGGCCCGAATTGGTGGACATGGCTTTTGTAAAAAATTACGCACTTTGATGTTGCAACTTAGTATTTATTGCTATTAGAGCAATCTAACGCGGTCTTTTTTTTTTACACTTAATTTTTGCGGAGTGCATTAAAAAAAACGTCTGTACACGGCGGAATTGAATTGAAGTAATATTGAAGTAATATTGAATCCAAAAATATGTTTTGACATAAGTAGAAACCCGAAATTATGTTTGAAATAGGCATGATGTTTTAAGGTACCTTAGTATGATCTGTTTTCATGGTGGGATTGGAAAGGAAGAGGGACTAACCATATCTAAGTCCTCTAGTTTTTATTTAGATCCATGCTTGTCTTCTTTCTTTAGGTGTGAATTGGCACCTTAGCAATAGTGATAATATTGATAACTTTAACTTTTGGTAGTTATTTAATTGTTGCTCAACACGCATTAAATTTATTAATGATAGTGAGTGGAAAAGGGCAATCCCCCTACTTCTGATCTGGAGTTCTTAAATAAAAGGACTGTATCGAGTAAGCTTTTCAGAGGTTACTGGGGCACGACCAACAAATCCATCAACAAATCACTCTCAAAATGTGGGACGTCTCACCAAGCTCGAATAGACAATCCATATTCACAATTTTTACGAACAATTAGGGTTCCATTTGCTTACAAGTTATTGTACATATGCTTGAGAGTATTTTAGTATCGCTCACGAGTACGATCTTCAGAAATGCGATTGCAATTTCGAATTGATTGTTCGACTGAGTTTCGTGATATCCTAACTTTAGATATATTTTAGAGGAAATGGTATGGTAGTATAAATTTGGATTAGAGAGGCATGGAAGATTCATTTTGGAATTACTATGTTCTGGAGAGTTTCGGATACAGTCCAGTCATTCAAGCTTATCAGCACACTCTCAAATCAGCAATAGGCATTATAGATACAGTAAAGCGAAAGAAGAAAACAAACATTTTGATTCAGATAAAGATTAGACATCTATTAACAAGTTGAGCAAGAGGAAAGACAGACATAAGGGGTATTCAGAAACTGATTTTTAAAATTCTATTTGAACATACTCATTCAACAGGTTACGTAGTAATGAAAATATAGCCCAGCCGGCAATAGAAGATCCATTTTTCGGTATATATAATGACGTAGCAAACGCTTGATCGATAGCAAACGCTTCACAGATTCCTAAATGCTAATGCTGAATCTAGTCTTTACCATGAGTTACTTCAACTGAAAATCCCAAACAGGTCAGAGTTACAAGCAGAGGTACGTAAAACATTTAAGCCACGCACGCTTCGCTCCTAGATTAGCGAATTGACTGAAACCTGTAAGAAGTTAGACGAAACAATTGGTAAAAATTCATGTGAGGAAGTTTTTGCTGTAACACAAAACTAGTCCAAAGAGTTGGAATTGTGACCAACCTGGTTTGTATCTTTTGCTACGGGTGTGGCGCTAAAGATATATATAAGCCGCGATGCCCAAAATGGAACCCAACTTCCTAAACACCACAAAACACACCCATAAAACTCGTCGAATACAGTTCTCAAAGGCAATCAAGCTCAAGATACGCAAGAGAAATAAGCTTATGACAACCATCTTTACTAAGTCCGACGATCGATTATACACGGAAATTTTAATAGGAAACAGAAAATACAAAGCATTGCTCAGGAGCAAACATTAGTTGTGTAGGCGGAATGGCCTCCAAAGAATTGTTAACAACCTGAAATTATAAAAAGTGCTGAGATTTAATCCATACAGCGAATGGAACACCAAGTAGTGTAGGATAGGATAAGATTACTCAGAAGATCTACCGTAGTATCACAATTTATCTTTAGAGCAACAGAAACGACTAAACGTGGTAATAGAGAACTTTCTATCATTTGAATTAGAAGGACTTGACCGCCTTAAACTAATTGCACTTACGTTCGATGTCGGTTCAGCAGTGCCTGTATGTTTGTTGAAGTTTCTTGAAGTAGATGTTATTGCGAAATCTCACAGTTTTTTGTAAGTAACTGCAGTAACTGCGTTCTAGTTCAAAAAGATAGTAAAAATACATTATCTTTGGATTCGCGTGAGGGTAATCGAGTGACAAGGAAAGCTCATTCGTTACTACATATTGACGGTATTTTAAGTCGACTTTTAATCACTGGATTAGATATGAAACATGCATATTGTGAAATTCCTTTGGATGAAGACAAAATGATGCCCTTTGGTTTTCGCAATGAAGCTTAAACCCTTTGTCGGTTAATGGACAACGTAATACTACTACTGTTGCGTAACTAAGTTTTTGTATACCTTGGCGATCTCTCGAATATGTCTGACACTTTTAAGGGGTTACGCCACTCCTGAAAAAAAAAGTAGAATCTTTTACGCGTTACATAATATCGGTATTCGAATTAGTTCCGAAGTTACAGAGTTAAGAAGTGAGCGCGGCTGAGTCGATGAATTTAGTTGGCTCTGGGACACAGAAGCAATTTTGAGACGCCGACGCGGTACATTTTTTTCTTTTGCGTTTTTCTAGAAACTACTTTTTTGAACCTACTGGACCGATTTGGCTCAAATTTTTTTTCGATTTTTTTCAAACAACCGCCATTTTGCCAAAAAAATCCTACGTGGGCGGATAGCTATAGCCTTCTTGAATAACAAGATTTTTTTTTGGATTTTTCAGGTGATGTTTAGCCGAGAAATTTGACACCCTACCTGCAAGGATTTAGAAATCATGGTGGCACTTGACGGCCCATATCTCCGCCATTTTATTTTTAAAAAATTTTTTTTTTCAAAAATATTCTTGAAAGTACCCTCAATCTGTGTAGAATAAAAGTTTTTTCCTAAATTAAATACTGGCCGCACAGCAAACATTTTTTTTTAACCTGTTTTTTTGGACCTCAGAGGTGGCGTAACTCCTTAATTAAATCTAATCTTACCATCAATATAAGCAAATCTAAATTTTTTGTGTGCGAGAAAAAATATCTTGGTTTCATTATTCATGAGGGACAATTAATGACAGACCCGGACAAGATAAATGCTATTAAGACTCCAATAACAGTAAAACAGTTAAGATCATTTTTAGGATTATCCGGCCATTTCCTTCCTTCTCACGGAGTTGTTCAAAAATAGGGTTCACCTAAAGTGGAACGCTTCTACTTCTTTACCTGTCAAAGACTTAAAAACACGCTTATCCACCGCACCGATATTGATCTTAGATGCCGTTCAACGCTATCAATAATACATAGACGATGTTCCGAAAACGTCGTCACTGACGCGTTATCTAGACAAAACGAATCGGAAATAGCCGCATGTAAAATAAGCACGTCTATTGTTGACCTATAGTCAGAACATTTCAAACCCGTCCCATCAGTCCCGTTGAAAAAGCTCATTTAAAAGTACCCTAACCAATTTCCTGATCCAAAGGTTTTAGATTTTAACAATGCCTTTAAGTCTCGAGAAGATACGAAATGGAAATTGTGGTAGTACCAGAAGTATTACGACAGGCACATGATTTACCAAGTTCCGCTCACGGTGGAATGGCAAAAATGGGAGAAAAACTCAAACAGTATTTGTTTTGCCCACAAATGCTGATCGAAATTAGAGCTTATGTTTCCAATTGTGATGTTTGACGAACAACTAAGTATCAAAATATTGTATAAAGACCCCTTATGGGAAAGCCTTTAGTTTCTGAAGGTCCGTTCTAAAAACTCTATTTTGATCGGACCGTATCCTAGAACCAAGAATGGAAACATTAGACTAGGAGAAATTGTCGACCAGAATACTAAGTTTCATTTTCTGAATCCCATCTAGAAATTTACTGCGCCAAGGATTTAAGAATTTGAGGAAAGTCATATTTTACACTTTTGGTGTACCCGAAATCATTCTTACCGGTAACGGATCCCAATTTAAATTGCTATTTCACATCGATTCACGGCTATATATTCGCCACAAACTAACGATAGTGAAAGACTTAATCGATCTAGTTAGATGTAACAGCGGTACGTGCATATGTTGGTATCCTTACCTTAATACAAATTGGGATGTACTTCTAAACACTATTGATGGCTGTTAAGAAAGTTAAATCACCCTGATATTCTACAACTAGCTAGACACAAATTACAAGAAAATACACGCACAGAGATACATACATAGTAGAAATGTAGGACTCAACGTTGCTGATTAAGTTTATGCCAGGAATTTCACCCAAAGCTGATTATGAGCAAACGGACCGGTCAAAGAGCCTGGGAATGCTGAGCATGCACTTATATGCTCAAGTGGATCACAAATGCAATGTATGCCTTCTGCGTACATTTATACAACTAACACATATGAATCTAACACATAAATACATGTACTTTTATATATAGCGATATATTGGCGTACACTTTTACTTATTTCCATGGGGTATTTTAGACTTCAGAGTTGGTAAATCATATTAAAAATACCATAAATGCACTAACATTTTTAAAATTTATAATCTATATTTATAAAAAGAAAAAAAAATTTTAAAAAGAAGGCATTTTGAGCTGTTCATAAAAATAGCAGCAACAACCCTTAATTAAAATCTGTCGATTCGAAATTGTCTGAAACTTCAAATTCAGGTTACGATTGGTTCTTGGGACTTAATACTTAGTCCTGAACCAATTATTGGAAAAAGCGGCTTCGCACCTGGGCCGCACCGAATCCATCTGTTGTCATATTTCTTGTATAACTTCCCAATGATAAGCTTTATTGGACGGTTTTTTCTTTGTGACGTTTCTCTGAATGTTTCCCCATACATTTTCGACTAAGCTAGCCCTGGCATTACGTCGATTCTTTCAAATTGAAAACAACTTTTTTGAGCTTGCTCCTATGTTCGTTCGTCCGTCCCGAGAATATTACGCTAGTTTGCAGTGGGAAGATTAATTTGGAGTATTGGCCAAATACAAAAGTGCTTTTACATTCTTCGAAGTCAAGAGTGGGTCATTCCTTCGATTTCGCGCGTTTAGCTCTTGTTCTTGGAGTCTACGCCGACAAGTGACACCACTTGCCGATATGTTTAGATCTTTTTTGACTAAATTGGAAGAAACTGATTAAATTTGCTGTATATAACAAGGTGCCAGTCATCTGAAGCCGTTTTTCCATGTTTTACGCCACGTTTTTCGGGTTCTTTTGATAATCTAGGGCAGCAGAGACCATCTTTGCGGAATATCCAACTAAACTTTGTTATTTTTTTTGGGTTTTACTGTGTTTTCTAAGGTTTGGGATCCACTTCGTCTTCTTAGCATAGCAATGCGTTCCTCTCCCGACTACCATGAAAATTTTAGCGTTAGTTGTCGCAAATAATAGTACAACATATGTTTGAACTAATTACGCTTAATACTGGCATATCTGTACACTTTTTATTCACTTTTTTCGCAACTGAACGAAAAACTGCTATTATTTTGAACAACCAAATTTGTGGGGATAGGCAGAAAAGTGTGAAATACGACCAAAAAATTAGTAAAATTAACAGAACTTTCTCCTTTTTCCTATGTGTATATTCCATTTTACAAAAGCAAAGCCAAAAACCTGAATCTTTAAGAAGGAATATGCGAATTTTTTTTGAATATCTGTTAGCATTTACTGCGCTGCTATTTTTCGAACACAGCTGTATATATTTCAAAAATTGATTAAAATTTGTGATTCGCATATTTGGTTTACAATTTGTTAAAACAGCGCAAAAATACAGAATTATAACTTTTACGAAAATAAACTAATTATTTCTAGTTAATTCACAAGCCCGAGCGTGCTGCACTAACAGCTGACACTTTAGCCGCAGCGACCAATTTTGAAGACGGGTACTGAAACACAAAGTCAGAATGTCCCTTAGCTAAGGTTTATCCGTGTTACTTGTCGGTTTGAATTGTCTAAACTCCTGCGCCATAAAGTACGTTAAGGAACTTTGAGAGTCAAGTATAGATTCATTTTAGTCGAGTCCCATGCCCTCTCGCATTATACTCATTCTCTTACTGGTGTCGGAAATATTTGTCGGATAGTGTTGATTAAGTGACTAATAAGTCAAAGCCTACTAGTTAGTTGACAGGCGTGTTAATTGTAGCCCTGGCGTTACCTTTGCAGCGGCTACAGATTCACACTTGGAATGTTGAATTTGCAGGATGACAACATACTTAGAAACAAATGTTGAGGTCTGTCTTCAGGTCAGGTCCTATATAAAGGGGGCCCTCGGGCTAGAGAGCTCAGTTAATAAAACCCTCTGAAAACTAGCCAAACAGTTACCAACAAAAAGTGAAAGTGAAAAGTCTAAAGTGAATATTATAAAAAAACATTAGTGAAGTGGAGTCTTTGCGCCCCGACATCAGAAGTGGGATGCGATCCTCGTCAACAAAATATTGAAGTTCATCTGCGCGTCCTAATGGAGGATCAACATGCAAATATTTTAGAATCGGACATGCCTGTCGCGGATGCTACCCAATGGTGTACGACTGTTGACATTGTGTTATGAGAGAAGCCATTACAACGGTCTTGAAGGAAGTGCAGCACAGTGGCTGTCGCATGCGTGTTATGCTGGAATCACATGGCCAGAGTTTAAGCAGTTATTTCATCAACGCTTTGAAAACACAGAGACGTCTGCCGCCGCCATTTTAAATATGCTGAATAGTCGTCGTTCTATGGGCTTGACAAGAGAGCACCCAATTTTGAAAATGAGGAGCCCCCATTGAAGCGGGCATAGTCATTTTCAATAAAGTGCCATAAATGTGGTAAGCTGGGACACAAGATGGCCAAATGCGGCGTCCGAGGTCAAGACACTGGAACAGAGACGAGAACATCGAGGAAGTTTACCACAGCAAAGACAACATAACGTGCTATCGCTGTAGGGAAAAAGGGCATATCGGTACTCATTGTCCAAGGAACCTGTCGAGTGAAAGAGCGGCTTCACACACCGAAAAGAGAGCAGAATTATGTGTGGTAGACGAGCCAAAAACGTATGCAGTTACGAGGTGAGAATTTCCAAATTACCTTTGACTCTGGAGCGGAGTGCTCTTTAATAAGATATAGTGTTGCAAAAAGGCTAAATGGCAAAAGAATTATCAATTTAGTCGCTTCAAAAGGTATCGGTAATTCTAACGTTAGTAGCACATTACAAATTCAAAATGTGCTGGTTACACAGTCAAGGTGCGAGATAGTATTGCACAGGGTGGCGGCCTTAACTGGGGCTGTGATTCGTGTCGTGGTTTGGAGCTCGAGACGCGAAGTTTTATGAAACGGGCTGGGGATGCGTTTAAAACCCTGTCAGCTGGCGTTCAAAAGCTCCAAGAAGAGCTTTTGGCGATGCAGGTTCAATTCAGAAGTTCTAAATTTCTGATTGATTCTCCGACGCGAAAGAGGGCCAGGTTTCAGGGCGCATCCCTCAGTCCGTCGGCACATCGTTCTCTACCAGTTCCGGTTCAAGTTCAAGCAAAGTTCAAGCACCAAACATTGCTGTGGAAAAAATCCGTTTTTCATATACTCGGGACATTTCGTCCTTTAAAATAAGTGTCTGCCCAGATCTTTTTGGCCAAGTATGTCATAAAGATTTTTGGCCGGAACACCTTGTTGTAAAAGAGTATACAATAAAAAAGAAGAATCCGCCACCGATTAGCTTGCTACCTGCCTCTGTGAATAACATATCTTCCGGCTCGTCTGCACCTGTTGGCGAGTCAAAAAACTAATTTCGTCCCTAACTCTGGCCTATCAGAACATCCCCCGTACTAAGTCCGTTTTTCATATACTCGGAACATTTCGTCCTTTAAAATAAGTGTCTGCCCAGATCTTTTTGGCCAAATATGTCATAAAGATTTTTGGCCGGAACACCTTGTTGTAAAAGAGTATACAATAAAAAAGAAGAATCCGCCACCGATTAGCTTGCTACCTGCCTCTGTGAATAACGTTCCTTCCGGCTCGTCTGCACCTGTTGGCGAGTCAAAAAACCAATTTCGTCCCTAACTCTGGCCTATCAGAACGTCCCCCGTACTAAAGTCTAAACTCTCTAGACTCTATGTAGATAGTTCAGCTTTTGACTTTCATATTCTTGCCTTTACTGAGACTTGGCTGAGGCCTGATATTGCCGATGCTTCAATTTTCCCCTCAAAATATTTATTATATAGACATGATCGGACTATCCGTAATGGTGGTGATGTTTTGATCGCTGTTGACTCAGCGTTCTCGTCCGAAATTGTCCAGTCTTCCAATCAGGAGATTGAATTTGTTTGTGTTAAAATTTCGTTTCATTCTTTTTCTGCCTATATTACTTGTTCGTATATTCCACCACAGTACGACTTGGCAGTATACACTCACCATTTGGAAGCTATTCAACTTATTTCCTCATATCTCTTTGACAAAGACTTGCTCGTTGTTCTGGGAGATTTTAATTTACCGGAGATTGCCTGGACCCTCTCATATGATTCTTTATTGCTGTTGCCCTCCTTGTCACATTGTTTCATAGATGGTCTGCTTGAGTTGTCCCTAACTCAACCAAATCCTGTCCGGAATAGTCGTAACAGATCACTAGATCTGGTATTCGCGTTGGATTCTTCCAACTGCGATGTTTCCAGGACTGATCCCTTAGTCATCCCTGAAGACAACTTTCATCCAACTCTGGATGTAACCATTGACCTTCGTTAAGGGGTTATGTCTCGACATAATAACTCGATGCCTCCAACCCGATGTTTTCGCAAGACAAACTTTACTAAACTTAAAAAAATCTTGATAACTAATGATTGGACATATCTGTATACTTGCACGGATATGGACTCTGACATTTCTGTCTTCTATAAAACTCTTGAGTCGTTCTTTGATGTTTGTGTGCCGCGTGTAACTCAAGGATGGTCTGATAGACCTTCTTGGTTCTCACGTGAGTTATGTAACTTGAAGAACGTAAAATCAAGATGTTATAAAAGACTTAAAAAATCCGGTAAAGCATCGGATTTTTCCCTATATGTAGTTGCTCGATCAAATTTTATGGTGCTGAATTCACATTGCTAAAAGGACTATCTTCAGCGATGTAAACTTAGGTTTTCTCGCGGTCCTAAGCAATTTTATAAACTTGTCAATGTTAAACGTAAGACATCAGTACACCCGTCTTACTTGTCTTTCGAAAACAATAAAGCTGACAATGATCAGGCAATTGCCGATATGTTTGCTGATTTTTCAAAACAACTTATTCCTCTTCGATTTATCAAGCAAATTCTCCTTATCCTCATCACTTGCAATCGTATAATTGCATTTTAGACCCTGCGTTTGATGAAAGTTCGGTTCTTAGCGTGCTCAGTTCCGTCAAACCAATATATACACCTGGACCTGATGGAGCACCAGGCTGCGTATTAGGGTTTTGTGCAGAGGCCCTATGTAAGCCAATACTTAAGTTGTTTACACTGTCCGTCACATCTTCCGCCTTCCCGCCTGTCTGGAAGGAATCATATATTATTCCTCTTCATAAAAAGGGGAAGAAGTCCGAAGCCTCCAATTATAGGGGTATTTCTAAATTGTCTGCCATACCCAAAGCATTTGAGAAAATAATAACATCTCAATTGCAGCATTTTTGTAGCTCAATCATTTCATCATCCCAACATGGGGTTAAAAAACGTAGATCGACAACTACTAATTTATTAGAATTTAGATCTCACTCAATCAAAGGGTTCAAGACTGCCGTGCACACTGACGTCATTTATACTGACTTCAGCAAGGCCTTTGACTCTGTTAATCATACTCTGCTTTTATATAAGTTGAACCCACTTGGCATCGCCAGCCATTTACTTGATTGGATTCTTCAATATCTTTCTAAGCATACACAAAAGGTCCTCTTTAAGTCTTCATTTTCTAAGACCATCCAAGTGACCTCTGGAGTACCTCAGGGTAGTCATTTGGGTCCATTGCTATTCACTCTTTTTATAAATGATCTTCCATTGGTAGTGTCACATTCTCGGGTGCTTATGTACGCGGATGATGTCAAGCTTTACCTCAGTTTTAAAGACATATCGTCTTCTTGCCTACTTCAATCGGATCTTAATGATCTTCAGAGTTGGTGTGAAACAAACCTATTAAACCTTAACGGCTCTAAATGTAAAGTTATGTCTTTTTATAGATGCACTCCATACTTAGCAACTTATTATCTTAACGACACTGCTTTAGAGCGGTTAGATATTATCAATGATTTAGGTGTTCTTATGGACCATAAATTAACTTTTAATCCTCATATTTCTGCTACAGTTAGTAAAGCTATGAATGTTCTTGGGTTTGTGAAACGATGGTCAAAAGAGTTTGACGATCCGTACACAACCAAAATTCTGTATACTTCTTTAATCCGTCCTATCTTAAAGTACGGATCTTGCATATGGTCACCTCAATATGAGACGCACCAAAGTAAAATTGAATCTGTTCAAAAGCAATTTCTGTTTTTCGCTCTTCGCGGTCTAAATTGGGATCGCAATGTCAATTTGCCATCATACTCCAGTAGGCTTCTTTTAATCAACCTTCCTTCTTTAATTAATCGTAGAGTAATGCTTGGTGCTATCTTTATTCATAAACTCTTAATAGGTGAAATAGACTCTCCTGAGCTATTGAACCAGTTAAACCTATCTGTACCCCGTAGACCTACTAGAAATTTTATTCCTTCCTTAAAACACTGTAGTTCCAACTATTCTTTGCATGAACCTTTTCGAGTCCTATGTTCTGATTACAATCTTCTGTATCCCGTAATCAGATCACGTAATCAGATAAAATTTCTAGTAGGTCTACAGGGTACAGATAGGTTTAACTGGTTCAATAGCTCAGGAGAGTCTATTTCACCTATTAAGAGTTTATGAATAAAGATAGCACCAAGCATTACTCTACGATTAATTAAAGAAGGAAGGTTGATTAAAAGAAGCCTATTGAGTATGATGGCAAATTGACATTGCGATCCCATTTTAGTCCGCGAAGAGCAAAAAGCAGAAATTGCTTTTGAACAGATTCAATTTTACTTTGGTTTAACTAGTTCAATATGGTTCATGCAAAGTATAGTTAGCCTCTCTTTCTAGTGTGAAAACCTCTATTTTATCACATTTAGCTCATAATTGGCTGAAGTTTATCATATTTTTAATTGTTTGTCCGTTTTATTTGTATTTGTCCACGCGAACGTGCCGTCCGATATGCGGCTGCGCCCCACGGTCGGTCGGGCGGGAGGTGGACAGCGCTCTGCTTGGGCTCGCGCGAAACAGGCTATGTCCTGGTGTCGTATGGGCCACTTGAACGTACTTTGCATTGTACGCGTCAACATCCAGACAATATAGTAACATTTTATGTCATACCGGACGACTGTATAAGAAATGATTGTATTAGGAAGGGAAATTTTGGCTCAAGGATATTCAGCATTGTTATCGTGTGATGGGGTTAGAATAAATAAATCTAAGACTGTTTATGTATGTTGTATACCCACTAATGGTTCGTTTAACGAAGTAGAAACAGATGTAATCTGTCAAGATAAAGAGAAATTACACGCTTTATTAAAAACTTACATCAATTCGTTTACAAATGCAACTCCTCAGAAGCGAGTTAATACGGGTGAAATGGTGATTGGATTGATCAATTCAACGAAGACCTTATAGTTTTAGTCCCAGTGAGAGAGAAGTCGTCAAAGTCATTCGACCAAATAGTTCCCCTTTCGCTAGCCCTGCATTCGTTAAAAAAAGGATGGATCAGCAAGACTATGTATACATATACTATCGAGAGTTGAATTTGAACACGGTTTCTGATAAGTTTCGTTTCCCATTGATTGCGGAACAAATAGCTAGACTAAGAGGCGCAAAATACTTTTCCTGCTTGGATATGGCAAGTGGATTTTATCAGATTCCAGTGGATTTAAATTCTATTAAATATACGGCATTCGTTACACCAGATGGGCAATATGAATTTTTGTCGATGCCCTTTGGACTTAAAAACGCTTTGTCAGTGTTCCAAAGAGCAATTTTGAAAGCATTAGGAGATATAGCATATTCGTACGTTATAGTTTACATGGATGATATCATGATCATAGCCTCAACTAAAGAATCTGCACTCGAGAGGTTGCAAATTTTTTTTAGATATACTTACAAAACCATGATTTTCACACAATGCTTAAAAATGTTATTTTCTAATGAAATCTGTTCAATATTTAGGATTTTAAGTAGAAGCAAGCGTGATAAGACCAAACATGCGAAAGATAGAATCACTGAACACATTACCGCCTCCCAAATCGGTCACAACGCTAAGGCAATTCATTGGATTGCGCTGTATGGCATGTAGCGCCGTCCTGTTGGAACCAGTAATTATCCAATTCATTTTCACGAACAAATGGCAATTAAAAACCGGTTATCATTGTCCGATAACGCTCCCCATTCACGGTTACCGTTGCTTCATTTTCATTTTCAAAGAAGTACGGGCCGATAACTTTATCGGCATAAATGCCACACCACACAGTAACTTTTTGGTCGTAAAGAGGTTGCGTTTCGATGAATTGAGGGTTCTCAGTGGCATAAAATCGAAAATTTTGTTTATTCACTCCTTTATTCAAGTTGAAATGCACCTCATCAGACATTATGATATTTTGCCAAAAGCCACGTTCATTTTTGGCCATTTCGATGGTCGATCGTTATTTTGAATGTACAGCTGAACAATTTCAGCGCGTTGTTTAGGTGTGTATTGTTCCATGGTTGTATTGAAATTGTATTGAATTGTACTGAAAAGACGCTTCCAACGCGGTATGCCATTTGTTAATCTGACATCTCTGTAAAAAGTTATGGGTTGCCAGATGCTTCCACTTTAAATGGCCCACTCTGTATTAGTGTGTTAACCAATAAGCCAGTTTTGATCATTTTTGACCCTCAACATCCTATTGAATTGCATACGGATGCAAGTGCTATGGGACAGGATTGAAATAAGCCATATGTAGTGGAGTACTTCAGCAAGACCACAAGTTCATGTGAATCCAACTACCATTCGTATGAGTTAGAAACATTAACGCCGTTAAGCATTTCCGTCACTACTTACATAATATAAAGTTCGTAGTTTTCACTGACTGCAATTCATTAAAAGCATCCAGGACAAAAATTGAGTTATTGCCAAGAATTTACCGATGGTGAGTTGTTGAAATACGAATAGAGCTTACTGAAATATCTGAAGATTGGATTCGAGTAAAACAGAGTAGAGATCAAGATATAAAAAAAATAATTTCTAAGTTAAAAGAAAACGATTTGCCATTAGAAATATGTAAGACCTATGATCTACGAGCAGGAGTCTTGTATGGTATTGTTCAACGAATTCGCGGATTCAGATGGTACGTAATTAACCAGGTGCATAAATCTGTAATGCATTTGGGATGGAAAAAAACATTAGACAAAGTTTATGATTACTACTGGTTTGAGGGCATGGCAAAATATGTTTGTAGATTTGTAGAAGATTGCATAACGTGTACAGTATCTAAATCTTCGTCAGGAAAAATGCAGATGGAGTTATATCCTACTCCGAAAATAGACCAACCATGGCATACGCTTCATACGCATCATGATTATATCACAGGTAAACTTAGTCGGAAAAGCTACGGTAAAGAATATATAATAGTCTTCATTAACGCATTTACTAAGTACGTGTATTTACATCACACATTTATATTAAGTGCCGAGAGTAGTGTCATGGCGTTGAAATCTTCCATTTCCTTGTGTGGAGGCCAAAAGAAGGAAGGAGGCAAGGCAAAAGCTTTACTGGGCTGAGATCCGTCGAATTCTGTTTATTTATTTACGTCAACTAACACAGCAGTCGACGAAAAAGCTTAAGCTAAAGACAGATAGTAATTAATTGAAGAAGATTGAAGAAGACATCCCCGACCCGGTGGAGGTGTTTTATTTGCATTGGGTGCCAGCTATGCCTCGATTCACAGCCAATGTGTTCAGGGATGAGTTGCAGTCAATCCAAGTCCAGAATATTTTCATTGGTTTCGCTGTAGATGATTAAAAAGTATAGCGCGAAGAGAAGTGTCAGAAAGAAGAGGAGAAATTAGGTGAGAAAGGTTGTTAACAGATTGGCAAAGAATACGAAAAGGTTCGTGAAGAGAGTAGTTAGTCAGACATCTACTAAGGAAATAGGAAAAAAGTTTCTGGTCCGACGTGAGGGAACACAAAAATATAGCGTATCTAGTAAATAAGTAGAAATGACTTCGTCGTTGATTAGTTTATGGAGAAAGAGAATGCCAAAAACGAGCCTACGTTTGTAAAGTGAAGGAAGATTAATAAAAAGCAGTCCGTCAGAATAAGAAGGTAGGCGAAGACTCGGGTCATAATTAAGACCGCGTAACGCAAACTTAAGGAATTGCTTCTGTACCGATTCAATACTACGCTGGTGAGCATCGTATTGCGGGTTCCACACTGGCGAGCAATATTCGAGAATATGGCGAACTAACGAAGTGTATAAAACCTTTGTTACATAGGGATCATCAAATTCTTTGGCCCAACGTTTAATGAAGCCAAGAAGGCTGCATGCTCTATTGACAATTGAAGAAATATGAACATTAAATGAAAGTTTTGGGTCAAACATAACGTCTAAGTCTTTGAAGGATGGTACACAATCTAACAGAACAGACTTAATACAGTAATGAGCTAGGAACGGAGACAAACGACTGAACACTTTGAGGCATTAAGGTGTAATTTATTAACGTGGCACTAATCACAGAACGCATCGAGATCTGATTGCAAGTACTGTTGGAAAGAAGGATCATTATAGGAATAACAAATCTGGACGTCATCCGCAAACATGAGCACGCGTGAGTGAACCAAGGCCGAGGGTAAATCATTTATAAACAGGGTAAATAACAGTGGGCCCAGATGACTGCCTTGGGGTACACCTGACGTAACTCGAATAGTTTTAGATATCGAGGAACGAAAAGACACCTTTTGGGTTCTGCTAATAAGATACGACTTTAACCAAGCCAATAGTTTCGGGGAAAAACCCATGATGTTAACTTTCGCGAGAAGCATAGAATGATCAACCGTATCGAAAGCCATACTAAAGTCAGTATAAATAACATCAGTTTGACACTTTTTACGGAAGCCATGGTGTACAAGGGTAGTCAATTCTAAAAGGTTAGTAAGCGACGAACGACCTTTCATGAAGCCATGCTGACAAGGAGAAATAGTGGATCTGGATAGGTGTTGAAGGGAAGACGTAATAATTTTCTCAAACAGCTTTGGTATTGCCGAAAGTTTGGCAATGCCATGGTAGTTAGAAATATCCGATTTGCTACCCTTTTTAAAAAGCGGAATAATAAAAGACTCCTTCCAAATATCGGGAAAGCTACAAGTCTCACTCGATATAAAGAATAACCGAGAAAGAATTCAACTGATATAGCGGACATTCAAGTAGGCTATCAAGAAAAGCATGTTGGGATGAAGGAATTGAGAAAGATTATCATCAACAGCCAAGAAATATTAGGCAAGTTGAAATCACCTAAAACTATAAGGAAATCACAATCTTTAAGACGATTAAAAATAGTTTGCAAAGCATCAGCATGGTGCATATAGGTCATGATATCAGAAGCTGGAGGAATATATGAACAAGAAATATATAAGCTAAAGTTGGAACATGTAACTTCGACGCAAATAAACTCAACACCTAAGGGCAGATCAATCGGCACAACACTTGAACACAGATTCGAGTTAACAGCAATGAGAACTCCACCGCCACGACGACCAACACGATCAAGCCTATAAGAAATAAAGTTATTAGAATGAATTTCATTATCCAAAACAGAGGAGTTAAGCCAAGTTTCAGAGAAAGCTAATGTCAGCCGAAAAGGTTTGGCTATCACAGAACAGGTTCGAGAGCTTAGTATGAAGTCCTCTTACATTTTGATAATGAATGCAAAGACTAGACGTTATTAGTTTTTTGAAGCAGAAGATAAATTAGGAAGGTGGACAGGCAACGGACGGGAGCGATTTTTGGGCGCAAACTCGTGTACAACTAGGCAATCTGGCCAGAAATTAGTGTCAACCATAGCTGAGAAATACTCATTTGGTACTGTAATTTTAAAAGAGGAGATTTCGCGAGGCCTAGGAAACTTAAACTTTTGAATTAAAACCTTAGCAGGGCATATATTACCAATGTACGCTGCCACAGACGACTCAGAAGTATCTGGAGCAAGCCTAGAGATAAATAATTGTTTGCGATGAGGCACTACAGTTAGTGGAGGCGGAGGAGCATTGGGATCCGGAAGTGATTGAGAGCCAGCATGATGTGATTGATCAGAGTTCCCGTGAGGGATAGATTGAGGTACACCAGGGCTTGTAATGGGTACTTCAATCTGAAAAGAAGAGCATAAAGAGGGACAAGAAGATGGTGTAGGCGAAAGTAAAATGGGAGACGATGTAATAGAGAGTGCTGGCGACAGCCTACGAGGCAACTCAAGGGTACATTTCTTGGGCAACTTCTCAGAAGGTGGAACAAACTTGAATTGCGACAATAAATGTACGCGAGATTTACACTCGTTAGACAGCTGTTTGGCCAGTTTGTTTAAAGAAAGAAACATTAAACGAAGATCCCTATACATACGGCTTAGATCAAGCTGCTGGCTGGCACAAGATGGGCAAGTCCAGCGCATTAAGCCAAGCTCAGGCTTAGACACAGACAAACCAGAAAATTTGTCGTAGTCGCGGCCATTAAGGCCAGCACATTTTAAGTGAATAAGATTATCACAAAGCCAACAAGATATTGCTCTATACTGATCATCAAAACGATCAGAATGCTTGCAAGTAGGTAGACAACAAGCCATTGAAAAGCCAAAAGAAACACAAGGCAAAAAAAAAATAAATAAATTTATATATATAAAATTTAAATACACAGCACAAAGATATTTATCGATAAAAAATCAATAATTACAAATAAAACAAAGAGTGCACAGCACAAGAGAGAGTGCAAGAACAGTTATAAGCAGAGCTTTGAGAGGCGGCCTTACAAAAATGATTACGCGGGAGAGAAACTAAGCACAAGCAATAAATATTAATAAAAACTCAGGAGCTACGCAAAAACACGACCGTCCCGTCAGAGAGCAGAACCTTTTTTTCGAACAAAAGATTCAGCTTCACTTAATAGCAACAGGAACAAGCCGTGCTAACGGACAAGTCGAGAGGATAATAAGTACTCTCAAGAATTTGCTCACAGCTGTAGAAATTAGCTCAAGGCCTTGGAAAGAAGCACTGGGCGATGTTCAATTGGCAATTAATTGTACGGTTAATAGAGTAACGAGTCCTTTAGAATTATTAATTGGAAAAGTTCCGCGACCCGTAAGCTTGATTCCGATCAGCGAATCGGAAACTGAAGTTAACTTTGAAGAAACTAGGTCGAGAGTTTTAGCAAATATGAACGTTGCGGGTGAATATGAAAAAGCAAGATTCGATAAGTACAAAACTAAAATACAGAAATTTAGTGTGCATTGATAAGTAGGGTTGAACGAATTTAAACAAAATTGGATCCAAAGTTTCGAGGTCCTTTTCAGATAGTTGATGTTTTGGAGAACGAAAGGTATTTGTTAAAAAATCTAAAGAGCAAGAGACAATATAAATATCCACATGAAAGTATTAGAAGATTGCTAGATGGACAGATACCAAGCGAGTTCGAGATCGATGAGAGTCTCTCAAGGGAATCCGTTGAAAGAGACGATATGGAAGCTGTTGAAATGGGCAGTATGGAAACGGTTGACGGTACTTAAACTGTTGAAATAGACAGTATGGAAGCAGTTGAAAGAGACGCTACTTAAGCTGTTGAAATAGACAGTATGAATGTTTGAAGAATAAGAAATGTAAAATGAAGTGTTGAGATATACGATTATCGATCTCTGCGTGGTGGCATCTGGTCCAAGAGAAGTTGTTATTGTTGCGATTGATATAAAAACTATTGATGTAAAAAAAAACAAACATAAACGAAGACAAAGACAAAAATAATAATATTATTAGTACAGAAGAAAGAGAATGAAATAAATGGGTTGATTTATAATGATTTAAAATACTGCGTAAATTAAGAAAGAATTGATGTTAAATTAAAATTTAATAACAATATTAGTTCATTGACAGTCTAGGTTACACGAGGACGTGTAAAGGTCAGGATGCCGGATAAAGTATATATATTCTTGATCAGCATGAGAAGCTAAGTTGATACAGCCATGTCCGTCTGTCCGCCTGTCCGTCCGTCTGTGCGTATGCGTTTTACTCAGCCATCTTAAGAGCTATCGGGATGAAATTTTTTTTGGGGGCTTTTTATTACCTGGGAAAAATAAAGTATGAAAATTGCCAGAATCGGACCACTATATCATATAGCTCTGGAGGAAACATTTTTCTAAAAATTGGAGTATCGCCATGAAATTTACCAATATGATAGTATTATATATAAAATCTCAGATCCCAAAATTTGAATCTGATCGGATATATAGAACACAAGTTACAGCCGATATAAATCGGTTCGGCTTGCTGCCTACTACGTCATCATCAAATCAACAGAGCACACGCATGCACACATACAGACGCAACGCTACATAAACTATGTATATGTGTATGCGTGCGAGTCGCGGCATGCGTGTAAAAGGGGATGGGGAAGAAGAAGAAGAAATTGAAATGATATTTGAAAGGTTCTGTGCATTAATGAATTGAGATACAGAAAAAGAGTTTGGAACATGTAAAAATATTATGGCCATGGACTGCAAGGGTATATAGCTTCTTTGATATTTGAAGAGACTTATAAGTCAAAGCCTACTAGTTAGTTGACAGGTGTGTTAATTGTAGCCCTGGCATTACCTTTGCAGCGGCTACAGATTCACACTTGGAATGTTGCTTGGAATGTTGAATTTGCAGGATGACAACATACTTAGAAACAAATGTTGAGGTCTGACTTCAGGTCAGGTCCTATATAAAGGGGGCCCTCGGGCTAGAGAGCTCAGTTAATAAACCCCTCTGGGAACTAGCCAAACAGTTAGCAACAAAAAGTGAAAGTGAAAAGTCTAAAGTGAATATTATAAAAAAACATTAGTAGAGTGAACAACAGTCTTGGCGCCCCGACATATATTTAATTTTGAATATTTCTTCTTATTTTTTATGACAAGTAATTGCATAAAATATTTATAACAAACCAGAGGGTCGGTGCTAACTTTGTTACTTCGTTTTTCTTGTTACTACCATACTACAGATACACGATAACGTAGTGGCAGTCTAACGTTTGAGAAAAGCACTATGATAAGCGGGACCATGTAGTTCAACCACAACAAGGTCATAAGCAAGGTTCCGGGCATTCCGGCTTCCCCTTTGCTGCATATAACGGGATACGATCATGTGTTAAGTCTACCTCTGCTACAGCGAATGAATAAACTCAACCTAAACGACATCCGGGACCTAAATGGGGATATGACATTCAACGGATCCCCCAAGGTTTTGTTCGCAATCGGAGTACTCGTAAGCTTCTTGCTCTGTAGCCTCGTCATAGCTGGTCATTGCCGGTACCAGAGGAAGTCAGCTGCTAAATTGCAAAGATTCGTCCAAGAGCCATGCATCACCGAGGACGGCAATGAACTTAGAAGGGGAGAAGTTAACAAACAATATAACGAACTGCCCCCGCACTAAGTCTTAGAGCAATCAGTGCAGCTGCAACGTCGATGTGACGAATTCCACATAAGCATAAATACGCTGACGCAGCGTCTGACCAGGAGCCCATAGCATGACCACACGCCTTACATATTTACTTCTAATGTATTTAGCTTTAGATTCATATTCCCACTTATGTATTTAGCTTTAGATTCATATTCCTATTTATGTACTTAGGTTTAGTTCTCTTTTATTTCTTTCAACATATTCAGTATTGTATAACCATTTAAACAATAAAGACGCATAACTCCGGCATTTGGCAGTCAAACAAATTATAATCTCTGATTGCTGATTCACAAGGACGGTGATTCAGATACTTAATCGTATCTCATCCTAATCAACCTAAATCAACTCATAAGTTGGATCCCACCAACGGCAACCCCCAACAGGAACCAGTTGACGGACCCAACATTTTAATGTACATATGTATATAATACAACATGTTTATTTGTTAATTTTTTATCATTACATGAGCTTTTGCGAATTTCGCTCAAGGTCATATCGTGATGTTGTGAATTTTCTTCTGCATTAAACATCCAATTTTCTACTATCGGTTCTAATTGATTTCGTCGTTGACCAAGCAGAAGTTTTAGTGCATCCATATCTAAACTCATCGTTTCTGATGTGTGAATATCAAAATCATTGTTGTGGTTGACGTAAGTCCTCCCTATCTGCAGAGAGTCCTCCCTATCATGAGAATAATCTGTTGATGAGGTGACTTCATTCATTTGAATCTTTACAGTACGGACTCTATTGTGGCTCAGATTGCAAAAAAAAATTTGTGTTAACAGACTAGAGATTTTATAGCTCTTGATAAATGTTTTCACTTTTAAACCTCTTGCTCAAACTAATTCAAGCAGCGTTTTTATCAGCAGCCCCAAAAAATAGTAAAAAAAAAAAAAAAACCAAATTTTTTCCAGTTATTTCCAGTTTTTTTAAAGCAGCGTTTTTAACAGCACCAGAAAAGAGTGAAAATGAAACAAAACAAAATGTTTTCAGTTTTTTTCACTTTTATTTTAATTTGAAATTTTATAATGTCCTTCGATGCTTGTAATTTTGAATTAAAAATCATCATATTAGTAGTTGTATAATTCTTATTTTTAAATAAACAATCGGAAAATATTGTTACCTTACGTTTTTTAATACTGAGTTTTTAACATCCTTTACTTTTTTTATACACATTTGTTACCTAATATGAATATTCTGATGTATCAAATCTCTTTCAACTTCATTAGGAATATCTGTATACATGTGAGTTGAGTGGGTTTACTCAAATAAGTTTATTGATTAATTTAATTTAATAGTAGTTTGGAAAAGTTACAATTATTCTAGTCTTAATCTGCTGCTTCGGTTCACTCGTTTTCTCTCTCACTGCTGCTTCGTCGACTGTCCCACTTCAATCGTGTCTCTCTCTGCTGTTCTCTGCTGTCTGCTGTGCCCTCTGTTGTTCTGCTGTTAAACTCTGCTGTTCGTGATCATCTGTCCGCTTCCTGCTGTTATACCTCTGTAACTCTCCATCGTACATATCGTACATCGTTACATACATATCATTTCCTTTAATTGTATAGATGAAAGAGTCGGTATCCATATAATTTAGACTTAACGATTCTTTAATTTTAGGAAGCATATAGCTATCGTCAAAATCATACAAGAACAAAGTCTAATTATATCAATTAAGATGGTGGGTCCGTTTACTGGTTTCCGTTGGGGTTAGCTGTTGATGGAATCCAACTCAAAAGGATGAATTAGGTAGATTAGGGCGAGATACAAATCACTGTCTTTGTGCCTTAGCAATATATTGAAGATTATGAAATGTAATTACGGCCAAGTGTTGGAGTAATGTGTCTTTATTGTTTAAGCGATTGTACAAAACTAACTATATTGAAGGAAAAAAAGGCAAACTAAACCTAAGTACATACTCTTGGTCACACCCTGTGTCAGCATATTAATGTTTATATAGAATTCCTCAGATTGTTCTAAAGCTTAGAGCGGGGGAAGCTCTCCCCTCCTCAAATCATTGCTGACTCTTGAACGAATCTCTGCAATTTAGCAGCTGACTTCCTCTGGTACCAGCAATGACCAGCTTGGACAAGGCTACAGAGCAAGAAGCTTATAAATACTCTGATTGCGAACAAAACGTTGTGGTATCCGTTGGACGTCACATCGTTATTCAGCTTCAGAATGGCATTAAGGTAGCGTTCATTCTTCCGCTGTAGCATAAGTAGACTTAACCCATTGAATAGGGCTTACAGGGAGTATGAAATAATAACTCCATCTTCGTTCGTTGAATTCAAAATATGAACTCATTTTATTTACAAAAGTGCGGGGTTTATATAGGGAATCTTAGGCTCTATCGAGTGAGTCGCTAGAGTAAGATAATACAGTTGTATTATATTTTGTTTAGTGCATCTGATTTGTTGCGGCCTCTTCAGATGAATATTCTTATTCTTAAACATTCTACGAGGTGCCGCCAACTGCGACGTTGAGGACTTTATTTTTATAGTTAATTGTCTTATACAAATTTTTATTAATTTTATCATTAGTAAGATAACTATTGTTAAAGAAGCATGACAAGTTACAAGATGGATTTCAAAACCTAGTCAATTCAGATTATTCCTTTACCAACTTAATTGACTTCCTATTCTTACCAGTTCTACTGTATGGTTTACTAAATTGGCATATTACTAAAATTGCCCAATGCTTAACAATTTCTGTTTCGCGATATCTACCCACTCCTGATTTGTATTACTGTGTTGACTTCTAGTTTTTTATAAGGTGGAAAATTTTAAAAGGAACAACTTTTTTTCGACTTGTGTCAATAGCTAAAATTTGAGTTGTTATTCTGTTTATTCATAAATGTTGTCCTTTTATAAATATTTTGCCATATGTGCCTTTTTGTTATACAGATTCAGACAATTGATTACCCAAATATATTTTGACATTATTTTTTTGAAAATCATTATTTAATTCAACTATAGCCACCTGAATATTCTTATTTTGTACAGGGATATATACTTTTTCTTCCCCAGTTTTCACTGTACCTCCAATGTGAGGTCCTGCCGGGGGCATACATTTATATTTCTTTATTACTTTGAAGAATCATTTCTTTTACTCGAACCCACTTTTTCGGGGGTTGAAAAATTATTATTATTTTAGGTACGGCGTCGGCCACTTAACTTCCTGCCGTTGTGATATTTTGGGTTGGTCCAAGATTACAAGTGTTTTTCTACAAAGTGTGTGGCTGATTGTAATTTTTGCCATATGCTAGGTTATTTGTTTCTGACAAAAGTACAGTTGTATTATATTTTGTTTGGTGCATCTGATTTGTTGAGGCGTCTTCAGATGAATACGATATTTATTCTTAAACACTAACAAAGATTAATTTTTATGACATTATTTTTATCCAAAATAACAAAATTATTCATAAAACTCACCGCCACTGCTAGTGATGATGTCATTTGTATGGGAGCTAAAAAACTTCTTAATTTTTTAAGCTTTTATAAAAAATGTAATATTTTTTAATTTAATATAGCTTTTTAAGATTAAACATCGTGTTCACTTGAATTGGCTTCACCAAATCAGATACAAAATAGCAAAATACAGAACATAACAAAAATTACAAACAGAAATGAGTCGTCAAAAATCATATGTCAATTATTACTTAAAACCAAACCAGAACATGCATCCACACTCTGTGGGAAACATTTAACAATATAAGAACGGTGCGATGTCAAGTGGCCAACGCCCAGAATACAGTATTAACATTTTTCAACCCACCAAAACGTAAATCATTAAAATAAGTCTTTTTAAAAACAATTGTCGCATTTTAGATTCTAAGATTTCATATACATACATATGTACTCAATACGTTTGTAAATAAAATCAGTTCATATTATGAATTCAAAAAAGAAAGATTGGGTTATTATTTTCCTTCTCCCGGAATTCCCTATTCGTTTGAAAAATAATTTTGGTCAAAAAACTAAACTAAACCCTAATGTGATTATCACCAAATCCTGGTACTTATTCCTGCTATGTACTAACTGTAGGCTTGGGCTCTTTCTTACCGCCATTTATCTAAATAGCGGTATTTTCTAGGCGAAAAGAGAAAGGGAAATAGTTGAGCTGTGTTGTAGAGCTGGCAAACTATCGATAATGGGCCCATTCAATATTTTCGATGTTTTGAATGAAAAAATTCGATATATCGATACTATCGAAATATTTGCAGTCTTCTATTTTCATTTGAATTCAAAAATAAAAGTGTTTAATTTTATAATGTATGTACGAAAAGTAATAAAAAATATCAAAGAAGCTAACTTCGGCTGTGCCGAAGTTTATATACCCTTGCAGTCCATGGCCATAATATTTTTACATGTTCCAAACTCTTTTTCTGTATCTCAATTCATTAATGCACAGAACCTTTCAAATATCATTTCAATTTCTTCTTCTTCTTCCCCATCCCCTTTTACACGCATGCCGCGACTAGCACGCATACACATATACATAGTTTATGTAGCGTTGCGTCTGTATGTGTGCATGCGTGTGCTCTGTTGATTTGATGATGACGTAGTAGGCAGCAAGCCGAACCGATTTATATCGGCTGTAACTTGTGTTCTATATATCCGATCAGATTCAAATTTTGGGATCTGAGATTTTATATATAATACTATCATATTGGTAAATTTCATGGCGATACTCCAATTTTTGCAAAAATGTTTCCTCCAGAGCTATATGATATAGTGGTCCGATTCTCCCAATTTTCATACTTTATTTTTCCCAGGTAATAAAAAGCTCCCAAAAAAATTTCATCCCGATAGCTCTTAAGATGGCTGAGTAAAACGCATACGCACAGCCGGACGGACAGACGGACAGACGGACATGGCTATATCAACTCAGCTTTTCAGCTCAGCTTTAATTGTTTAAGGACACAGAGGCACAATATTGAATCGCAAAAACAGAAATTGAATAAGTTGTAATACGTGAAAATATTTCTTCAGTTTAATTATAAGCTATAACTTGAAATATTGAAACATTTGGGGTTACAAAACGCATTTGGATATACATACAATTAAGTTTACTTACCTATCCACGCCATTTTCAAGTATTACCTAATTTTTAAAGATTTAGAACCCCCCTCTGCCGTATGAATCCTAAACATTTTGCCCTACCCCCTTCCCCTAAGCCTATGCATAGCATAACACCTAGATGACTATTTTTTTGTAAATTTCAAAATTACATAATCGATTTGAAAATTGTTTCAATATTATAATTAACTCACATTGGCCTTCGGAAATATCAAGGGGTTTTTCTAGATGTTTCTTTAGTTCATATATACTTTCATAATTCTCATCGAAACACAATGGCTACTCAAAAACAAAGATTTATATCGTAATATCACTACTACATATAATAAATTGTCTGTTTTCTGGAAGTAAATCAACAAATGCTGCATTTCCATTAGTGTTATTCTTTTTCTGTGACAAATCGTATTCTATTTCTAGTAGGACGTTCTAAACTAAAAGCAGCTTTATGTGTATGCGCCCACACCTCCCCTTTTCGTTTTCTTCTATTAGTGATTCCAAAAAAGTGTTTTCAAAACTGTCGTCTTTTGATTTTGTCAACAGTTTCCACAACCCGTAATATATGGTACTATTGATGGGCAATTGAACTACATTATTAAGACATGATTCAACCGATATAGTCGACCTCAGAGGGGGTTGCACATAGTATGCTAGATTGGCCTTCTGAAATTTTTGGGCCTTTTTCTTTTTCTTATATATTGATTCGAAATTCTTAATTTTGAAATGCAATGACTACCAATGGAAAATTTCATAACATCTCAATAAATGATCACTACCACAAAAAATGGTTGATTCTCCAGTATGAACGTTTCCAATTGGCATTTTTCTTATCCACTGGCGAATCGTAGTTCATTGCTTTCAGAACTTTCGCCCTTTCAATTGAAATCTGCTTTCTACTTCCCAAAATGCGTAATATGCATCCGTAATATGCATATCTTTATCTATCGCTAGTTAATAAATCGCATATAGTATTAAAACGTCTTTCTTGATGTTCCTTCAATTCATATACATACAGTTTCACACACATCAATTTTATTTTCGAATTTCGGCGATCACTTTGGTCGATAGTTTTGATGCACAAAAGCAATGGCGTAATTGATTATTTGCCTTCTTCATAATTCTCAATAGTATCCAAAGTACAACGTCTTTATGTAAACATATTTTTGTGATTTCTGATCGGATTGAAATTTTGTTATCTGATGTTTTATATAGCGATACTCCAACTCCTGCAACTATTTTCTGTATGTCACTATATGATATAGTGGTCCGATCACATAGATTTTCATACTTGATCTCACCCACGTAATAAAAGGCTAAAAAAATTTAATTTTAATAGCTTTTAACATAGCTCATCGCACGGACGGACAGGCGGATCATATCGACTGATCAAGAAGATCAAGGATAAAAAATAGATAGACTTCGTTGCCTCTCAAAAAGGGTACTTTTACCTAAGCAGCGTCATTTTCCATGTCAAGAAAGAGAGGGAAATAGTTCGGCTGTTTTGCTAAAACATACCTGTTTTTGCAGGGCAACGAAGCCTATCTATTTTTAATCCGATTTTGATGACAATTCATCGTGTGCATTCGAAGTAAACGGACGTATTGTGCTGTGTAATTATTTCAAATTGTACTTGCACGGAACTATTTTTTGTTTTGGGCACTGTCTAACGGTGTCTGTCAAAAGAGAAACGTAAAAACTATATAAAAAGTAAGTTTTGTCCAACGAACAACGCTACTGCCCTCGCTCTGCGCGAAGTCGCAATCGAGGGGCAATAAAAACACTATCGTTTATTGTGAGCAAACGGTTCTTGATGCTGGGATAATGACCAGAGGCGAAGCACATTGCCCAAGCCTCCTGCTATATGCGTTCCGCAAGTTGGAAACATGGGCAAACTTGAAGAGGTCCTAAATTCTACAGTGTCAGCCGACATGTATGACATACGCACATCCACGTTCGGAGTCTCTCGAATATATACAAAAAACTCCGATGTTTTTCGTGCTGTGGTACATATATTAACGAATTCTGTGAATTCTGGCACCACCAGCTGAGAGAAGATGCTCCGTTCAGGCTAATCATTCGGGATATACATCCAAATGTACAAAAAAAACTAATCGAGAGATCTTTTACTGACCAGGGACACACAGTCATGAATATCTACTGCCCTAGAAAACCGGATTGGCGCAACATTGAAATCAATAAAGAGGATGATGAAGATGTTAATAATGCGAAAATTAGACAAAACATGTTTTTCGTCAATTTAAAGAAGTCACCAAACGTTGCGGAGGCTCTTAAAATTACTCAAATTGGAAGGCAAAGAGTAACAGTGATAAAGGCGAAGCGCAATAGAGAACTTGTCCAATGCCTTAAATGTCAAGATTTCGGCCATACGAAAAATAACTGTTATATAAAGGCCGTTTGTCGCATATGCTCAGGCAACTACCTAACTGGGTCCCATTTATGCGGCCTCAAAGATAGAGACAAAGCTAATTGTGCTGCGGTGAGGACCATCCAGATAGTTAAAAAAATGTCCAGTCAGGCTCGAACTAACGAAAAAGCTTAAGCCAGTTGCAAGACTCCCGGAAAAGCATCTGGTAATCCAAACACAGCACAAGTCGAATACAGCTCTAAGGAGTGGCTTCTCCTATGCTGAAGTCACTAGGTCTCGTGGCGAGATTTCTAGAAATGTAAACCTAACGCAGGATGGAACCAGGTTGACAGATTTATCTGAAGATCAACCTTTCAATAGTAAATTCCGAGTATTGGAAAAAGCCATTAATAATCTCAATAGCAGAATGGATCAAATGTTCAAGCTCATACAGGAAACGATGGAGGCAAACAAAGCCTTTCGTGATCTGGTACAGAAGCTGATATCAAAATGATTAACACGAATCTCAAAATCGAATTGTGGAACGCACTAGGATTAGTCAGAAACAACGAAGAACTTCGACTTTTTCTAAGTGCAAATAACATAGATGTAATGCTGATTACAGAAACACATATGCGCTTTGGACTACGAGTATACTTACCAGGTTTTGACCAATATTATGCTCATCATCCTTGTCGAAATTCTAAAAGTGGATCTGCTGTTTTCATACGAGCATATATCTCATATCCAAAATGAACCAACGTTGAGTCCCACTATTCAAACTGCAAGCGTAAGTGTGCCGACCAATGGTGGATGCATCAAAATCTCCTCCATTTATCTGCCTCCCAATCAACCTTGGCGTAAAGCTGACTTTGAGCAACTATTTCTTGGCCTGGGCGACAAGTTTATCGCAGGTGGTGATTTTAATGCAAAACACCCTTGGTGGGGTAACACATGCCAAATTTTAGCCACTGGCGAGCCAACTTTCTTCTCATACAATACACGGCTTACACCATCTGCTCTGGATTTCTTTATAGTTAACGGAGTTTCGTTAAATACGCTCGGGATTGAAATCAAGTATGAGCTCTCTTCGGATCACCTACCGATCATAGCAACATTACATCACAAACCTCAAGCTAAAGCCAGAAAGCCAAATCTGCTCCCTCGAGGTGCATGCCTTGAAGCATTTAAAGATGAGTTGGAACGCAAAATCAACCTTAACATTGACATCAACAGCCCAGATGATATAGAAGATGCAGTCTTAATTTTCATGAGAAACATAAAAAGCGCTGCTTCAAATGCTACACCACCCAATCTATGCCCACCAAGACAACGAAATGGTTCTCTCCCGGCAAATGCTGATGCGCTCTTACGCGTGAAAAGACGAGTAAGAAAGGAATATGCGAGAACAGGTGATGATCGCATCCATCAGATCTAAACAAATTTAACAAACCGTTTGCAAAAGGTTCTCGCGAAAATCAAACAGAGAAATATACATGACATATTAGAAGCTGCTGGGTCAGATGCATCTATTAACTATATTCTTTGGAAGCTTACGAGACGCTTTAAGCGAGTTGTTATCCCGAAAATTCCAATTAAAGATCCAGCAAAAAGCTGAAGTATTTGCAGACAGTTTAGAGGAAAGATTCAAGCCTTTTAACTTTACATCTGCAGAGACGCGAGCGGCTGTAGAGATGAGTCAGGAAATTCCGTTTCAGATGTCTTTACCAGCAAATCCAGTAACGCTGCAAGAGGTCGTGCAACAAATTAAGAACCTCAAGGTCAAGAAGTCCCCTGGAGAGGATCAACTTGACAACAAGACCCTGAAGCTTTTACCAAAAAAAGCTCTGCTGTTTATAGTCTTGCTATTAAACAGTATCATTGGTAAGGATTGGTCACTTCCCAAACTGTTGAAAGACAGCTTTAATCACCATGATCCCAAAGCCGGAAAAGCCGCACTTTGAAGTCAATGGATACAGACCAATTAGTCTACTCTCAGCGTTGGGCAAAATGACGGAAAGGGTGATCCTCAACCGAATTATGAATTTAAAGCCTGTAACTGAAACCATTCCAAAGTGGCAGTTTGGATTTAGGCAAGGTCACGGAACCTCTGAACAACTTCATCGTGTTGTAAATTTCGCCCTGGATGCTATGGAGCATAAAATGTACACAGTTGCCATTTTTATGGATATTCAGCAAGCTTTTGATAGGGTGTGGCATGATGGCCTCCTATCTAAACTGAAATCCATATTAACGCCGCAGCTTTTCCAACTAGTTCGCAGTTTCCTAGAAGGTAGAAATTTCAGAGTTGTTGTTGAAGGAGTCAAATCCTCAAAACGCCATATATGTGCAGGCGTACCGCAAGGCAGCGTTCTTGGCCCTACGATATATATGTTATATACAGCTGATATGCCCAGAAGTACAGAAATAACTAGGTTGGGCGAAAATAATGTGCTGATAGCTACGTATGCAGACGACACTGCAGTGCTGACCAGAAGCCCAAGCATCACCTGTGCCACTAAAGCTTTACAACAATATGTGTCCAGTTGTGAAGATTGGGCTTCAAAGTGGAACATAGGCGTAAACAGCAACAAGTGTGCAACCGTTACTTTTGCCACAAGACCCTTGTCTTGCGGAGGCATCACTATGATGGGTTCTACAATCCAGCACAAGAGCTCTTATAAATATCTGGGTGTCATTTTGATTGGTTTATACGAAACAAGGATATTGAAAGGGACTTGGACGTCCCTAAGGTGGGTAATGCTATGAAGCAATATGTCGAAAACTATCTGCAACGCCTCGGTGGTCACCCAAATAGTCCAGCCAGACGTCTCACTGCCAGACCAAGGAAGAGAAGACTGAAGCGATACCACCCAACGCATCTCCCTAATAGGTCCCACGACTAATCAAATAGTCCGTCTTGTAAATTTTGTAAAAATGTAATATTGTAATTTTTTCGTTTAATGTAAAGCTAGGTTAAGTTGCCACTGAAGGTATCAGAAAACTAGTTTAAACCAAATATACAAATTTTAAATAAAAAAAAAAAAAAAAAAAAAATAAGGTGGTTGGCTTTGAATGCATTCGAGTGAGAAACTACATTTTGTAGCATTTCAAGAAGCGAGGACATAAGTGTGAAACGCAACGTATATATATTCTTACTTAGCATGAAGACACGAGTTCATATAGCCATGTCCTTCCGGCTGAATCAACGCAAACTGCTCGTAGTCCGTAAGAGCTACAGAGTTGGACGTAAGCCTCTGTATATATGGATGCAGCCTGATCTGGTCAGTATATCATATAGCTACCATACAAACGGCAGTCATAAGCTATTTTGATAAATTTTTATTTAATTTAAGGGGTATGATATAGCTCAGGCACGCACCGTCAAAAACAGTGACTTTATCCGTAACTTCGCTACTTTGGACGCGGTTGCCTTAAAATTGGTTAGTTTAATATAGCTGTTAATGACTATACCAAATTTCATGAAGATTGGATAAATAATAAACCTGCAAATACTAGAAAAAGTTAAAAAAAAATACAATTTTTTGAAAAATTCTGAATCAGCGACCCCAAAGTACCATAAAAAGGGGAACTTACTGGTGACTTTATTTCTCAATAAAATATTTAAAAAATTAAAAAAAAAAAAAACTTTAACTGTAAAAATATCAAAGAACATATATATATATATATACCCTTGCAGTTCATGGCTATAATATTTTTACATGTTCCAAACTCTTTTTCTGTATCTCAATTCATTAATGCACAGAACCTTTCAAATATCATTTCAATTTCTTCTTCTTCCCCATCCCCTTTTACACGCATGCCGCGATTCGCACGCATACACATATAGTTTATGTAGCGTTGCATCTGTATGTGTGCATGCGTGTGCTCTGTTGATTTGATGATGACGTAGTAGGCAGCAAGCCGAACCGATTTATATCGGCTGTAACTTGTGTTCTATATATCCGATCAGATTCAAATTTTGGGATCTGAGATTTTATATATAATACTATCATATTGGTAAATTTCATGGCGATACTCCAATTTTTGCAAAAATGTTTCCTCCAGAGCTATATGATATAGTGGTCCGATTCTCCCAATTTTCATACTTTATTTTTCCCAGGTAATAAAAAGCTCCCAAAAAAATTTCATCCCGATAGCTCTTAAGATGGCTGAGTAAAACGCATACGCATAGCCGGACGGACAGACGGACAGACGGACATGGCTATATCAACTCAGCTTTTCAGCTCAGCTTTAATTGTTTAAGGACACAGAGGCACAATATTGAATCGCAAAAACAGAAATTGAATAAGTTGTAATACGTGAAAATATTTCTTCAGTTTAATTATAAGCTATAACTTGAAATATTGAAACATTTGGGTTTACAAAACGCATTTGGATATACATACAATTAAGTTTACTTACCTATCCACGCCATTTTCAAGTATTACCTAATTTTTAAAGATTTAGAACCCCCCTCTGCCGTATGAATCCTAAACATTTTGCCCTACCCCCTTCCCCACAGCCTAAGCATAGCATAACACCTAGATGACTATTTTTTTGTAAATTTCAAAATTACATAATCGATTTGAAAATTGTTTCAATATTATAATTAATTCACATTGGCCTTCGGAAATATCAAGGGGTTTTTCTAGATGTTTCTTTAGTTCATATATACTTTCATAATTCTCATCGAAACACAATGGCTACTCAAAAACAAAGATTTATATCATAATATCACTACTACATATAATAAATTGTCTGTTTTCTGGAAGTAAATCAACAAATGCTGCATTTCCATTAGTGTTATTCTTTTTCTGTGACAAATCGTATTCTATTTCTAGTAGGACGTTCTAAATTAAAAGCAGCTTTATGTGTATGCGCCCACACCTCCGCTTTTCGTTTTCTTCTATTAGTGATTCCAAAAAAGTGTTTTCAAAACTGTCGTCTTTTGATTTTGTCAACAGTTTCCACAACCCGTAATATATGGTACTATTGATGGGCAATTGAACTACATTATTAAGACATGATTCAACCGATATAGTCGACCTCAGAGGGGGTTGCACATAGTATGCTAGATTGGCCTTCTGAAATTTTTGGGCCTTTTTCTTTTTCTTATATATTGATTCGAAATTCTTAATTTTGAAATGCAATGACTACCAATGGAAAATTTCATAACATCTCAATAAATGATCACTACCACAAAAAATGGTTGATTCTCCAGTATGAACGTTTCCAATTGGCATTTTTCTTATCCACTGGCGAATCGTAGTTCATTGCTTTCAGAACTTTCGCCCTTTCAATTGAAATCTGCTTTCTACTTCCCAAAATGCGTAATATGCATCCGTAATATGCATATCTTTATCTATCGCTAGTTAATAAATCGCATATAGTATTAAAACGTCTTTCTTGATGTTCCTTCAATTCATATACATACAGTTTCACACACATCAATTTTATTTTCGAATTTCGGCGATCACTTTGGTCGATAGTTTTGATGCACAAAAGCAATGGCGTAATTGATTATTTGCCTTCTTCATAATTCTCAATAGTATCCAAAGTACAACGTCTTTATGTAAACATATTTTTGTGATTTCTGATCGGATTGAAATTTTGTTATCTGATGTTTTATATAGCGATACTCCAACTCCTGCAACTATTTTCTGTATGTCACTATATGATATAGTGGTCCGATCACATAGATTTTCATACTTGATCTCACCCACGTAATAAAAGGCTAAAAAAAAATTTAATTTTAATAGCTTTTAACATAGCTCATCGCACGGACGGACAGGCGGATCATATCGACTGATCAAGAAGATCAAGGATAAAAAATAGATAGACTTCGTTGCCTCTCAAAAAGGGTACTTTTACCTAAGCAGCGTCATTTTCCATGTCAAGAAAGAGAGGGAAATAGTTCGGCTGTTTTGCTAAAACATACCTGTTTTTGCAGGGCAACGAAGCCTATCTATTTTTAATCCGATTTTGATGACAATTCATCGTGTGCATTCGAAGTAAACGGACGTATTGTGCTGTGTAATTATTTCAAATTGTACTTGCACGGAACTATTTTTTGTTTTGGGCACTGTCTAACGGTGTCTGTCAAAAGAGAAACGTAAAAACTATATAAAAAGTAAGTTTTGTCCAACGAACAAGGCTACTGCCCTCGCTCTGCGCGAAGTCGCAATCGAGGGGCAATAAAAACACTATCGTTTATTGTGAGCAAACGGTTCTTGATGCTGGGATAATGACCAGAGGCGAAGCACATTGCCCAAGCCTCCTGCTATATGCGTTCCGCAAGTTGGAAACATGGGCAAACTTGAAGAGGTCCTAAATTCTACAGTGTCAGCCGACATGTATGACATACGCACATCCACGTTCGGAGTCTCTCGAATATATACAAAAAACTCCGATGTTTTTCGTGCTGTGGTACATATATTAACGAATTCTGTGAATTCTGGCACCACCAGCTGAGAGAAGATGCTCCGTTCAGGCTAATCATTCGGGATATACATCCAAATGTACAAAAAAAACTAATCGAGAGATCTTTTACTGACCAGGGACACACAGTCATGAATATCTACTGCTCTAGAAAACCGGATTGGCGCAACATTGAAATCAATAAAGAGGATGATGAAGATGTTAATAATGCGAAAATTAGACAAAACATGTTTTTCGTCAATTTAAAGAAGTCAGCAAACGTTGCGGAGGCTCTTAAAATTACTCAAATTGGAAGGCAAAGAGTAACAGTGATAAAGGCGAAGCGCAATAGAGAACTTGTCCAATGCCTTAAATGTCAAGATTTCGGCCATACGAAAAATAACTGTTATATAAAGGCCGTTTGTCGCATATGCTCAGGCAACTACCTAACTGGGTCCCATTTATGCGGCCTCAAAGATAGAGACAAAGCTAATTGTGCTGCGGTGAGGACCATCCAGATAGTTAAAAAAAATGTCCAGTCAGGCTCGAACTAACGAAAAAGCTTAAGCCAGTTGCAAGACTCTCGGAAAAGCATCTGGTAATCCAAACACAGCACAAGTCGAATACAGCTCTAAGGAGTGGCTTCTCCTATGCTGAAGTCACTAGGTCTCGTGGCGAGATTTCTAGAAATGTAAACCTAACGCAGGATGGAACCAGGTTGACAGATTTATCTGAAGATCAACCTTTCAATAGTAAATTCCGAGTATTGGAAAAAGCCATTAATAATCTCAATAGCAGAATGGATCAAATGTTCAAGCTCATACAGGAAACGATGGAGGCAAACAAAGCCTTTCGTGATCTGGTACAGAAGCTGATATCAAAATGATTAACACGAATCTCAAAATCGAATTGTGGAACGCACTAGGATTAGTCAGAAACAACGAAGAACTTCGACTTTTTCTAAGTGCAAATAACATAGATGTAATGCTGATTACAGAAACACATATGCGCTTTGGACTACGAGTATACTTACCAGGTTTTGACCAATATTATGCTCATCATCCTTGTCGAAATTCTAAAAGTGGATCTGCTGTTTTCATACGAGCATATATCTCATATCCAAAATGAACCTACGTTGAGTCCCACTATTCAAACTGCAAGCGTAAGTGTGCCGACCAATGGTGGATGCATCAAAATCTCCTCCATTTATCTGCCTCCCAATCAACCTTGGCGTAAAGCTGACTTTGAGCAACTATTTCTTGGCCTGGGCGACAAGTTTATCGCAGGTGGTGATTTTAATGCAAAACACCCTTGGTGGGGTAACACATGCCAAATTTTAGCCACTGGCGAGCCAACTTTCTTCTCATACAATACACGGCTTACACCATCTGCTCTGGATTTCTTTATAGTTAACGGAGTTTCGTTAAATACGCTCGGGATTGAAATCAAGTATGAGCTCTCTTCGGATCACCTACCGATCATAGCAACATTACATCACAAACCTCAAGCTAAAGCCAGAAAGCCAAATCTGCTCCCTCGAGGTGCATGCCTTGAAGCATTTAAAGATGAGTTGGAACGCAAAATCAACCTTAACATTGACATCAACAGCCCAGATGATATAGAAGATGCAGTCTTAATTTTCATGAGAAACATAAAAAGCGCTGCTTCAAATGCTACACCACCCAATCTATGCCCACCAAGACAACGAAATGGTTCTCTCCCGGCAAATGCTGATGCGCTCTTACGCGTGAAAAGACGAGTAAGAAAGGAATATGCGAGAACAGGTGATGATCGCATCCATCAGATCTAAACAAATTTAACAAACCGTTTGCAAAAGGTTCTCGCGAAAATCAAACAGAGAAATATACATGACATCTTAGAAGCTGCTGGGTCAGATGCATCTATTAACTATATTCTTTGGAAGCTTACGAGACGCTTTAAGCGAGTTGTTATCCCGAAAATTCCAATTAAAGATCCAGCAAAAAGCTGAAGTATTTGCAGACAGTTTAGAGGAAAGATTCAAGCCTTTTAACTTTACATCTGCAGAGACGCGAGCGGCTGTAGAGATGAGTCAGGAAATTCCGTTTCAGATGTCTTTACCAGCAAATCCAGTAACGCTGCAAGAGGTCGTGCAACAAATTAAGAACCTCAAGGTCAAGAAGTCCCCTGGAGAGGATCAACTTGACAACAAGACCCTGAAGCTTTTACCAAAAAAAGCTCTGCTGTTTATAGTCTTGCTATTAAACAGTATCATTGGTAAGGATTGGTCACTTCCCAAACTGTTGAAAGACAGCTTTAATCACCATGATCCCAAAGCCGGAAAAGCCGCACTTTGAAGTCAATGGATACAGACCAATTAGTCTGCTCTCAGCGTTGGGCAAAATGACGGAAAGGGTGATCCTCAACCGAATTATGAATTTAAAGCCTGTAACTGAAACCATTCCAAAGTGGCAGTTTGGATTTAGGCAAGGTCACGGAACCTCTGAACAACTTCATCGTGTTGTAAATTTCGCCCTGGATGCTATGGAGCATAAAATGTACACAGTTGCCATTTTTATGGATATTCAGCAAGCTTTTGATAGGGTGTGGCATGATGGCCTCCTATCTAAACTGAAATCCATATTAACGCCGCAGCTTTTCCAACTAGTTCGCAGTTTCCTAGAAGGTAGAAATTTCAGAGTTGTTGTTGAAGGAGTCAAATCCTCAAAACGCCATATATGTGCAGGCGTACCGCAAGGCAGCGTTCTTGGCCCTACGATATATATGTTATATACAGCTGATATGCCCAGAAGTACAGATATAACTAGGTTGGGCGAAAATAATGTGCTGATAGCTACGTATGCAGACGACACTGCAGTGCTGACCAGAAGCCCAAGCATCACCTGTGCCACTAAAGCTTTACAACAATATGTGTCCAGTTGTGAAGATTGGGCTTCAAAGTGGAACATAGGCGTAAACAGCAACAAGTGTGCAACCGTTACTTTTGCCACAAGACCCTTGTCTTGCGGAGGCATCACTATGATGGGTTCTACAATCCAGCACAAGAGCTCTTATAAATATCTGGGTGTCATTTTGATTGGTTTATACGAAACAAGGATATTGAAAGGGACTTGGACGTCCCTAAGGTGGGTAATGCTATGAAGCAATATGCCGAAAACTATCTGCAACGCCTCGGTGGTCACCCAAATAGTCCAGCCAGACGTCTCACTGCCAGACCAAGGAAGAGAAGACTGAAGCGATACCACCCAACGCATCTCCCTAATAGGTCCCACGACTAATCAAATAGTCCGTCTTGTAAATTTTGTAAAAATGTAATATTGTAATTTTTTCGTTTAATGTAAAGCTAGGTTAAGTTGCCACTGAAGGTATCAGAAAACTAGTTTAAACCAAATATACAAATTTTAAATAAAAAAAAAAAAAAAAAAAAATAAGGTGGTTGGCTTTGAATGCATTCGAGTGAGAAACTACTTTTTGTAGCATTTCAAGAAGCGAGGACATAAGTGTGAAACGCAACGTATATATATTCTTACTTAGCATGAAGACACGAGTTCATATAGCCATGTCCTTCCGGCTGAATCAACGCAAACTGCTCGTAGTCCGTAAGAGCTACAGAGTTGGACGTAAGCCTCTGTATATATGGATGCAGCCTGATCTGGTCAGTATATCATATAGCTACCATACAAACGGCAGTCATAAGCTATTTTGATAAATTTTTATTTAATTTAAGGGGTATGATATAGCTCAGGCACGCACCGTCAAAAACAGTGACTTTATCCGTAACTTCGCTACTTTGGACGCGGTTGCCTTAAAATTGGTTAGTTTAATATAGCTGTTAATGACTATACCAAATTTCATGAAGATTGGATAAATAATAAACCTGCAAATACTAGAAAAAGTTAAAAAAAAAATACAATTTTTTGAAAAATTCTGAATCAGCGACCCCAAAGTACCATAAAAAGGGGAACTTACTGGTGACTTTATTTCTCAATAAAATATTTAAAAAATTAAAAAAAAAAAAAAACTTTAACTGTAAAAATATCAAAGAACATATATATATATATATACCCTTGCAGTTCATGGCTATAATATTTTTACATGTTCCAAACTCTTTTTCTGTATCTCAATTCATTAATGCACAGAACCTTTCAAATATCATTTCAATTTCTTCTTCTTCCCCATCCCCTTTTACACGCATGCCGCGATTCGCACGCATACACATATAGTTTATGTAGCGTTGCATCTGTATGTGTGCATGCGTGTGCTCTGTTGATTTGATGATGACGTAGTAGGCAGCAAGCCGAACCGATTTATATCGGCTGTAACTTGTGTTCTATATATCCGATCAGATTCAAATTTTGGGATCTGAGATTTTATATATAATACTATCATATTGGTAAATTTCATGGCGATACTCCAATTTTTGCAAAAATGTTTCCTCCAGAGCTATATGATATAGTGGTCCGATTCTCCCAATTTTCATACTTTATTTTTCCCAGGTAATAAAAAGCTCCCAAAAAAATTTCATCCCGATAGCTCTTAAGATGGCTGAGTAAAACGCATACCCACAGCCGGACGGACAGACGGACAGACGGACATGGCTATATCAACTCAGCTTTTCAGCTCAGCTTTAATTGTTTAAGGACACAGAGGCACAATATTGAATCGCAAAAACAGAAATTGAATAAGTTGTAATACGTGAAAATATTTCTTCAGTTTAATTATAAGCTATAACTTGAAATATTGAAACATTTGGGGTTACAAAACGCATTTGGATATACATACAATTAAGTTTACTTACCTATCCACGCCATTTTCAAGTATTACCTAATTTTTAAAGATTTAGAACCCCCCTCTGCCGTATGAATCCTAAACATTTTGCCCTACCCCCTTCCCCACAGCCTAAGCATAGCATAACACCTAGATGACTATTTTTTTGTAAATTTCAAAATTACATAATCGATTTGAAAATTGTTTCAATATTATAATTAATTCACATTGGCCTTCGGAAATATCAAGGGGTTTTTCTAGATGTTTCTTTAGTTCATATATACTTTCATAATTCTCATCGAAACACAATGGCTACTCAAAAACAAAGATTTATATCATAATATCACTACTACATATAATAAATTGTCTGTTTTCTGGAAGTAAATCAACAAATGCTGCATTTCCATTAGTGTTATTCTTTTTCTGTGACAAATCGTATTCTATTTCTAGTAGGACGTTCTAAATTAAAAGCAGCTTTATGTGTATGCGCCCACACCTCCCCTTTTCGTTTTCTTCTATTAGTGATTCCAAAAAAGTGTTTTCAAAACTGTCGTCTCTTGATTTTGTCAACAGTTTCCACAACCCGTAATATATGGTACTATTGATGGGCAATTGAACTACATTATTAAGACATGATTCAACCGATATAGTCGACCTCAGAGGGGGTTGCACATAGTATGCTAGATTGGCCTTCTGAAATTTTTGGGCCTTTTTCTTATATATTGATTCGAAATTCTTAATTTTGAAATGCAATGACTACCAATGGAAAATTTCATAACATCTCAATAAATGATCACTACCACAAAAAATGGTTGATTCTCCAGTATGAACGTTTCCAATTGGCATTTTTCTTATCCACTGGCGAATCGTAGTTCATTGCTTTCAGAACTTTCGCCCTTTCAATTGAAATCTGCTTTCTACTTCCCAAAATGCGTAATATGCATCCGTAATATGCATATCTTTATCTATCGCTAGTTAATAAATCGCATATAGTATTAAAACGTCTTTCTTGATGTTCCTTCAATTCATATACATACAGTTTCACACACATCAATTTTATTTTCGAATTTCGGCGATCACTTTGGTCGATAGTTTTGATGCACAAAAGCAATGGCGTAATTGATTATTTGCCTTCTTCATAATTCTCAATAGTATCCAAAGTACAACGTCTTTATGTAAACATATTTTTGTGATTTCTGATCGGATTGAAATTTTGTTATCTGATGTTTTATATAGCGATACTCCAACTCCTGCAACTATTTTCTGTATGTCACTATATGATATAGTGGTCCGATCACATAGATTTTCATACTTGATCTCACCCACGTAATAAAAGGCTAAAAAAAATTTAATTTTAATAGCTTTTAACATAGCTCATCGCACGGACGGACAGGCGGATCATATCGACTGATCAAGAAGATCAAGGATAAAAAATAGATAGACTTCGTTGCCTCTCAAAAAGGGTACTTTTACCTAAACAGCGTCATTTTCCATGTCAAGAAAGAGAGGGAAATAGTTAGGCTGTTTTGCTAAAACATACCTGTTTTTGCAGGGCAACGAAGCCTATCTATTTTTAATCCGATTTTGATGACAATTCATCGTGTGCATTCGAAGTAAACGGACGTATTGTGCTGTGTAATTATTTCAAATTGTACTTGCACGGAACTATTTTTTGTTTTGGGCACTGTCTAACGGTGTCTGTCAAAAGAGAAACGTAAAAACTATATAAAAAGTAAGTTTTGTCCAACGAACAAGGCTACTGCCCTCGCTCTGCGCGAAGTCGCAATCGAGGGGCAATAAAAACACTATCGTTTATTGTGAGCAAACGGTTCTTGATGCTGGGATAATGACCAGAGGCGAAGCACATTGCCCAAGCCTCCTGCTATATGCGTTCCGCAAGTTGGAAACATGGGCAAACTTGAAGAGGTCCTAAATTCTACAGTGTCAGCCGACATGTATGACATACGCACATCCACGTTCGGAGTCTCTCGAATATATACAAAAAACTCCGATGTTTTTCGTGCTGTGGTACATATATTAACGAAATCTGTGAATTCTGGCACCACCAGCTGAGAGAAGATGCTCCGTTCAGGCTAATCATTCGGGATATACATCCAAATGTACAAAAAAACTAATCGAGAGATCTTTTACTGACCAGGGACACACAGTCATGAATATCTACTGCCCTAGAAAACCGGATTGGCGCAACATTGAAATCAATAAAGAGGATGATGAAGATGTTAATAATGCGAAAATTAGACAAAACATGTTTTTCGTCAATTTAAAGAAGTCACCAAACGTTGCGGAGGCTCTTAAAATTACTCAAATTGGAAGGCAAAGAGTAACAGTGATAAAGGCGAAGCGCAATAGAGAACTTGTCCAATGCCTTAAATGTCAAGATTTCGGCCATACGAAAAATAACTGTTATATAAAGGCCGTTTGTCGCATATGCTCAGGCAACTACCTAACTGGGTCCCATTTATGCGGCCTCAAAGATAGAGACAAAGCTAATTGTGCTGCGGTGAGGACCATCCAGATAGTTAAAAAAATGTCCAGTCAGGCTCGAACTAACGAAAAAGCTTAAGCCAGTTGCAAGACTCTCGGAAAAGCATCTGGTAATCCAAACACAGCACAAGTCGAATACAGCTCTAAGGAGTGGCTTCTCCTATGCTGAAGTCACTAGGTCTCGTGGCGAGATTTCTAGAAATGTAAACCTAACGCAGGATGGAACCAGGTTGACAGATTTATCTGAAGATCAACCTTTCAATAGTAAATTCCGAGTATTGGAAAAAGCCATTAATAATCTCAATAGCAGAATGGATCAAATGTTCAAGCTCATACAGGAAACGATGGAGGCAAACAAAGCCTTTCGTGATCTGGTACAGAAGCTGATATCAAAATGATTAACACGAATCTCAAAATCGAATTGTGGAACGCACTAGGATTAGTCAGAAACAACGAAGAACTTCGACTTTTTCTAAGTGCAAATAACATAGATGTAATGCTGATTACAGAAACACATATGCGCTTTGGACTACGAGTATACTTACCAGGTTTTGACCAATATTATGCTCATCATCCTTGTCGAAATTCTAAAAGTGGATCTGCTGTTTTCATACGAGCATATATCTCATATCCAAAATGAACCTACGTTGAGTCCCACTATTCAAACTGCAAGCGTAAGTGTGCCGACCAATGGTGGATGCATCAAAATCTCCTCCATTTATCTGCCTCCCAATCAACCTTGGCGTAAAGCTGACTTTGAGCAACTATTTCTTGGCCTGGGCGACAAGTTTATCGCAGGTGGTGATTTTAATGCAAAACACCCTTGGTGGGGTAACACATGCCAAATTTTAGCCACTGGCGAGCCAACTTTCTTCTCATACAATACACGGCTTACACCATCTGCTCTGGATTTCTTTATAGTTAACGGAGTTTCGTTAAATACGCTCGGGATTGAAATCAAGTATGAGCTCTCTTCGGATCACCTACCGATCATAGCAACATTACATCACAAACCTCAAGCTAAAGCCAGAAAGCCAAATCTGCTCCCTCGAGGTGCATGCCTTGAAGCATTTAAAGATGAGTTGGAACGCAAAATCAACCTTAACATTGACATCAACAGCCCAGATGATATAGAAGATGCAGTCTTAATTTTCATGAGAAACATAAAAAGCGCTGCTTCAAATGCTACACCACCCAATCTATGCCCACCAAGACAACGAAATGGTTCTCTCCCGGCAAATGCTGATGCGCTCTTACGCGTGAAAAGACGAGTAAGAAAGGAATATGCGAGAACAGGTGATGATCGCATCCATCAGATCTAAACAAATTTAACAAACCGTTTGCAAAAGGTTCTCGCGAAAATCAAACAGAGAAATATACATGACATCTTAGAAGCTGCTGGGTCAGATGCATCTATTAACTATATTCTTTGGAAGCTTACGAGACGCTTTAAGCGAGTTGTTATCCCGAAAATTCCAATTAAAGATCCAGCAAAAAGCTGAAGTATTTGCAGACAGTTTAGAGGAAAGATTCAAGCCTTTTAACTTTACATCTGCAGAGACGCGAGCGGCTGTAGAGATGAGTCAGGAAATTCCGTTTCAGATGTCTTTACCAGCAAATCCAGTAACGCTGCAAGAGGTCGTGCAACAAATTAAGAACCTCAAGGTCAAGAAGTCCCCTGGAGAGGATCAACTTGACAACAAGACCCTGAAGCTTTTACCAAAAAAAGCTCTGCTGTTTATAGTCTTGCTATTAAACAGTATCATTGGTAAGGATTGGTCACTTCCCAAACTGTTGAAAGACAGCTTTAATCACCATGATCCCAAAGCCCGAAAAGCCGCACTTTGAAGTCAATGGATACAGACCAATTAGTCTGCTCTCAGCGTTGGGCAAAATGACGGAAAGGGTGATCCTCAACCGAATTATGAATTTAAAGCCTGTAACTGAAACCATTCCAAAGTGGCAGTTTGGATTTAGGCAAGGTCACGGAACCTCTGAACAACTTCATCGTGTTGTAAATTTCGCCCTGGATGCTATGGAGCATAAAATGTACACAGTTGCCATTTTTATGGATATTCAGCAAGCTTTTGATAGGGTGTGGCATGATGGCCTCCTATCTAAACTGAAATCCATATTAACGCCGCAGCTTTTCCAACTAGTTCGCAGTTTCCTAGAAGGTAGAAATTTCAGAGTTGTTGTTGAAGGAGTCAAATCCTCAAAACGCCATATATGTGCAGGCGTACCGCAAGGCAGCGTTCTTGGCCCTACGATATATATGTTATATACAGCTGATATGCCCAGAAGTACAGAAATAACTAGGTTGGGCGAAAATAATGTGCTGATAGCTACGTATGCAGACGACACTGCAGTGCTGACCAGAAGCCCAAGCATCACCTGTGCCACTAAAGCTTTACAACAATATGTGTCCAGTTGTGAAGATTGGGCTTCAAAGTGGAACATAGGCGTAAACAGCAACAAGTGTGCAACCGTTACTTTTGCCACAAGACACTTGTCTTGCGGAGGCATCACTATGATGGGTTCTACAATCCAGCACAAGAGCTCTTATAAATATCTGGGTGTCATTTTGATTGGTTTATACGAAACAAGGATATTGAAAGGGACTTGGACGTCCCTAAGGTGGGTAATGCTATGAAGCAATATGCCGAAAACTATCTGCAACGCCTCGGTGGTCACCCAAATAGTCCAGCCAGACGTCTCACTGCCAGACCAAGGAAGAGAAGACTGAAGCGATACCACCCAACGCATCTCCCTAATAGGTCCCACGACTAATCAAATAGTCCGTCTTGTAAATTTTGTAAAAATGTAATATTGTAATTTTTTCGTTTAATGTAAAGCTAGGTTAAGTTGCCACTGAAGGTATCAGAAAACTAGTTTAAACCAAATATACAAATTTTAAATAAAAAAAAAAAAAAAAAAAAATAAGGTGGTTGGCTTTGAATGCATTCGAGTGAGAAACTACTTTTTGTAGCATTTCAAGAAGCGAGGACATAAGTGTGAAACGCAACGTATATATATTCTTACTTAGCATGAAGACACGAGTTCATATAGCCATGTCCTTCCGGCTGAATCAACGCAAACTGCTCGTAGTCCGTAAGAGCTACAGAGTTGGACGTAAGCCTCTGTATATATGGATGCAGCCTGATCTGGTCAGTATATCATATAGCTACCATACAAACGGCAGTCATAAGCTATTTTGATAAATTTTTATTTAATTTAAGGGGTATGATATAGCTCAGGCACGCACCGTCAAAAACAGTGACTTTATCCGTAACTTCGCTACTTTGGACGCGGTTGCCTTAAAATTGGTTAGTTTAATATAGCTGTTAATGACTATACCATGAAGATTGGATAAATAATAAACCTGCAAATACTAGAAAAAGTTAAAAAAAAAAATACAATTTTTTGAAAAATTCTGAATCAGCGACCCCAAAGTACCATAAAAAGGGGAACTTACTGGTGACTTTATTTCTCAATAAAATATTTAAAAAATTAAAATAAAAAAAACTTTAACTGTAAAAATATCAAAGAACATATATATATATATACCCTTGCAGTTCATGGCTATAATATTTTTACATGTTCCAAACTCTTTTTCTGTATCTCAATTCATTAATGCACAGAACCTTTCAAATATCATTTCAATTTCTTCTTCTTCCCCATCCCCTTTTACACGCATGCCGCGATTCGCACGCATACACATATAGTTTATGTAGCGTTGCATCTGTATGTGTGCATGCGTGTGCTCTGTTGATTTGATGATGACGTAGTAGGCAGCAAGCCGAACCGATTTATATCGGCTGTAACTTGTGTTCTATATATCCGTTCAGATTCAAATTTTGGGATCTGAGATTTTATATATAATACTATCATATTGGTAAATTTCATGGGGATACTCCAATTTTTGCAAAAATGTTTCCTTCAGAGCTATATGATATAGTGGTCCGATTCTCCCAATTTTCATACTTTATTTTTACCAGGTAATAAAAAACCCCCAAAAAAATTTCATCCCGATAGCTCTTAAAATGGCTGAGTAAAACGCATACGCACAGACGAACGGACAGACGGACATGGCTTTAAAGCTAAATATTAAAAACATATTTTTTGCACATTTTTCAAACTCAAACGGGTTTGATTCAAGAACTTTTGAACAGATTAAAAAATTATTCATTCGTTATTGTAGAGCTTGGAATCCATCGTTTACCCACTCGATGGATTTTGCAGCGATGGAAAAAATCGATATTATCGATGGTTCCATCGGAAATTTAAAAGGGTTAAACCGCGCAAATAAAATAGAAAATGGTTATTTCTGTTTGTAAATCCATTTTATTACATTTTTAAACAAAATACCAAAACACCAACCAATACTTTATCATGGTACACTTTTTGTCCTATGTACATATGTATGTGTAAATCAAACTTATACCAAATACTGTTCAACAGCTGTACATGTATGTACATATGTATGTATGTAGATTCAATCTACTAGATTGTTGCGAGATATAGATTTCGAATGTAATCGAAGCAACAAAGTTCAAATGAACAATACATAGATTGGTTTGAAAGTTTGCTTTTTTTCGATTTTTTGATAGTCGCTATAGGTAACTGATTAACTTAAACGATTGATTAAGATTATATTTTTCCCACTACATGATATTAAATTACAAAAAAAAGTAATGCAATACAATGTTTTATTAAATGCAGAATGTTTTCTTTAATTAATAAACAATTTGCACTTTACTGTTCGATACATCGCCATCAAAAAATTTACATCGAACTATCGCACTTTATCACTTCCATCGATACCATCGATGGAGCCATTGATGGATTTCTCAGTTCTATTGTTCTGTTTTCGAACTCACTAAAATGTAGTGTTTTACTATTCTACTACTTCACCATTACATCTTGCACACAATAATGCCAAATGTAATAAATACATAAGAATCAAAAAGTGTTGTGTGGGAATAATCTGTACACTGATTTCGATGATTGAGTTAAAACTCCCATCACTAGAATTTGGAAAGTATAAAACACATACACGCTTATCAGCAAAACAATAGTATTAAAAACTATTATAAGGTCTATACCTGTTATCTCTCATTTTCTTGCAAATGTAAGTTATTGATTGATCTGATTGTTTTCATTAAACTTACCCGCAATAAATGCTTTAATATAATTTTAATAATATCATATAAATGTAATTGAACTTGGTTAAAATAAAATACATATGTATGTATGTACATATGTACATTGTATGCAACATAAAGACACACTTAATTTGTTTAATAACTTATTACATCCATGTGTATTTGCCTACATATTAATATACATATGTATGTATAGTTGGAAAAACTATAACTAGAAAATACATACATGTTAATCATTGAAATACATACATATACATATGTATTTAACTTAATTTTCCTGCAAATTATTGTCAGAAGATAAAACTTATGTTAAAATAATTTTAGTCTTAAACAATATGTGGATCAGTCGTCATTTAATTAATAACAAACCAGGTAAACAGACTATATCTATTTTTGTTAAGGCCGAGTCCATCGCATTCACTGAGTTAAATGTTAAGCCACACCCGGTGCATAATAACCGGCCGGCGCGAATTTAAATGTTCCTTGCAAATGTTTAATTATTGATCGCGCAACTAAATACTTAAATTGCGTTAACCAATATTAATTTCGATATAATCAGCCCTGTTATCGTGAACGAGTTGGATTCATATGTATGTACAACAACAGAAACAGCAATTCTTCATTGTTTCCGAACTTGCTGTTCTTAATTCCGTGTGAAAGCTCATTCATTTTCCTTTTCAAAACTAAGAATCGTCTTATAAATTTGCTTTTTAAGTCCAAATCCTGACAACTATAACACACGTTTAATTTGTAACACACTATAGACACATAAATATACATGTGATTCTATTCATTACACAGGCCGACATTTTCGAGGTCTTGAAAAAGTGTTTTAAGTTCAATAGGTCGCCTATAGTAATTGGAAGGTGCTGATAATGACCCTGTACTTAGTTTTTGTCCATCACGTCAGGTTTTCGAAAAAAATGTGTTGAAAAGATTCAATATTACCTCATTTGCAATATTTTATTGAAAAATGTAAACATAATATAATACTGAAAACAGTATTATTTTAACCTATTAATATAGAAGGTATAATTTAAAAGCAATTTACAGAATATCAACGAGGTTTTTCTTTGATATAATGCATAAAATCACACACTTTGGATATGGTTCTAAAATAAGTAAAATTTGAGCCATAAGGTATGCTATAGCGATTTGAAGAATTTGCTGCTTTTTAATTTTAAAGAATTAGAGGAATCCTATGCATCTAACAAATTATTTGTTAGTAATGTTCGCAAACGAGAGCTGTTTTTCTTAAATAAAATATTCTAATATTTGTTAAAAATGTAAACACAAAAGAAATGTAACTTTCTATGGTATACTTTTGGGTACCTATTTTCCAATCCCAAATCTCCTAATTTCTCAAAATCTGGACGTGATGGGCAAAAACCGAGTATGCAGTCAGAATCAGCGTACCCGAATTAGTTACGGACACATCTCAAATTAACGTCACCAAAAATCATGTCGGCCTGTGTTATCAAGGAAATAAGCAGAAACTATTTTTATTAAGTTTTAAAACTGTAAATGTAAGTGAGGCTTGGTGGTTTGAACAAAGCTTGTTGTTGGACTAATCTGCTGACACTTTTTATACCCTTGCAGAGGGTGTTATACAATTGATTAAATGTTTTGTAACGCACAGACGAAGACGTTTCCGACCCTATAAAGTATTTATTCTTGATCAGCATGAGAAGCTTAGTCGATATAGCCATGCCCGTCTGTCCGTCCGTCGTTCGTATGCACTTTACTCCGCCAACGTTACACCTATGGGGATGAAACTTGGTATTTAAGAGACAGCTGCATAAATGATAGAAAAATCTATTTATAATGAATCCATTCGAATTAAATTTAAGGAAATAAATGAATGTGAGAAAAGAAGAAAAAGAAAATCGGTGCGAGGGCGGACGAAGGCAAGGCAGAAATTTAAAATAAACTTGATCACTATACATACTACACGAGTCTACATATTGGCTGACTCGGCTGTTGATGCTGTTGAAAGTCTTCTTCTGCCTGTCACATTCATTTTGGCGACTTTAAAATACCGTTTCAACCAAAAAATATGTAAAACAGTAGGATAGATAAATTAATATACATATGTAGTTTACGACAATCGGTATATTGTTCAGGGGTTGCGACGAAGGCTCGCTGCATGTCAGTAAAGACAGCGTACATAAGCCTTGTCATTAAAAGCTTGTAGTATATGCTTCACCAATCTATGAACCTGGCCTGAACGGCGCTGCCGTGTCCCTCGCAAAGCAAAACTGGTGATCCAGTATGTGACGTTCATTAATAACATCTTTCAGTCGGTTGACAATAATCCTTTCCCATACTTTAGATCAGGGGTAGGCACGCATACAATCAAAAATGAGACTTTGCATTTGTGTGTGTGACAACAAACACGAAGTACGAAACGTTTTCTTGCTTTACACTGAAAAAACAGTATAGCAAATAGAAATATTTTTTATTTTTGTCAAAAAATTAAAAAAAAATTATCCTTACATAATATAGGTAAGAAAATATTATTAAATAATGCATAATAATGATAGGAAAAATTTGATGACACACAACGCATTGCGCATCGCCCTCCATATTTTCAATAATAAAAAATAAATTTTCCCAATGGGTACTAAACATTCTTTTTTTCGGTGTATTCCAGTTATTGTTTTGGCAATCATTATTTTTCCTGACAAGCATCAATCAAAATTTTTGCCGAAGTGACATTGCCGAACAAACACGAGCGTTTACAGTGTATGTGAAGCGGCAGCGCTGCGGCAGAGCTAGGCCCTAGTCCGGGGAATGGGCCGTGCCGACCACTGCTTTAGATAGTGAGGGCCGGAGACTAATTATAAATCATTATGATTGATGACATTTTCCACTGCTTAGGGAAGTGCTGCACTCTTAGGCATTAAATATTAATGGTATGTGGACGATAGCCCGTTTAGGCAAAGCTTTTAGAGTGGCATTGCACATCCTGTCTATGCCAGGAGCTTTCTTTCTCGGAAGGCCGTCGATGACTTTAGCAATATCTTGCGTCTCTGCAGGCTTATTGAAATTGGTGAGGGAACCAAGCTTCTAAATGTTGCGCAGACGAATTGGCCTGTCCTTCTTCGCTTGTAGCAAGCTCACTGCAAGGACATCGGATAGTCCAAAGGATAGGATGCCCCAAATGCTCTCTGGCCTCTCTTGTTAGTACTAACAAATACTTTCTGGCCCTGGAATAAAATTCTTTTAGATAAATTATACCATAAAGTCCCCAAAATGTATTCAATAGGCAGAAAGAAGCTTTTCCGACCCCATAAAGTATATAAGCTCCCTTGCATATTTATTAAGTCACTTGAAAAATAGCAATATTTCCAAAACTACTAACTGTAGTTCAATACGGTATATTAAGAAAATGAAGAGGAAAAAGAAACAAAAATAATACAAAAACAATTGGCTTAATGCAAACTAACGGTACTTTGTTTATCGAATGGTCGCGAGTTTTTACTGTTGCATATTTATAAAGTCACCTTTAGAATTAGAGCTTTCTGATGCAGTTTGAGATTAGATTTGGCGGAGTTTGGACGAATTAATTAAGAAAACCATAAATTTGCGCAAATGCCTCGTGGACAATCTCTAAGTGATATTGAAAAAAGCAAGATTATAGCCTTAAGCGATAGTGGTGTCAGTGGTCGAGGTATTGCTCGTCAAATTAGTCAATCCGTTGTCCGAAACTTTTTAAAACTTTTTTTTTTCTATTGGCACGTCATAAGACTGCCATATTAAATTTTGCATTAGGCAATTTGAGTACAATATGGAATAAGGTAACCTCAAATCAAGGATATTTTAAATTCGACAGTTTTTAAGCAGTTCTTTTTTAGATGATTTTTATGACGAAAAAAAATGGAATTTGGATGGTCCAGATGGGTTTCGAAGCTATTGGCATGATATTCGGAAGAAACCACTTCAATGTGCCAAGAGAAATTTTGGTGGGAGCATTATGGTGTGGGGAGCATTTTCCATAAGTGGTGTCCTTTCATTAGAAGTGGTATCATCACGAATGAAAAGCGTTGATTACATCCGTACTTTGGAAAGTAGTCTGGTACCATTTTTAGATGAAAATGGCTATGCACGACATACTTTTCAGCAGGACAACGCGAGAGTCCATGTCAGTCGGGAGACTAAAGCATAGTGTTCCTCCAAAGGAATTAAAGTTTTAGAGTGGCCTGTTCTCCCGATCTAAATCCCATGGAGAATCTATGGGGGATACTCACACAGAGAGTATATGCCGAAAATCGCCAGTTTTCAACTTTAAGTCATCTTAAGGATGCTCTTTTCGATGAGTGGGCGAAAATTGATGCCGGTTTGGTAGCTAACCTTATTGGAAGTATGCAAGGGCGCATAGAAAAGGTTATTGGCTCCCGAGGCGATGTTATTTGTTAATTAAAATTGTTTTTTTTCAGTTAATTTTAAGCTACAGTAAAAATAAGAACAGTGACTTTATAAATATGCAACATTAAGACTTAGCTTAAGTGTATATTTAAAAATACAGTTAGTTTGGATTAAGCCAATTGTTTTTGTATTATTTTTGTTTCTTTTTCCTCTTCATTTTCTTAACATACCGTATTGCACTACAGTTAGTAGTTTTGGAAATATTGCTATTTTTCAAGTGACTTTATAAATATGCAAGGGAGCTTATGTACATGCATACTTTATATGCACACTTCTTAGCTGTAATGTTATTTAACTCTAACTTTTAGTTGTTTCTTAGACTAATGTAAGTATAGGCTTGGCCTACATTCCGTGATTTGTTTACCGCGATTTTTATCCATAACCCAAGCCTAACACAAGTGGAGAAATTTTACCACTTAAGTTGCAAAACTCGCGGTAGAGCCAGAGCCATTCTTTCAAGGTCACCCTTGAGTAATAAAGGGTTCCAGACCGCGTGGGATAACCTACCTGCGCGGTACGAAAATAATTGACTATTGATTATGAGCCAAGCCAAACAGCTTCCAAAGATCCCAGCTGTATCCCAAGAGTCTGGCCAAGTTTTGAGAAAGCTGCAGACGGCAATTCAAGGTTGCTTAACCGGTTTTGAGCGATCCGGGGCTCGTACAGACAATTGGGATATCCTTCTCATAGCAATCTGCAGGATCCACGATTCCACCCTCCTGTTGTGGGAACAGTCCGTTCCAAACAAGATCGACGTCTCATCCTGGGATGACCTGAATAGATTCCTAACTGATCGACACTGTGTACTTGAGGCCACAGATGTCCTTCAAGCAAGTTCTAGTGGTCAGCCCTTTCCATCCGTAAGCCGAAAACCTATAGCAAGAACTCAGTCCATTCCCGCTTAGGTGCAAGAGGGCTCAGCAACTGACGCTTGCACAATTCCGAATCCTAGCTCTTCCGATTCTTCTAGCAACTCTTCTGTAAACGTGAGAAGCTACTTCGCATCCACTCGCAATACGAGCCGCCTGGATACTGCGGGGGTAACCATTCATCATCGTGGCGAGCAGTTTCAAGTCCGCGGATCTGAAGCGTCCTTTATTTCCCAAAAGATGCTTAAATCAATTAATCCTCCAAGCTGCAAGGTTTCAACTAGCGCTCGCGGCATTGGACAATGCATTGCTGGCAGCCCCGACAAACTGTGCCGTTTACAGATTTCCGCTTCTGTCGAAACGCTGCGACAGTTCGAGGCAGTTGGAGTTGAGCTCCTCCCCACTATCCTTGGGGAGCGAATCAAGAATGTTGGTGGTTCTTTCGTGGGGGTCGAGACGATGTTCGGACCTGTTCTGTTTGTGAAGGGGCACATGCGCTCCGCTAGTGCCGACAGTTTCAAAGACTACGAGCTGACAACAGGTTGCTAGTAGTCTTGTGCAACGGATATTGCCAAAACTGTTTTGTCATCAATGTTGCAAGCAACTAAGCCGCGCTCATCCAATCCAAAGAGCAAACACCCGAAAGGCACCCATTTTTATACCCTTGCAGAGGGTATTATAAAATTGGTCAGATGTTTGTAACGCACAGAAGGAGACGTTTCCGACCCTATAAAGTATATATATTCTTGATCAGCATGAGAAGCTGAGTTGATATAGCCATGTCCGTCTGTCCGTCCGTCTGTGCGTATGCGTTTTACTCAGCCATCTTAAGAGCTATCGGGATGAAAATTTTTTTGGGTGCTTTTTATTACCTGGGAAAAATAAAGTATGAAAATTGGGAGAATCGGACCACTATATCATATAGCTCTGGAGGAAACATTTTTGCAAAAATTGGAGTATCGCCATGAAATTTACCAATATGATAGTATTATATATAAAATCTCAGATCCCAAAATTTGAATCTGATCGGATATATAGAACACAAGTTACAGCCGATATAAATCGGTTCGGCTTGCTGCCTACTACGTCATCATCAAATCAACAGAGCACACGCATGCACACATACAGATGCAACGCTACATAAACTATGTATATGTGTATGCGTGCGAGTCGCGGCATGCGTGTATAAGGGGATGGGGAAGAAGAAGAAGAAATTGAAATGATATTTGAAAGGTTCTGTGCATTAATGCATTGAGATACAGAAAAAGAGTTTGGAACATGTAAAAATATTATGGCCATGGATTGCAAGGGTATATAAACTTCGGCACAGCCGATGTTAGCTTCTTTGATTTTTTTATTCTTCATCCTGTCGCCTACTCCATCTACATCCGAAGTTCCCATTCCAACTCCCCCAGAGTCTTTGGCGATCCAGAACGCTGCCGTAACCCATCCTGAGACTAGTCCAGCGGGCCAATTGGAACTTGTTGCAAGGGGCGGTATGTTCACGCCACCGGGTGAACAGCTGGTAGTAAGGGGTAGATTTTTTCTGCAAAAGAATGCTGTCACACTGATGGGAGCGACGGGCAGTTCTCCGGTATATCACCATACAAGAAGACGGCGAATTCCTCTTGCATTCTTATCTCTATTATATTTACTGATATTCTTTCATCCCGCAATTAGTAGTACGTGTGTTTTTTTTTGTGGTTTTAATAAAATACAAGTATTGCAAACGAAGAACCCGGGCTCTTTTAATTTTAACCAGACCCCCGCATATTTCACCCCTCATCCGAAGATATTGGCAACCGCCAATATATGCTCAAGTTTTCCGCCCTCCCACGAACAGATGTATTTCTCCTTATAAGTTCAAATTAGTTGTTACATGGTTTTTCGAAGCATGCAACAACTTCATATTTGTACCATGCACCCATAGGGTGAAATGGTATATTAAAGTCGCCAAAATGTATGTATGTAGTGGTGTACATGTGCACGTGTAGTTGTTAGCTGCCTAATTTGTCTACCTTGCTAACGATAACACAAGTGTATGCTAAAGATCGGGGTCGAGCACTTCTAGCGTTGCTCTTGCTTAGCTCGTCGGATGAGGGGGGGTTCTTTCCTACTCTAGGCATACGCACGGATCATACAGAAAAAATATAAGTGCACTATCAGAAACTAAAAGGATGTAAAAAGCAAAATATTGAACCAGATCGGGATACTATTAATTGTGCGGACGACTTCTCTGCAGATTAGCTAAAGGTGTTGTTCGCTAACCCTTTCTGTACCCACCCTACCTTGGCAAACTATTGGGTTTAATTGATTGCCCCTTAACAGACTCTTAAATGATCTTAGGCGATTTGTAACGGCAGCATAGTCATGGATTCAGGTGACGGACTCCTCAAAGAATTAGTTTACACAAACATGACGAAATTTCAAGTTACGGGTTTAATTCCAAACAAAGGGTTTTCATGACTTAATTTTCTAAGAAATTACAACATAAAGATATGCAAAAAGATATAGCAAGATAAATTTAAACACGATAATTAGAGCAAATATAGATTCAAAGAAAATTCATAGTAATTCAAAAGAGATTTGGGTTATGTGGCCGCGTGTGCCAGTTGGCAATGAAACAAATATTTATAGTATATACATGTGTGTGTTAACTCACGATTTATCCAACGGTGCGATCTCTGGGCCCATCGATGCTGCAGGGATTTGCTGTATAATTTAGTTATTAAAAAAAAATGAAATGCAACAAAGCCAATCTTAACGCATTACATACCCATTAGGTTTCCTACTAAGGAAAACTGATTTTACTTAACCAAATAGAGACTTAATTTTAATAATATTTAAAGTTTCGTTACGTTACTTAAACTAATAATTCATTTAAATTTCTTTTAGTTCAGCAAAATTTTTACGTTAATCAAAGAGAAAAAATAAAGTATGAAAAGGTGTTGCCATGGTGCAACAAAAAAAAAGTAGTATCCAAACCAAAGGCTGCTACTCCATACTTTGCGTAAAGATGAATTAAGAAAAGGTAGCAGAACTACTACTAAGTATGCATATGCACCAAAAAGAAATCGAAAAGTAGTATATCTCGCTTAAATTGGGTGTATAATATTGGTATTTAATATATATATTAGCCGGGCAGTGCATCATTTCATCACCAGACTAATTTAGTCTGGCCCATGGCGATGATTATTGATGAAATGGAAGGGTTGATAAAGAAAATCCGAGGCTCGCTGGTGTCTTGGTTATTTAACGATGTTCCAACGAAGAAAACATCGCGATTGGGCTGGGGAACAATTAACCAAATTGTCCCAACGAAAATGAAAAATCCAAGGCTGCTTGAAAGCCAAAAGTTTCTTGGTCGACGCCACGCGACCGAAATATAAATTTCAACTGAAATATAACGGGGTTTAAATTCTAATATTTTCACTAAATTTTATTTTATATCTAAGGTGATATTCACTAATATTTTTATTCACTTTAGCCAAATATGTATATTACTGCCTTGTGCAGTACTGTACTTTTTAAACGATGATGTAATATGCACGTGTTTCACAAATATATATGTATATATATATATTTATTTGAATATTAATATTCACGTCTTTTCGCAATCAAAGTATCAAGTTAAATGAAAAAGCCTGTACCAAAAATTCTGTTTCTAAGCAAATGCAATGCATGCGAACGAATTCTAACGGATCTTTTCCATGCTCTCTTCTTTGCTTACGCTTTGCGTTCGCTGTGCGAAATGAGAGTAAGAACCGTACCAAGTGAAGACATGTGCGTAGTACTCAAGGGGGGTTATTCATTTATTCTTGCAAACAAACAAAATAAAATATTTTCTCCGAAATGCAATTAAAATTATTATTATTAAAGAGGGCTACTACACCACAGTTAATGCTACGGAAGCCTACTGACGGAGTCATGAACTGAAAAAGGACCTCTTTAGCTAATTTAGGTGCTTATGTCTTTCAAATGATATACACCGAGAGATTTATTCTGCTCGTTAGCTAATTCATAATACGACGAACTGACCTTCCTCAACACCTTAGCTGGGATGAAGACTGGTGCTAATTTGCTACTAAGTCTTTTTGGGGCTGAACTCTGTGTAAAATTTCGAGCATGAACTGTGCCACCGACTTTTAGTTGTCTGCTGCGTAAATTGTAATTACGAGCATTTGTTGCATGTGCCTTGGCTATGTTATCCTTAGCTTTTTGCCGAGCTACCTGCAATGCATCGAATCTATTCAACGAGGTGTCTTCAGTCATTAAATTCAATTTCCGCAAAAGTTCATAGTCTTTACCATTATGAAGCATGTGTTGACCAAAACATAGATAGTAGGGGGAATATCCAGTACTGCGGTGGATAGAAGAACGAAAGGCTGCACTAATTTCTGTAAGATGTTTATCCCAAGTGGTATGGTCGGTCCCTATGTATGCGCGAATTGCTGCTAGAACTGAGCGGTTAAGACGTTCACTTGCGTTCGCTTGAGGGGAATAAATAGCGGTGCATTGATGCGAGACTCCGAATCGAGTAAGAAATGACTTAAAGAATCCGGATTTGAATTGTGAACCATTGTCCGTCAGTATACATTCCGGTACGCCAAATGTATAAAATATACAATTTTCTAAATATTCGCAAATACGATTGAATGTAAACTTCTTAAGCGGATGGAGAAAATGAAATTTGGTGTTGTGATCGACGATGATCAATAATCCAATGTGCCCTTGCTTTGATCTAGGATACGGACCTAATAAGTCCATGTATAGCTTTTGAAACGGTCTATCAGATGTCATGGGCTTTCCCATGGGAGGTCGAAGAATCTTGTTGCCGCTTTTTGTAGACCGACAAGTCGAACAACTGTCAATATATTTTTTTATTTGGGATGCCATGTTGGGCCAAAAGAAATATCTCCTAATCTTATCACTAGTTTTGCCAATGCCACAATGTGCTGAGTTCGGGGGATTATGTGCTGTTTTTATTATGTCTTCGGTAAGACTGGATGGGATCCATAATTTCCAAGAATCGTTTTCCTGCGCTTCATTTCCCCTTGCGTGATCTGTTCGCTTATAAACATATTTGCTGTCTACGCGCAAATCAGGCAATCTGGACTGGTTGTCTGTAATGTGTTTTGCCAGTTCACGATATTCATCTGATTCAAAATATTTAGACGACAAATCTATCATAGGTTTTATTTCCGAAAGTTCTGAAACTTCATCCCGTCGCGATAATGAGTCCGCTACAATGTTTTGAGAACCAGGACGATGAACGATTTCAAATGAGAAAGCTTGTAAGTTAATTGCCCATCTCGCTAATCTACCGGAAAGGTCCTTCTGTTTCATAAGCCATTTTAGAGAAGCGTGATCGGTAACTACTACAAAAGTTTGTCCCTCAATGTATGCTCTAAATTTCTTAATTCCTTTAATTACTGCCAAACATTCGAGTTCTGAGCTTCGTTCAGTTTTTCTGACATGTAAGCTATCGGTAGTTCTATGCCTTCGAAATTAGTTTGAGCTAACATACATCCTATACCTACTAAACTTGCATCACACAATAAAATAAACGGTTTCTTAAAATCGGGAGTGGTCAAAATAGGTGCTGAAGTTAATCTTCGTTTCAGTTCTGAGAAAGCGTAGTCTGCCTCTTCGTTCCAACTAAGAGACGTCGATACCAGCCAGTCAGTCCCAGAAATCTCCTTAGTTGTTTAACTGTTGTTGGAATCGGAAAGTCGTTTATTGCACAAATTTTTCCAGGATTGGTTTTCACTTGTCCGTATCCAATAATAAAGCCGAGGTATTTAATCTCCTGCATGCAGAACTTAGATTTTGCTACATTAATCGTAAGATTCGCTTTACGCAGTCTCAATGCTACCTCTTGTATTAAAGCGATATGCGATTCAAAATCTTCGGAAAGAATTAACAGGTCATCGAGGTAAACGAATACCCTTGTGCGCAAATAAGACGGTATGACACGATCCATAAGTCTACATAAAGTCTGTGGGGCGTTGCACAAACCAAAAGGCATCACTTTATATTGGTAAAGTGGCCGGTTAGGTATTGTGAAAGCGGTGTATTGACGTGAGCTTTCCTCTAACGGAATTTGCCAGAAGGCGTGCTTCATGTCCAGTCCAGTAATAAATCGAGCAGGTGGCAGCCTGCTAAGTATTCCATCAATATGGGGAAGAGGATACGCGTCCTTACGAGTGCACTGATTCACTGCTCTAGAATCTAAACATAATCGAACTTTATCGCCACGTCTCACCAATACACAATTGGAGCTCCATGGACTGTTACATTCTTCAATGATATCTAAATCTAACACTCTATCTATTTCCGTGAACATTAACTTCTCAATGGCCGGCGAAATTGGCCAATGCCTTTGTTTAATGGGCCTAGTACTATCAACTTCAATCTTATGATCAATGAGATGTGTGCGACTTAATCCTTCTTTATCGTAGCAGGGTAATTTAGCAATTGCAAAATTAAGTTTTTGCTGCTGGGACTCAGACAAACGGTGCATTTTCACGGAATCTCTATGATCATTTCCTTTTTCTTCAATAATATCCGATACTATTAGTGGGTCTTCCTTCAATTTATCTATTAAACCAAATTTACGCCAAAAATCTATTCCAAGATATATGTCTTGTTTTAAATCAGGAATAATAAAGAAATCAAGGGGTTTGGTGAGTTGTCGATACGTAATGTCACTTGTCAATTTACCTTTAACAAAACATTCAGAATTGTTGGCCGTAATTATTTTACCTGAACAATTGCGTGTTTTAGGATGCTTTAAAAACTCTTTAGCTACCTTACTTCCTAAGCAACTAATATTAGCGCCACAGTCTAAAAGAGCAGTGAAGGTCTGGCCTTCTATCTTTATTTCTGTGTACAATCGATTATCTGGTCGGGAAAATATACTGGAAATCAATTTCTTGCGGTTATTTCTAACCTTCTTCCAAAAGAAGCGTAGTCTATGCGTAGAGCGCTTAGACTTAATCATTGGTCGTATGCTGTCTACTTCACCAAAGATGCGATGACGAACGGTCTCATACTGAGCCAAACGTAGGTGAAGAGGACGAAATGGGCTTTTATCGACTGTTGTCGAAGTTGGTCCTACATTTACTTGTGAATCTGTTTCTTTCCTACAAACAAGAGGTTAACATTCCTCTGTTTGGGAATATTTATCCTTCATTATTGGTCTGGATGCGACAAAGAAGTGTTGATCGCCGCATCCGTCGGTCGGTTTCCCTGCGGGTTGCAATTACGACAACGCGGCTTTAAAAACATTTACGGCTCCGCAACCATAGCAAAATACAGTACGCGGTTCCAGACAGATATCAAAACGGTGTCCAGGCTTCCGGCAGTTCCAACATGTAAGTTTATGATGAAAAGCTTCCACCTCCTCCTGCATATAATTCTCGAAATTAGAATCTAATTCAGCTATCTTTGAGCGATGTCCAAAAGTATTCTTGGTCGATATGCTCTTCATTTGTTTAGCAAATTGCTCGTGGGTGCGTACTTCCTGTCTCAGATGAGATAAGGTAAAAATTCCTAGATGCATAAGTTCATAACGAATTGCCGATTTTGAATGTCTAATTAATAACTTGACTAAAGAATCCTCTGAAAGTTGTGTGTTTAATCTTCCTACTAGCCTTTCGACACTAAAATAGTAATCCTCAAAGGTTTCATTCTCGCCCTGGTGTCTGCTATTAATCAGTTCCCAGGTGTCCATATCGTTATCTACTTCATCAAACTTCTTTCTAAATTCTACGCAAAATTTATTCCAATCGAAATTTGGGTGTGCTCGATGAAATTTCCAAAACCAATCATTCGCTTTACCTGCGAACAGTAAATACAAATGATCACAAAGTACTTGATAATCTTCATTTAAATTTTGTTCTGCTAATGAACGACCCTCTATTTGAGTTCTGAGTCTGACTACTAAGATTTCTAGATGTTTGCGTGTGGTTATAGTGTTCCTCTTGTCTTGGTGCCGGGAGGCTGAACGCTGCAGAACGTTCTGAAATGGGGTTTGGTTCTTTGCGCTCAAGTCGAATAGAAGCTAACTTGTCGTCAACCAGCAATGCTAAATGGTTTACTAACTGTTCCTGTTGTGCTTGGATAGCAGTTTGTATCAAAGTTGTATAATCTGGAGGGGTACATGGTCTTGGACTACTAGCTTGAGTAGGCGGTGGCCTATGTTGACGTGAGGTGGTCGAAGATCTCGTGCCGATCCCTTTTCTTTGAATTGCTCCCTGATTACGAATAGGTTTGGTCTTGGCAGGTCGACCAGGTCCTGAACGAGTATTATGAGGGCTGAGTTGTGGGTTCGCCTGATTTACTAGCTTCTTGGAGTTCCGTTTCCAAGTCAATATTTGATCTTACAAGTTGTTTCATCTTGCAAGGATGCTTGCAAGTGGGGCATAAATTCGAAGTTTTTAAACACTCTGTAATACACTTATTGTGAAATCTGTGCTTTCAAGGCGACGAAGCAATTGCTTCGTTTTCATTTAAAGTTTCATGGCAAACGCCGCAAAATGGGTCATTTTCTTGCAAAGCTCGCGCAATGCTCTCGTGACTGTGTCTAACAGACATACTTAAATTTTTCTTTAATTAATTTAAATTATATAAATTTGGAATCCGCCATCATTATCCAATCCTATTGCCGTTTACAAAGTTGATTCGATCTGCACAAAAAATAGATTTCTATTAAATCTTAAACGAAAATTCCTATTGCCGATTTGTCTGAATGACGATTTCCTAAACTGGTCATATACCGACACACGCCAGTCATATGCTATTCCTGGTCCAGGTTCTTTTTACTCTAAACAAATTTAAGGTCTAAGAATGCTTATTTTATAATATTGTACTTTTCAACGACTCCATTGGTTAGTCAACCCGATATAACCGAGTTGCAACTACAATTCCTAACGATAGCCTCAAACTACAAAGATCATAAAATTTGCGTTCCCGCCTAGTCATACAAAGATACGTCCTACGATGCTGTTGCCGCCAATAGTTTCTTCTGGTCGACTAATCCGGAAATTCTCGAATTACTATCGCGATTCACACAAGCAATCTACAACGGGCACCATCGCATTACGAGTCTGCATAACTAGCTTGAAAGTAAAATTAATCTAAATAACTGGATATGAATGGATGATATTGAGCAAAAACATGTGTGTGGATACTTTGGTGGTGTACATATCCGATTAGTAGTGGGGTTGTCCTACGTTTTATTCGGGCCTTATGATTGGGCTCCATTACTGTAGTATTGTTCTAAATTATTCGAGTCCCACGGTTAGCATTTCTGTAGTAATGAATAATTTACAAGAAACTAAAAGGATGTAAAAAGCAAAATATTGAACCAGATCGGGATACTATTAATTGTGCGGACGACTTCTCTGCAGATTAGCTAAAGGTGTTGTTCGCTAACCCTTTCTGTACCCACCCTACCTTGGCAAACTATTGGGTTTAATTGATTGCCCCTTAACAGACTCTTAAATGATCTTAGACGATTTGTAACGGCAGCATAGTCATGGATTCAGGTGACGGACTCCTCAAAGAATTAGTTTACACAAACATGACGAAATTGGTGTCGGAAATGCTTCCTTCTTCCTCCGATTTTTTCAAAGACTATACTAACTAGAGACACCAAATTTGGTATGTGTACTGGATTAGTATGTGCGCAGATTTTGTCTGTTTAAAAAAATTGCCACGCCCACTTCCGCCTCCAACATATAGAAAAAACTGATTGCCCCCGCAATATTTTGACGTTAGTCAAAATCAGCACACTCTAGCTAGTTCTATTCATTTCTACCTACCAAACATTATTTAAAGTTGGACTAGAAAAAAGCAAAAGATATGTATAAAAGTTTTTTTTTCTAGGCAATTCATAAGGCGGCAGTTGGTCGTACGCTAGTGGCGGCGCTAGAATGCCGTGAAGCATGAAAAAAGAATTTAAAATACATCCGTTTGGTCTTGGAAGTTTAAAATATATTTTTACCTGGTGCAAGTCGGCGAGAGGACTTACTTACTTCATTAGTATTGCCTTTATGGTGTGGTTTGAAAAGTCCTTATCCTGTAAAATTCGTATTATTTCCTCCTTTCTTCATGAAATATTGGGTCCGATATGTTAAGCATCCGTTGTATACAACCTCTTGCCGTATTCATTATCATCGATAATGGATTTAGCTCCTTTCCTCGTCTGTGTATTGATGAATTTAGATATGCCAAATTGATGTCATTTTCCAATTCTATTATGAATTTTATGTTTCTGACAAATGAATTTAGGTTGTCAAGTGTATGTGTATTTTTGGATCTCGCCTTCTTTAATTATGGCAAAAAGGTCATATACATCTTTCGTCATTATTCTAGGTGCTCTTTGTAACTAATGTCTTTGGACTAATTTATACACTTGTACGGAAATTAGTTCCGCCATTTCTTTATTTTATACCACTGTTGATTCAATATTTAATGACTGTGTACCCCTGGTGTCTATAAAGTCACGGGTCTCTCATCGGATCTTTATCGTTACTTGGTTGCTAAATCGAGTTTTATGGTTTCTAACTCTGAATGCTATAATTATTACTGACAACGTTGCAATTTTTCGAAAAACCCAAGGAGTTCTATAGTTTCGTTAACTCAAAACGATATTCCATCTCCTTTCCATCGTGTGCAGTTTTTAATATTGTTTCGGCCTGATCAATCTATTTCTAATATATTTGCTAACTTCTCGACTTCGTAGATAACCACAAAGTACAACTCTAGTCAAATATATCCATATCCTATAACGAAATCCAACTGCATTCTTAATCCTATTACAGCGGAATGTTCGGTAGCTAAAGAACGAATGATGATTAAGTCGGTATACTCACCGGGCCCAGACGGTATTCCCCCTTGTGTCCTCAGGTTGTGTGCGGAGTCATTGTGTTCACCTTTACTTAAGCTTTTTGAGTTGTCCGTTAAACTGTCCGAGTTTCCAACTATATGGAAGAATTCGTTTATTTTACCTCTCCACAAATGTGACAATAAATCAGACGTCACTAATTACAGAGGAATTTCTAAATTGTCAGCGATACCTAACTGTTTGAGAAAATTATGACGTCTCAAATACAGCATTTATGTAGATCCATTTTTTCGCCATACCAGCATAGATGTACCACAGCTAACCTTTTACAGTTTTCATCCTTTGTAGTCCAAGGCTTTAATAAACAAAGGCAAACTGATGTGGTAAACCATGCCATACTTTTACTTACGCTCAATTTCGTGGGCTTTCTGGATGCTCTGCTTGCTTGGATTTCATTTGTGTTGAATCGGGAGTCCCACAGGGAGAGTAGTCGCCTTGGTCCATTACTATTCACCATTTTTTATTAATGATCTCCCCACCGTTCTTTTAAATTCCAGAGTTCTTATGTATGCCGATGATGTAAAAATAGCTAGTAAGTACTAATCTAGTCGACTTCAGTTAACTAAGTTACCTTCTTTAACTAATCGTAGAATCATGCTAGGTGTAACTTTTCTTTATAAACTTCTGAATGGTGAGATCGACTCTTCCGAGCTGTTGAGCCAAATTAATATTTCTGTTCCATCTAGAAGGACCCGCAATTACACACCGCTTATACTTCCTACCTGCACAATTAACTTTGCTCTGCATGAACCTTTTCGTATACGATGTAGCGACTACAACAGACTTTGCCACGTTTTCGGTTCGGAAACATAGCTTCCGCTTATAAAAACTGCGCTTTTGTCCTTCCTCGCTCGTAATTAATTGTAGTCTTCTTTACCTTAACCTATCCTGGTTTTTATATGTAACCTTTTCTCTTATTTCTTAAGTTTACTTTATGTTTATATATGTAATTCGCCTTTGCCCTTAGGTCGGAGTGGGTAGAGGTTGTAACACTAACTTTACTTAGGGTCATTCGCCACTTGTTCGTACTGAGCGTTGTACGTCTACGTCTATATTTTCATAATTTTGTCTAGGAGTTCTTCCATTATTAGGTCGGCTATTATTGGTGAGGCTTGTGATCCCATAGACTTTCCTTTTAATTGTGTGTATATATTATCTTTGTATTTAAAATATCTGTTCTCTTGAATGCAAAAAGTTCATGTTTGTATCATTTTTCCACTTATTTTTGGTCTATAGTCTGATTATTGGTAATAAACTTCAACCATTCCAACCATAAGACGATGATTAGCAAGTATCAAACAACAACAAAAAAAATTAGTAAAACTTAAGTCTAACATAAAATTTCTCTTAAAATGCAGCAAATCCAAGGTGGTCCCAAAATTTATTAGCAACAATTCAAAATACAATATGATTTCCAAATTAACCGTGTTTTCGATTTGATTTTTTTTTTCCTTTTATCCTCGGCGCTTTGTTAGATTGTAGGCAAGGGGTTTTGGTTGAGGAAACGGTGGCGAGACCATACCGTAGCTGTACTCGTTGAGTGTCATCTTCGGGGGGCACACGGGTCCTGGTACCTCCGGCATTCCGTTCTGAGGGGGGTCGGACAGACTACTGCTGCGGGACAACGACTACCGACAGGATAGCTGCCCGATCTGGTCGTGTCGCATCCAAGGTCGACTTCGTCAGAGTATTTCTCTCATGTTTGGTGGGAGCGGCTCACAAATGGTTACTCTTCCAGAGGACCAGGGAGATTGTGCTTCCGTTCCCATACGGCCTCCATCCGCATTTTCTTCATTCCGCTGTGACATGCTGTTATATATAAGATTTTAAATTTAAATTTTAAATTTAACTACCCTGTACTCTAAATTGCACTAATAAGGCCCTACAAGTGCGGTTTACAATAAACTATGATTAAAACTAGGATACATTGGCGTGGTGATGGAATGGGAACGTTGAGCGGGTGCACCCACCATCAAGTGGTCCCCCTTGAAATCTCTCTAGACGGTGCGATCTTGTCCGGGCTAGAGAGGCGAAAGCTCCGGAGGCTGATGTTGGAGGGCACGCGTTCATGGAGTTCGTTGTCATCAACGCTGAAGGCTTTCAGGTCAGTTATCCCCGCTGTATTTCTTCTGCTTCTGGAAGGCATTGCATTGGTTCTCATGTACCAACTGAAAAAAATCTAGAGGGTCCGGTACGGGATCCATCGGTTACCTGCTCAAATAGAGCGCCAGACAATCGGGGTATGAGGTAGGCCAGACTGAACCCAGTGGTATCGTTGACGCTAGAATTGAAAGCTAACGTTCTTTCTGGTAGCCATTGATCCCAGGTGTTTTGTCTCTTCTCGAAATATTGGACGATCATCATTCACAAATAGAAGAAAACTAGTAACATAGTGTTACCTTGCTTAGAACGTGGCAGAGGCCCAACGAAGTTCGGTTCGGACCGAACCTTCGTCCAGATCTGGGCCAGACGGAGGGATCGACTCAGGATCACAGACTAGTTTCTCCCATTTCTCTTCAAGAAAGACTGCATCCATTTACACTTACAATAACCTCGCCGACAACAATCGAACAGCTATTACTAGTTCAACCCAAACGCATTTCGGGCTCGGTGCCCAGACTGTACGTATGTCCTTACTCGCGATGCCGTCTAAGATGAAGCTTCTTATCTTGGGGATTTCCTCCGAAATATAGGAACTTTCACAGGAAATGGGGGTTATCTCTTGCATTCGCCACTCTTTGTTAAGCCCAACAGGTCCGCGAAGTCCCCAATTCGTCACCACATCTACCGCTGGAGGTAGAGGTAAGAACCTTAAGAACCAAATGTCTTTCTTTAAAAAACTCATTCAAATTATATGAGCAGTTTTCCCGCATTTGCGACAAGCTGTGCGGGTGTCCACGAATGTTTCGGATAGCTGGCGTATGCCTCTCCCGCTCAACTCGGTTCTAGGTGAGTTCGACATGATCAAATTATGATTGGAAGGTTGGTTCTGGGTCGCGAGACTGTTCTTCTACAAGCACACAGGGTTCCGAGTGGATGCGGATACATTACCTTGCTTCTATCAGACGGTTTCGACATTGAACACAAACTTGGTTAAATCGGGTAACGTTTGGAAATCGTTTCGTCGAGTGTTCTTGTTCTCTGTTAGCATATTCTCGTAGCTTCTGTCGAGTTCCTGTAACTGTGACTAATGCGCTTGCTTCATCATTAGTCGGAGATTTACAAGATATTCCTTGTAAGGTTCCTGATGATGCTGCCGTCGAGCCCGTATACTATCTTATAAATTTTTTAAATAACGAGGAGGGAGGAAAAACTCTAGGTATTCCGCTTTGAAATCAGCCCATGTCATCCAGATACCCGCTTGCTTGCCACCACCTTTCAGCCCGTACGGTCAATAAGATTGTTATTATCGGTAGTAATGTCTCCAAACTCAGGCGGTACTTGGGGTCTCTCGTTTCTATCTGCTCCACAAAGTAAATGGGTTAGGTAGATCCGCTGAAATTAGTGCCCCATTAGGTTATAAGCCCGGCGCTCGAGGCGTAGCTCATGGTAGTGTGACCTGCCAGGGATGTATGGGCTTGGTGCCGCTTACCACGTTCGATATTAATCTTAGGAACATTGGAACAGTAAGGTGTTGGGTTCCAAACGATAGTTAAACACGTGGGGCACCCGTAGTTGAGAGACATTTCCTTCAGGTGTGGGCGAAGGTGCTCTAGACTGGAATTTTATTTCTAGTGCTAAAATGGTGCTAAAATGGGCTTCCAGTCGACTCATTACCTCGGATTGATGATCTTCCCTTGAGGCGAACTCACAGAAACGATTCTTCCGGTGCCTAATCCAAATTCATCGCTAAGGACTTTCAATTCTGTCTTACTCTCGTTAATAGAATCGTAACACCGTCTCTCCTGCCGTCTTTCGGCATATCGTACGACTACCTCTAACTGTGCACGTGAGTGCGACCGATTCTTAGGCTACCCATTCTCAGGCCCCATTCAGTTCGATGTGCGGTATAGTAGAAACCAAACTTTGGAATCTCTGAGAGGGACACTTCGAATCGCTATACCCACTGCTGGTATTTCTGGCCTCTGTTTTTACTTTTCTTTTCTCTGATCCCTCTCTAGTTGGGAACTTGAAAAAAACAAAAAGGACCGAAGCAACGGTTCAAGCCGTAGGACTCTCAACTCAGACTCTCTATTACTGGTCTGGTTCTGTCGATGGCTCCGTTGATGGCTCTATCGCTAGCTCTGCCGGTAACTCTTTCGCTGACTCCATTATATTAATACTGTCGATAACTCTGTTGTTGACTCTACTGATGCCTCAGCCGATACCCTGCCGGGGACTCTGCAGATACCTTTTCGTTCGTATTGTCTCTTTTTTACATACCTTCTCTGATAACAGCTCAACAAATGCAAAAGGCCGCACCATACTTAAGGCGTTCGCCACCTTGTATCTGGTAGAAAGTAAATTGACGGACATATGTACGTACAACTCTTCTAAATGGGTTATTGTAGCCATAATGCGATTATTCGCAACCATTGCAAGCAGAAGTGAGGGCAGGACCCAAAGGTCCGACTACTGGTGGAACACTGCATTTACTGACGCCAGAAAAGAATGCCTACGGGCGAGGGAATGTCACCAATAAACTCGGGAACAAGGCGATTCCACCAGCCTATAGCAGGAATATGACGATCGGAAACGCAAACAATTTTTTTACCTGTGCAAGGAAGCCGAACCTGACGTTTAGGGGATGGCGTACAAGTTAGCGATAAAGAAGCTAAAGACTGTAAGGCCAGCAACGCCACAATAAAGCTCTTCAACCTGATTTGAATTCCAAAACAAAGCGAATAAGCTCTCTGGACGCCTGTAGTGGAAAAAGCGGCAAAGTTGCTGGAAAAAGTAATAAGCACAAGGTTGGAGACCACCATATCGCAGGTTGGTGACCTTTGAACCATGCGATTTGGATTTAGAAAGGTTAAATCAACGGTGCATGCACATCATTTAATTTACTGACGACATAGCACTGGTAGTTGTGTCCAAACTATTTTGTATATAAGGCCGAGGAAAACAAAATAGCGTTCATGGGTGCAAAAAAACAGTGGCTCGAGAGCAGTCTCAAGGGTATGGAAGTTGTTAAAATCAAACTGGAAACGTGGACCATACACTAATTGCATCACCTGAGACACATGCGATCACGAAAGGATTTGAAAAAATATCAAAGAAGCTAACATCGGCTGTGCCGAAGTTTATATACCCTTGCAGTCCATGGCCATAATATTTTTACATGTTCCAAACTCTTTTTCTGTATCTCAATTCATTAATGCACAGAACCTTTCAAATATCATTTCAATTTCTTCTTCTTCTTCCCCATCCCCTTTTACACGCATGCCGCGACTCGCACGCATACACATATACATAGTTTATGTAGCGTTGCGTCTGTATGTGTGCATGCGTGTGCTCTGTTGATTTGATGATGACGTAGTAGGCTGTAACTTGTGTTCTATATATCCGATCAGATTCAAATTTTGGGATCTGAGATTTTATATATAATACTATCATATTGGTAAATTTCATGGCGATACTCCAATTTTTGAAATTTTTGCAAAAATGTTTCCTCCAGAGCTATATGATACATATAGTGGTCCGATTCTCCCAATTTTCATACTTTATTTTTCCCAGGTTATTAAAAGCCCCCAAAAAAAATTTCATCCCGATAGCTCTTAAGATGGCTGAGTAATCTTTCACTCGTTGCAGAGGACGGACGTGTTTTTTTTTTGCGCTTATCAACTTTTATTTTTTTCTCGCGATTAAATACTTTTTCATAACTTTTAAATTTATTACCGGTTAAATTAATTAATAATAATTTCAGCATCGGAATTTTATTTTCATTTTGCGAATACTTGCTGTCGCTTTTGTTTAAATTTAAATAAAATCAAAACATACAACAATACTCGCATTAGCGGTGTTGTTGTTTTGCTTATCTTTTTTAGGTTTTGTGTCTTTACCGTTTTTAACTAACTCTCGCGCTCTTGCGTACAAATTGTTGTTGCATGTGTTCAATTTGACGCGCTCTCCCGCTCTTTCCTATTCTTGATTGATTTGCGCTCTCGTCTTTTGCCTACCCGCGACTCTGTGATACGTGTTTTTGTTTTTGTGCTTTCATCTCTTTTATTTCTTTAGTTGTGAAGGCTTACTCTGCACATTAACCCTTGTGTCAGAACTGGTCAGTATATTCTTATTCACAGATTTTTTACCTTTAGAATTTCTATTTTTTATTTTTTGTATTTCCTTTTAATTAAATTAAACTTTTTGATAAAATGGTTGTCTGCTCAAAAAATAATTGTATAGTTGCCACTAATGCGGTTGACTCCCATGATTATATTCTTTGTTGGTTGTGTGACAATGCGGTTCACGTTAAGTGTGCAGGTTACACAGGCAGAATAAAGGAGTCTATTGCTAAAGGTGGTGGCTTAAAATATGGATGTGATGCTTGCCGGGAGGTCGAGAATGAGATGCGCTCTTTCATGAGGCGGACTAGAGATAGTTTTGACACCTTAAGGGCAGGTTTCAATAAAATCCAAGCGGAGTTTACTGCGGTGGAGACTCAGTTCAGAAGTTTATCGCTTATGAATGAGTCTCCGAAACGTAAAAGGACCAGTCCTTGGGGTGTTTCTGTATCTGTAGATCCGCCAGCATCTCTTATCGTCCCCGACCGGTCTCATGCACCGTCCACTCCTAATGTACAGCAATTGATATCGTTTAAGAGCCCGGTTGTGAATGCTATTAGTAAGGAATTACCGATATCACCTGGGAATGATCTCTTAAAAACGATGCCTATTGTAGTGTCCGATAAGTCCGGGCAATTACCCATTCCAATGGAAATTGCCGATAGTTCTAAAAGTATCATTCTCGACCTCCCGGCAAGCATCACATCCATATTTTAAGCCACCACCTTTAGCAATAGACTCCTTTATTCTGCCTGTGTAACCTGCACACTTAACGTGAACCGCATTGTCACACAACCAACAAAGAATATAATCATGGGAGTCAACCGCATTAGTGGCAACTATACAATTATTTTTTGAGCAGACAACCATTTTATCAAAAAGTTTAATTTAATTAAAAGGAAATACAAAAAATAAAAAATAGAAATTCTAAAGGTAAAAAATCTGTGAATAAGAATATACTGACCAGTTCTGACACAAGGGTTAATGTGCAGAGTAAGCCTTCACAACTAAAGAAATAAAAGAGATGAAAGCACAAAAACAAAAACACGTATCACAGAGTCGCGGGTAGGCAAAAGACGAGAGCGCAAATCAATCAAGAATAGGAAAGAGCGGGAGAGCGCGTCAAATGTGAGATTTTATATATAATACTATCATATTGGTAAATTTCATGGCGATACTCCAATTTTTGAAATTTTTGCAAAAATGTTTCCTCCAGAGCTATATGATACATATAGTGGTCCGATTCTCCCAATTTTCATACTTTATTTTTCCCAGGTTATTAAAAGCCCCCAAAAAAAATTTCATCCCGATAGCTCTTAAGATGGCTGAGTAATCTTTCACTCGTTGCAGAGGACGGACGTGTTTTTTTTTTGCGCTTATCAACTTTTATTTTTTTTCTCGCGATTAAATACTTTTTCATAACTTTTAAATTTATTACCGGTTAAATTAATTAATAATAATTTCAGCATCGGAATTTTATTTTCATTTTGCGAATACTTGCTGTCGCTTTTGTTTAAATTTAAATAAAATCAAAACATACAACAATACTCGCATTAGCGGTGTTGTTGTTTTGCTTATCTTTTTTAGGTTTTGTGTCTTTACCGTTTTTAACTAACTCTCGCGCTCTTGCGTACAAATTGTTGTTGCATGTGTTCAATTTGACGCGCTCTCCCGCTCTTTCCTATTCTTGATTGATTTGCGCTCTCGTCTTTTGCCTACCCGCGACTCTGTGATACGTGTTTTTGTTTTTGTGCTTTCATCTCTTTTATTTCTTTAGTTGTGAAGGCTTACTCTGCACATTAACCCTTGTGTCAGAACTGGTCAGTATATTCTTATTCACAGATTTTTTACCTTTAGAATTTCTATTTTTTATTTTTTGTATTTCCTTTTAATTAAATTAAACTTTTTGATAAAATGGTTGTCTGCTCAAAAAATAATTGTATAGTTGCCACTAATGCGGTTGACTCCCATGATTATATTCTTTGTTGGTTGTGTGACAATGCGGTTCACGTTAAGTGTGCAGGTTACACAGGCAGAATAAAGGAGTCTATTGCTAAAGGTGGTGGCTTAAAATATGGATGTGATGCTTGCCGGGAGGTCGAGAATGAGATGCGCTCTTTCATGAGGCGGACTAGAGATAGTTTTGACACCTTAAGGGCAGGTTTCAATAAAATCCAAGCGGAGTTTACTGCGGTGGAGACTCAGTTCAGAAGTTTATCGCTTATGAATGAGTCTCCGAAACGTAAAAGGACCAGTCCTTGGGGTGTTTCTGTATCTGTAGATCCGCCAGCATCTCTTATCGTCCCCGACCGGTCTCATGCACCGTCCACTCCTAATGTACAGCAATTGATATCGTTTAAGAGCCCGGTTGTGAATGCTATTAGTAAGGAATTACCGATATCACCTGGGAATGATCTCTTAAAAACGATGCCTATTGTAGTGTCCGATAAGTCCGGGCAATTACCCATTCCAATGGAAATTGCCGATAGTTCTAAAAGTATCGAGGGCCCCGTAAACAAGTTGACTGCTGCAGTGGGTGACTTGTCCAACGTTACTGCTGCGGCTGACGCTTCGGGACCGCGGCCTCTCGTTGGCATACCACCAAAGAAACATATATTTGTTTCTAGGCTAGACCCTGTTGTCACATCTGATGATGTAATAGCCTATATTCGGAAGAAAGTTAACGTCTCGAATATTGCGGTGGAGAAGTTTAAATTTTCTTATTCTCGGGACATTTCGTCCTTTAAAATTAGTGTTTCTGCCAATATCTTCGACACCATATGTCGAGAAGATTTTTGGCCGAAACATATTATAGTTAAGGAATATACTGTAAAAAAGAAAAATCGGCAACCGATTCGCTTGCCAACAATAACAACTAATACTATTCCTGCCACATCAGCATCTGCTGGTGTGTCAAAAAACTAGCTTTGTCCCTTAACCTGGGTTACCAGAACGTTAGAGGTCTGAAATCTAAACTTCCTAATCTCTATGTAGATAGTCTTTCTTTTGAGCATAACATTCTAGCTTTTACAGAGACGTGGCTTAAACCTGATATTGCTGATTCATCGGTTTTTCCCACAAATTTTTCTATATTCAGACGTGACCGGATTTCTCGCATAGGTGGTGGCGTTCTGATAGCTGTTGATGCTGCTTTATCATCTGAAATGATTCAATTTTCTAGTACCCAGGAGATTGAGTTTGTCGGTGTTAAAGTAAATTTTAAATCTTTTAATGCTTTTATTACTTGTTCCTATATTCCACCTTTGTCAGACATGGTGGTATATTCAAATCATTTAGAGGCAATTCAGTTTGTCTCCTCTTTGGTTTCCAGTCAAGACATGCTCATAGTTTTAGGTGATTTTAATTTACCCGCTTTAGCATGGTCACCAACAGATGAATGTACCATGTTGCTGCCCTCTTTGTCACATGACTTTATTGATGGCCTTCTAGGCTTATCTTTATCCCAAGTCAATCCTATCTTAAATTCTAATGGAAAATCGTTAGATCTCATTTTTGTATTGGATTCTTCTTATTGTGAGGTTTCTAGGATCGAACCATTTGTTCTTCCAGAAGACAAATTTCATCCTACATTAAATTTAAAAATTGATCTGCCCTTGCTTTCACCATTACTTGGTTCAAATGAGTTACCTCTAACTAGGTGCTTTCGTAAGACTGACTTTGCCAGCCTTAATGAAAACATCGCTACTACCGATTGGTCTTATCTGTACAATTGTAGAGATATGAACTCAGCTGTTCGTTTTTTCTATGATACTCTGAATTCACTCTTTGATATTTGTGTGCCTCTTGGTAGGCTGGAGCGGCTTAACAAACCTCCCTGGTTCTCTCGTGAGCTGTGCAATTTGAAAAATGTGAAGACACGATATTATAAGAAGTTTCAAAAAACACGTCGTTCATCAGACTATGCTCTGTATACAGTCGCTCGTTCAAAATTCATGATGCTTAATACACAATGCTATAAGAATTATCTTCAGCGGTGTAAGCTTCAGTTTTCTTCTGACCCTAAACAATTTTATAATTTTGTTAATTCTAAACGTAAGACCTCTGTGCACCCATCTTTTTTGTCTTTTCAAAATAAAAAAGCGAGCACTGATCAGGCAATTGCCGATATGTTTGCGAGTTTTTTCAAAACAACTTATTCCTCAACGGAATATCGAGCAAGTCCGTATCCTTATCATTTAGAAAAGGCTAATTGCATTTTCAATCCAGTGATTGATGAAGGTTCTATTCTTAGCGAACTTAAATTAGTTAAACCCGTTTATTCTCCGGGGCCAGATGGTCTTCCTGGATGTGTACTCAGGTTCTGTGCAAACGCATTATGTAAACCCATTTTAAAATTGTTTCTATTGTCTGTCGAATCTTCCTCTTTTCCATCTATTTGGAAGGAGTCGTATATCATTCCTCTGCATAAAAATGGCAAAAAGTCCGAAGCCACTAACTATAGGGGTATCTCAAAATTGTCCGCTATTCCGAAAGCTTTTGAGAAAATTATAACTTCTCAATTGCAACATTTTTGCAGCTCTATTATTTCGCCATCCCAACATGGGTTTGTGAAACGTAGATCTACAACCACTAACCTTTTAGAATTTACATCAATAATTATCAAGGGGTTCAAAAATGGTAAACAAACTGATGTCATATACACTGACTTCAGCAAAGCCTTTGATTCCGTTAATCATGCCCTATTACTTTCGAAGCTGAGCGACATTGGGTTTCCACCCCTTTTCCTATCTTGGGTTCGAGAATATTTAACAAACATAAAACAGAAGGTACTTTTTAAGTCTTCTTTTTCCGTTTCCATTCCTGTGACTTCTGGTGTACCTCAAGGTAGTCATCTGGGCCCTCTGCTTTTCACACTATTCATTAACGATCTTCCATCAGTTATTGTTCATTCGCGTGTGCTTATGTATGCTGACGATGTCAAGCTTTGTCTTACGTATAAAGATACAGATTCATTTAGTCGGCTACAAGCTGATCTTAAAAACTTTCAATCCTGGTGCCAGTTTAATCTACTAAATCTTAACACTACCAAATGTAAGGTAATGACTTTTTTTCGAAACTCTCCTCAACTGGTCACTTATTTTCTAAACAATAGCCCTTTAGAACGTCTAAATAATATGAATGATTTGGGCGTACTTATGGACCATAAGTTAAATTTTAACACCCATATTTCCACCACGGTCTCAAAGGCCATGAGTGTCCTGGGTTTCATTAAAAGATGGTCAAAAGAATTCGATGACCCCTATACAACTAAAGTTCTTTTTACTTCGCTTGTCCGTCCTATTTTAGAGTATGGATCTTGCATTTGGTCACCTCAATATGAGTCGCACCAGATTAGACTTGAATCCGTTCAAAAGCAGTTCTTGCTATTTGCTCTTCGTGGCTTAAGCTGGGATCGCAATGTCAATTTGCCTTCGTATTCTAGTAGACTTCTCTTGATTAACCTTCCTTCCCTAACTAACCGTAGAACTATGCTTGGTGCAATTTTCATGCACAAGCTCCTAATTGGTGATATCGACTCGCCTGAGTTATTAGCTCAGGTAAATCTGTCGGTACCATGTAGACGGAGTAGACATCCTTTGATACCATTATCCCTTAGTCGTTGTTCTTCTAACTATGCCATGCATGAACCTTTTAGGGTCCTCTGCTCTGATTACAACCTTCTTTTCCCTGTAATCAGCGCAGAGTTTTCTATCAATATGCTTAAAACATCTATCCTATCCCATTTAGTTAATAGATAACTATAGTATTATTTGTTTGTCTGTTTCTTCTCTTGTGTATTTGTCCACGCGATTCGCGCCGTGCGTTTTACGGCTGCACCCCTCGGTCGGTCGGGTGGGAGGTGGGCAGTTATCTGCTTGGGCTCGCGCGTAACAGGCTTTGTCCTGGTGTCGTAGGGGCCACTTGAACGTACTGCGCATAGTATCGTCAACGTCCGCTAAAACGCATACGGACAGACGGACATGGCTATATCAACTCAGCTTCTCATGCTGATCAAGAATATATATACTTTATATGGTCAGAAACGTCTCCTTCTGTGCGTTACAAACATCTGACCAATTTTATAATACCCTCTGCAAGGGTATAATAAGTTCTAAAATTTCGAAATGTTAATTTTATTAAAGTTATTGCAGTGCACACTTAAGCAAGCAAACGTTGCACATACACATGTAGACGTAACGCTATATAATGTTATGTGACGGAGACTAATTTATGTATACACACGCAATGTCGGTAGGGCCCATTAGCCGGACTAGCTTGGCCTAGGCGCTGCCGTCTTACGTACATTGTAAACACCTCTGAAATATTTCGTCTCATGCTTTTTAGAAATACAGAATTAGAAAAGGAAACCGTGAGAGTTTAAAGATTTTTAAACTGTACTTACCTAGATTATCCATAAATCTACAAAAAAAATTATTATTTGCAAAATATTTAAAAAAAAATCAATTTCTAATTTTTGTTTATTTTTATACCATGCACACGTAGAGTAAAGGTATATAACAGTCGCCAACACTTATGTAACAGGCAGAAGGAAGCTTTTTTTGACCCTATAACGTATAAATAATCTTGATCAGCATCCGTCCGCCCGTCTGTCCGACCATGCAAATTAGAAACAACAGAATAGAATAATAGAGACATCAAATTTGGTATATACAGTAGCGGGCAAAGAAATCCGGACAAAAAATTTTCGTTACGTAAATGAATATACAGTCGCCAATATTTATTAGTATAACTGGCAAGATAATATTCTGATCTGTTTAACACTGCTAAGTACCGTTATCGGCAATGTCTAACACTTGTCCATTACATTGTAACATCACTTGGTGACTTAACTTATTTAGGTAAAATCAAAGTAGGAGAAAAATCAAGAATCAAGTAGTCTGCTGCGACTATTTTACCGACTGTTGCTTTCGTCGACTTCCGAATTTGGCCGATAGAAACAGTCGGAACAGTTCCTAGTATTAAAATGTATAATTTGGCTATTGCTATCAAAGCAATTTGTTTCGGGTTTTTGCTATTACTGCTGCTGTCGGGTTTTTTGCTTTCGGATTTTTGCTGTTTGCTGCTGCTGTCAAAATTTTCTATTTCGGTTATTTGCTGCTGCTTTTGCTGTAAGATTTTCCGAATTCGTTTTTTTGCTGTTGCTTTTGCTTCGACTGTTCATAGTTTCCGAAGCAGAAGCATCAGCACACAGCAAAACTGTTGACAGTTTTCGCAGTTTTCAAACCCTGTTTTTTTTTTAGAAAAAATCTTAAATTAAATCTAGTAATAATTTTTTTTTTTTTAAGGGAATTACAAATTATTTGAAAATATTAATTTTTTTAATTGAATATTATACTACCTAAAAAATAAGATGTCGATATTTTGTTGGACCTCCTTTGTTTTTTATTACCGTTTTTATTTGTTTCCGAATCCACTAGATTTTGAATTGTTTCTACGGTTATATCGTTGTATTAAATATTTTCAAAATTAAATCGAGCTCTTTTACAGTTTTAGGTGTCTTCTTCGTTATTTTAACATGTACAATATGTCAAAGATTTTCAATAGGATTTAAATTAAAACTCTTGCCTGCCCAATCCAATGAAGTTATTCCCATTCGCTTCAAATATTTTGTAATCTAAAAAGAATATTTTTTCTTCTTGGAAATTTAAGAGTTTATGTATCATTTATACAATAAAAAAAGGAATTAAAAAATATGACTTACCGATTTTGCACAATGACAAGAAGCAGAGTTTTCCTAAAAAATGATATCATCGGCATACGAAAGATGCTGCTCAATTGATGGTACAAGACGCTCGTTCAAAATTTGTTGGTACTTTTCGGCGTTTACTATCCATCAATTCGTGCCAGATCTTCAAAGTAGGGAATGCACTCCCAGACCATACGCGATCCACCGTGCCTGACCGTCCGTCGTAGGCACTCATTTCCGACTCACGACACGTAGGCCATACAATCGAAACCAAAACCGTCTTCGTACTGTTCGAGTGCTAATATCGACTCGAAACAAACTCGAATTTAATATCTTCTGCAGTTTTGATTCGATTGGCCATGTTAAAGCGCTTCAAAATACGATCTTCCTGGTCGTTGGTCTTCTTCTTTCTTTCTATCCCAAAATTTTGCTTTGAATTTTACTCCCGTTCAAAGTTTGCATATAGACGCAATACCGAGGTGTTCGGATTTCTATGTCCGCTACTGTACACTATTTATGTAAACGCGCGCAGATTTTCTTTGTTAAAAAACTTTGCCCCTCCCCTTTCGACGTAGAAAAAACCGATTGCCTCTCGCAATTTTGTTACTATAAAAACTAAATTTAACAAACTATTAATTTCTACTAACCTACCAATTTTTATACCATACACCCATAGGGTGAAATGGTATATTAAAGTCGCCAAAATGTATGTAACAGGCAGAAGGAAGCTTTTCCGACCCCATAAAGTATATATATTCTTGATCAGCATCAACAGCCGAGACGATCTAGCCATGTCCGTCTGTCCGTCTGCCCCCTACCGCACCCGCAAATTACATAAAACCGATTTTCTCAAAAACTATTCTAGCTAGAGACACCATAGTTGGTATAAATATTTGCTTAGTAATTGCGCACATTTTTGATGTGTAAAGATTTTGCCACGCACACTTAAATTTGATACCAATATCAAGCAAAATACCAAATTTGATCAAAATCGGAATAAAAATAGCCAAGCTATGCATATAAACGTTTTTCCATATGGCCGGAAGTGGCCGTTGGCTGGTGGGGGCGCTAGGGTGCTCGTATGCTTGAATGAGCGAAATACTAAGATATGCCTGTGAAAAGCATGTGAACAGTTTTTTTTAAATACGAAAATGCATTGGTTATTATAAATTTAAAATATTTGTTTTACTGGTGTATGGTATATCCAAGTCGGCGAGACGACTTACTTACTTCATTTTTTAAAATCGGACTGATTTAAAATACACATGATTTATTAGTGGCGGCGCTAGAGTGCTCGTGTGTTATTAAGAAGTATATTAAACTGACAAATATTAATTTTTATGAAAATCACATCAAAAGCACCGAAGTTATTGTTAAAAGTCACTGTTCGTTCCTATGGGCGGTGTATGATATACACATCCGATCTGGATCAAATTTGCCACAGTCATTTGGAGGTAAATTAAACTCACAAATGTTAAAATTTAAGGCAAAAGCTTATAAAACAACGAAGTTATTGAGAAAAGTCATAGTTCGTAACTTTACCGTTTTTATGAAAGCTATACGACATATTAGTCCCATCCGGCTGAATCCGAGATTTAAAACCCGTGCAGGATACAGCTATGGTCACATAATTGGCGCAAAAAGAAAACAATTTTTAAGGGAAATTTTTTAAATAATAAAAAAAAGCGAACACATATTGGCATTTTCTAGTCCAAGGTTTGACTAATGTTTAAAAAAAAAAAATTTGAAATAAAAAACTCAAAAAAAACTTAACTTAATAGAAAACTAAAATTGCCTGGACACATAATTGACACGTTTCTTAACAAATCGTTGTTTTACAAAAACTATCAATGAAAACAGCTTTTAAAACTAGTATTTTGTACCATATCCATTATTATCGATGACTGCCTGACATCTTGTGTTCATACTCTCCACTAGCTTCTGACGTTTGTCCTTAGGTATGGAATAACACGCTTCCTTGACTCCAGACCACAAATCTTCCAAATTTTAAAACTTTTTCTTTAAAATTTTAACTTTGACATCGTTCCACAGATTTTCAATGCGATTAAGGATTAAGGTCTGGGCTTTGAGGTGGCCATTTTTTTCCTCAAACCAACGTTTAACGACCTTTGATGCATGTTTGGGGTCATTTTTATACATAAATGTCTATTTCACAGGCATGTTGCCGAAGGCACAAGGATCCATCATATTTTTTAGTATATCCAAATACTGAAATTTGTCCATATTACTGTTAATCCATACGAGTGGGCCCACACCGTGCCAAGAAAACGCACCCCAACACATGATTCTACCACCACCTGGGATTAAGGGCTTGGTTTTTCAGGCGACGAACAAATGTTTTTCATCAGGTCCCATTCTATTTATCTTTCGTTCGCTTTTGACAGGAGCCGTTCCTTCCTGCTCATGCGCCGAAATAGTAAATTTTAGTTTAATACAAGTCTTCTGCATCCGTTTAAGTCATAATATCCCGTGAAGACTTAAAGGGGTCAGCCTTACTATTGCGAGATATGACATTGTCGATTTGTGGGTCAGTGTTTTGAGGCTTTGGCTTCCTGGCCTTGTTCTCTTTAAGATATATTGGATTTTTTTAACCAAGGCAAGTGCATTGTATACAATTTTTCTAGAACATTTCATTAACTCAGCGATTTCTGATGGCTTTTTTCCCCATAAACTTAGCCGGTGAATGATTCCTCTTTCCTCAATGGTACAAGTATTTCCACTACCCATTTGTGTATTTTGCAAGAAAAAACAATTTTTTTTTTTGACGTCTTCTCAAATAATATGTTCATAAAGTTTTATAAGTGCAATTAAAATTAATTGATACACAATGACAGCCCCACCAAAACCAACTATGTTCGAAAAAATAAAATCACTCAAAGTTCTGTGGCACCTAGCATTTTTTAAGGTGGATTGAATTCCGCGCGTAATTGAAACTGACAGGGTTTTCTGTAGCGCACCTATTTTTCTAAAGAAACTTTTAGTAATTACCTGCAGATATCTGTTAGCTTTTAGAAGAATTTTTGTTTTTTTTTTTGTTCAGATGACCTTTTTTTATAGTACCGCCGCAAATGCGCTGTCACGGACCGAAACATTTACATACATATATAAATATAATAGGGATACACGTTTTGGTCTTTATCATTACTTTATGTCCCTACTGAGGTCCTTTGGCATTTGTGGCTTTTATTCCGTCGTCGATTTCTTCTGTCTCCGCATTATCGTTGAAAATTTCTGCAGTAAAATATTGATAGTAGGGCCTTGTGAACCGCCTAGTAAAATACGTTTGTTGTATAAACTTTGTACGTATAATTTAAAGATTTTTGGTCCGATTTTAGTCAAATTTAGTAGGTTGGTAGAAATTAGTAAGTCTAAGGAGTGTTTTGATTTAAGGCGGAAACCGGCGTGAGAATAGTCTAAGTACCAAAGTGGGCGTGGCAGAGATTTGAAATAACAAATTAGGTGACTCTATATATTATGTTATAATATATAGATCTCTGCGATCTAGGTATTTATGCGGACAAACAGACACAGATGGACATGACCAGTTCCACTCGGATGTTGATGCTGATGAAAAATATTTATACTTTATGGGGTCGGAAAAGCTCCCGTCTGCCTGTTACATACATTTTGGCGACTTTAATATACCATTTCAACCTATGGGTGCATGATATAAAAATAATAAAAACAAAGCATTCTGTGCCAATTTAAGATTTTGGCAAATTTTCTTATTTAACTGACAGATCGGCCAATGAATCGAGTTCTATTGTGATTAACATTACTGATTTAATCATTTTCATTCTCTTCATTTTAGGTCAATGCAACATTAGGACAGACCCACCCATATGCCTCTAACTATATAATTCTTCAAAATTGGTTGCAATGAATGCATCGTTTCAATCGTATACAGATATACTTGCGGCACATCATCAAGATTCCTCCAGTCCTGAGAGTTTTCCTGTACTTATTGGTTACAGAAGTTCTAACTATACTAAAGATTTAGCAGAAACCACTACGAATATTTCATCGTCCCAGTTGTTCATGGATGACACTTCAAACGATTTTACGAGTCATCAGTTAATTCATCCTACCACGTTAACAAAAGTGTGTGGAGGTTGTGGAGGTAAGATTAATAAAAAATCAAATTATCCTTCTCATACATAAACATTTGTTTGACTTTTCTAAACCTGGCGAAATATCCTCTTTCAAAATGACTGTTTGTTTTGAGTTATGAACTTAGGATTTCTCAGCTATAGTCGGCACTCAAATCTGGCCCACAGGCTTAGTTGTACACATGTTTGCATCCAATAAGCGCTCCCGACCAGTACCCGTAAACTATCCTAATTTATCTTCTTCTTTGTCTGCTTCAAAAAACTAATAATGTCTATTTTGAGGATTCACTATCAAAATGTGAGAAGACTTCTTAATAAGCTCTCAAAACCTGAGCTGTAACAGCCAAACCTTTACGCCTGACAAGTTACCTTATTCTAAAACTTGGCTTAACCTTTCTGTATTGGATAACGAAATCCTTTCTGAAAGCTTTGTTTCTTATAGGCCTGATCGTGTTGGTCGTCGTTTCGGTGGTGTACTCATTGCTCATTTTCAACGCAGTTCGCGCCGTTTTTTGTTTCCCTTTTCCCCTAATTGTCTGAACTATTTCCTATTCTATTTACTATTTCGGCAATGTATTTGCCAGCAATGATTTTATATCCATCGGGAACTCCAACTCTGTCTTATTTACAAATCAATCGTCAGTTCTGTTGTTGTTGTATAGAGTAAAGTTCAGTATCAGATCTCAACACTTATAGAAACCAACAACACGATTACAGACAAAGAACAAGAATCTGGTGGACAAACTACATAAAATGTGTTTTATCTTAAAGATTGAACAAAATGACGACAACTACTGCGATCTCACCAAGAATATATGGACTTCCAAAAATACACAAAAAAGGGATACCATTGAGACCAATTTGTTCGTAAATTGGCTCACCATCTTATGGACTTTGCAAATACATTATACAAATTTGAGGGAATATAACATTGGAACCAAACTATAATATAAAAAATGCAACTGAACTTAAACAGCGCTTAAACAACACATACATTTGTGGTATTTATTTCCGAGCATTCCAACGGATCTGGCATTGGACACAATCAGGAATAACTGGGCTAAGATACAGAAACACAGAAGGATACCAAAATCTTTATTATGAATATAGTGAAATTCTGCATCCAAGAAAACATATATTTTACCTATAAGGACCGTTTGGTCCTTGAAAGTCACGAAAGTTTTTTCATCCAATTAAAAGCAATGCCGGTGGAATCCCCGGCCTCATCTGTCATTGCAGACATCATCGTTGAAAATCTTTTGGACACCACTATGGATAAGCTAACCAGACCACCAAGATTTTTGACGAAATATGTGGATGAGATTTTTTCAATATTACATCAACATGACATAGATAGCACACTGGAAACCCTAAATTCTTTTGACAGAAATATTAAATCCACAATGGAACTGAAAAGCAAACGAAAACTGGCGTATTCGGACTCTATGATCTTGGTATATGAAGCCTACATCAGGACGAACTATCAATTTTAATTCCAAACATCCAAAGACGATGATAATAAATACAGCAAGTAGTTGTATCCAACGGATGCTAAATATTTCGGACAAAATATACCATTTTAAAAGACAATGATTTTCCAGATAAAATAATGAAGACATTATTCAAAAAACATAAATTACCTATTGACAAAACCAAAAATGAAAAGACCTACTTATCTGTCACATATGTACCTAAATTATCAGAAAGACAATTACATTTGGAATGTCATGACAAAGATCAAATAAAAATAGCACTCAAACCTGACCATACCCTCAAACACATATTGAATAAAACAAAGTCTAAGATAAAGACGATAAATAGAAGACGCACCAAAAACAGCACTAATGACACACTGTGCAACTAGCGGCCATACACCGAATTTTGAAGAGACAGATATACTAGATGAAGAGCGGCACTACAACAAAACGTTCAACATGGAGATGCTGCACATCATACTCCGAACGCCACACGACTTACCTTTATAACTGACAACCACATTTGCTCCCACATATACAGACATTTACTTGACTAAAATTAGTTCTTAACTCCACGTAAAACCGTGCTGACGTGTTAAATAATGTAACTTATAATTTATTTAAAATTCTTTAGTTTTTTTGTAATCTTGTAGTTGCCCTGCCGATGCGTAACCGAAATATATCGTTAAAAGAATAAAATGAAAAACTGCTGTTTTTATTTTTTATCAAATCTAATTGACCTAAAGCCTGATGAAACCCAATTATAACAACACAAAGGTCGCTAAAACATTCCCTATTTTCAGAAATATTTATTCAATTCGAAAATAGTGACTTTTTCAATAACTTCACTACTTTTGACGCGGTTGCCTTAAAATTAGTCAGTGTAATATAGCTGGTAATGAGTATGCCAAATTTTATGAAGATTGGCATAGCTTTCAAATAAACTTCCGATTAAATATCATAAAACCATACCCTATGTTCCGCACTGCTCCAGCTAAAATTTGTTGCCCGTTCAATCACGAAGGGGAAGAAAAAAACCTGCAAGTGTGTACCTCTGGGCCCCCTGGCTAAAACATTTAAGTTCAAAATTTGGGGTCAAAATTAATTAATTTTTGATATACCCTTTCAGGGAGTATTATAAAATTGATCAGATGTTTGTAACATAGAGAAGGAAACGCTTATGACTTCATATATATATATATTCTTGATTACGAGTACGTCTGTACGAACAACCAGATCTATTAAATGTGTTATTTAGACTCGTGTATATAAACAGTGGTCGAGTTTATTTTACATTTTTGTCACGCCCTCTTCCAGCACCAAATTTGGGACCTAACTTGCCCAAATCAGCACACTAATTACACCTACTAAAATTTCCAAAATTTCTTTTCCTGCACATATTGTCCGAATATAAAAACATTCGTCTAAAATTATATAATTGTTAAATTAATATATTATTTACAACAATACATTTTTTATTTACCTCTTTCAAGAGAGGCGGTTGTATTTCGGTATTCCTTCTGACGCGACAAGTGTCTCCAAATGTTGCCTTAAAATCATGATAGCATCCGCTCGATATGCTCTTATCATACCCCTGCAGAGGGTATTATAAAATTGGTCAGATGTTTGTAACGCACAGAAGGAGACGTTTTCGACCCGAAATATTTCAAATGGGGGTGCTTTACAACATATCCAAAGTTCATAAAACAGAAAAAAAAAAAACTTACTGTCTGAACCAACTGAAGCGTTGCCGATGAATATATTTCAGGTGCGGTAGCCGCTTAATGACTTAATAAAAGGGTTTTTAAGAGGGCTCAATCCTCGTCTCGATATTGCATATACATTTCGTATTTGCATATGTCGTGGCTCTAACAGTGGTGGCAAAGCAGTAGCAGAAGCAAAAGAAAACACTGTCAATTCAACTCAATAACCAAACCTGAATACGGCACATCGAAAATTTTATTTATTTATTTATTTACGTCAACCAACACAGCAGTAGACGAAAAACCTTAAGCTAAAAGACAGATAACAATTAATTGAAGAAGGTAGCTTAGCTTTATACACAACTAAACATCCCCGACCCGGTGGAGGTGTATTATTTGCACAAGGTGCCAGCTATGCACCTGTGGTTAGGGATGAGTTGCAAGCAATCCAAGTCCAGAATATATTCAGCGGTTTCCTTGTAGATGATTGAAAAGTATAGCTCGAAGAGAAGTAACAGACAGATGAGGAGAGATAGGGTGAGAAAGGTTGTTAAAAGATTGGCAAAGCACACGAAAACGTTCGAGAAGAGAGTAGTTAGTCAAACATCTACTAAGCAGAATAGGAAAAAAGTTTCTGGTCCGACGTGAGGGAACCCAAAAATATAGCGTATCTTGTAAATTGGTAGAAATGACATCACCGTTGACTAATTTATGGAGAAAGAGAATGCCAAAATCGAGCCTACGGTTGTAAAGTGAAGGAAGATTAATAAAAAGAAGTCCGTCAGAATAAGAAGGTAGGCGAAAACTCGGGTCCCAATTAAGACAGCGTAACGCGAACTTAAGGAATTGCTTCTGAACCGATTCAATACTACGCTGGTGAACATCATATTGAGGGTTCCACACTAGCGAGCAATATTCTAGACTAGGGCGAACTAACGAAGTGTATAGAACCTTTGTTACGTTGTGGTAATCAAATTCTTTGGCCCAACGTTTTATGAAGCCAGGAGGACTTCATGCTCTATTGACAATTGAAGATATATGAAAATTAAATAAAAGTTTTGGGTCAAACATAACGCCTAAGTCTTTGAATGATGGTACACATTCTAACAGAACAGACTTTATAGAGTAATGAGCTAGGAACGGAGACAAACGAATGAATGTCATAAAAAAGCACTTTGAGGCATTAAGGCGTAATTTATTAACGTGGCACCAATCACAGAACGCATCGAGATCTGATTGCAAGTACTGTTGGAAAGAAGGATCATTATAGGAATAACAAATCTTGACGTCATCCGCAAACATGAGCACGCGTGAGTGAACCAAGGCCAAGGGTAAATCATTTATAAACAGGGTAAATAACAGTGGGTCCAGATGACTGCCTTGGGGGACACCTGAGGTAACTCAAACAGTTTTGGATATTGAGGAACGAAAAGACACCTTTTGGGTTCTGCCAATAAGATACGATTTTAACCAAGCCAACAGTTTCGGTGAAAAGCCCATAATGTTAAGTTTCGTAAGAAGCATAAATGATCAACCGTATCGAAAGCCTTACTAATGTCGGTATAAATAACATCAGTTTGACACTTTTTACGTAAGCCATGGTGTACAAGGGTAGACAATTCTAAAAAGTTGGTAATTGACGAGCGACCTTTCATGAAGCTTTGCTGACAAGGAGAAATAGTTGATCTGGATAGGTGTTGAAGGGAAGACGTAATAATTTTCTCAAACAGCTTTGGTATTGCAGAAAGTTTGGCAATGCCACGGTAACTACCGTAGAAATATCCGATTTGTTGCCCTTTTTAAAAAGCGGAATAATAAAAGACTCCTTCCAAACATCAGGAAGGCTACAAGTATCACTCGACATAAAGAATAACCGAGATAAAGGCTTAGATAGGGAAAACGAACACATTTTAAGTATGCAACTAGGTATATTATCAGGCAAAGGATGATTTCGCAATAAGACACACACAATAAGACTACTTCATAGATGATAAGCTAGAAATAATACAGTCTTCAGTAATACTAGGAAAAAACATAGGGGAGAGGGCCCAGTTGTGACATTCTCAAATATTTTTGAAATGCGGTATTGAATGACAGTTTGAGCCCTGTAAATCATGTTTGTTAGACGTTCTGCAGTTTTTGGACAGACCCCGTCGTTTTATATATACGCGTATCAAACATCGTGTTGAAAATCGTGGGAAATTTTTTTTTTTCATTTTATTCAAAGTACCAAAGTTTTGTGAACTTAACAGTGAAAAGGTGAGTGTAATGCATCAAAATATTGTATTTGCCGTATATTTTGTGATTCTATAAAAATTTATGTGATTATGTAGTGTCTATAAAAAATATACCTATAAACTTTAATTTATAAAAAGGCCCGGTTATGACTCAGCTGGGGTGCCCAGTTATGTCCCATTTTTTTTTTGCACTCGGATTATGTAAAATGGTCAAATTCTAACATTTTTGTTGTTGTTTAACAACAAGGAAAGAAAATGTACATATTGAGACCAGTTTGTCCGAAAATATTCTGGAAGATCTCGATCGGGAATGTTTCATTCAAAGTGCGCTAACATGAAAGCAAGTTATTTCACTTGCAAAAACTGCGAAAGTGACATGGACGACGAGGAATAAAAATCGTTGTCATTTATGGCCATTGGAGGCCATTTTCTTTTGTTTTTTTCATTGTTTTTGCCATTAAAGGCCTACATAATAAATAAACCATAAAATTACAACAATTGGTGTGACACTCCTTTCTATTTTCTTATTTTCAGTGAATTTTTTAAGGTGAGTCATAACTGGGCCACTTTTTTTTCGGCCTAAAAAAAGTTATCCAAATTAAATCTGTTCCAAATTTTTTTGAGTAACTCAAATAAACATACATTCTTTGGAAAAAAGTTGCGTTTGGTTAATATTTAAATGTTAAACTTCTTAATTTTTAATTTTCCGGAACTGAAGAAAATTTTCGAAGTTTTTCAAAACCCGGGTCATAACTGGGCCCTCTCCCCTAGAATTTAAATGTGGGATTAAGAAAGGATAGGATGTAGGATCCGAAGCAGTAGTAGAATAAGGGCGAAGGTCTGAAGGTGAAAGGTAGTAAATTAGAGCGTCGAACACGAGAGTTAAAAAGTAGCTAAACTGGGGAGATCTTCGAGTCGAACTATTAATGGCGTACCAGTATTTGCGGAGACCTATACAGAGACCTTAAAGCGCTTTCTGTATGCAGTGGCTTTTGCATAATTTCGCGAAAGTCGGCAGGGCGTGGCATTGATACTACACGTTAAAAAAGCAGTTAACGTCAGTCACCAAACAAGCAAGCTCAGAACGGGAATTACGGTGGGTAGTCCAGCAGAAGGGCAGATGGACTTTCAAAGTTATTCTGGACTTGGACTTATTCTGGGCTGGTATAAAAGCCGTGAGAGGCGAAGAAAAACCTGTTTTGTAATTTTTCTTTATTTACTTCGTTCACCACGCGTGTCCGTAGACACACTCAATTGTTTTTTTTAAGTGTTACGTTAAATAGGAACGTCAATAAGTGATTATTCAATGATTTATCAAACTGCCGCCTTTATTCATCAGGATTAATTAATTTATTCATTTTTTAATTTATTTATTTACAGCAATCGGCGAGGAAAGCTTAAGTTAAAAAACAGATAACAATTAATTGTAGAAATGTAAGCTTAACCCTTATACACAACCAAACATCCCCAACACGGTGGAGGTGTTTTATTTGCACATGGTGCATGCTATGCCCCGATTCACATATGTGGCTTAATGTGGTCAGGGAAGAGTTGCGAGCAATAGCGGTTTCGTTGCGGATTATTGTAAAGTAGAGAGCGAAGCGAAGTTACACAAACATAAGGAGAGATAAGATGAGAAAGGTTGTTAAAAGATTGGCAAGAAAAAAGGGAAAGTGTTCGTGTAGAGAGTAGCGAGAAATCTGTTTAGATGAATAGGAAAAAACTTCTGGTCCGACGTGAGGGAACACAAAAATATAGAACATCTAGTAGATTAGTAGAAATGACTTCAGCGTTGATTAGTTTATGGAGAAAGAGAATAATAAGAAGAAGTTTGTCAGAATAAGAAGGTATGTTAAGGAATTGCTTCTGTACCGAATCAATATTACGCTGGTGAACATCATATTGAGGGTTCCACACAATAAGACTAAATGATACGACTGAGACTAAGATACGTTTTAACCAAGCCAATAGTTTCGGGAAAAGCCCATTATGTTTCGTAAGAAGCATAGAATGATCAACCGTATCGAATGCCTTAGATAGGGAAATCGAACACATTTTAAGGATGCAACTAGAAATATTATAGACCCTGGTGCGAAGGAAGACGTCATACATAATAAGCTAGAGATCATACAGTAATACAGGAAAAAACACACAATTCAAATGTGGGATTGAGAAGGGATAGGGTGTGATAGGTAAAGCAGTAGTGGAATAAGTGGTCTTAACGAATTTAGCAAACAGATCTGAAATTTGAAAATCATTATTAGCTTTCTGGTTTTTAAGTCTGATGGTGGAAGGTAGTAGGTTAGAGCGTCGCACAGTGGGGCCTTCTGGCATTGCAAAAATCATAGCATCTAAACCAATAAAGCGATTTCAAAAATTTAAAAAGCATATGATAAAGAATACCTTAAGCTTCAAAATGAATGTTTGTCAAAAGTGCTGGGTGGTCGTTTTAATTTGAATTTTTAACATAATTACAAAAAGAAAAAAAAAATTTTTAAATTTTTTTTTTAGGTTAACTTTGAAAATTTGCTATTGATGGCTGATTTTCTTCAAAATAATTTTCAATATTTACATCAGTATCTAATAAACTCAACATTTCGGGACTATAGTTGCTATTTTCCAAATCCTTTCGTGATCGCACGTGTCTCAGTGATGCAATAAGTGGGTCCGAAGAGGCTGCTAGCATGTTAAAAAGGTCTTCATTTTGTCTAACACGAGAAGTTTTTAATGTATTAGTGTATCTGAACCTTTTGTAGTCCTTGTTTTTACATTCCTGTGCTTCTTCGGATAGCTCTCCAAGTGGTAAACACTGATATTCTATTAAATCCTTTCCGTGAGCCAAAATCCTATGTACCGTTGGGGTAAGTTTTTTTTGCGGATACAATTCACTCAAAAGATGAGCAGTCTTTGAAGTATATTCGGCAAATTTTTCACCATTTACCGTTTCCTTGCAATTTATAATATTCAAGATAACAGCCAACCTTTTAATGATCTCTTGACTAACACCTGTTATAAAAGATGTCACTTCATCATTTTCAAAAAATCTTCTTGAAGTATTTCCATCATTCGTATTTCCGTATCCGTACTTTGGCCAAGTCAACTTTCAGTCCCAGCTTGCGAGAGAATTCAGCTTGTATAATCTCCTTCCTGCTCTGAATATCCTCACGAGATGTTTTATCCGTTTTTGTTTCTCCTGGCCGAGGAAGTGTGTAAGCTAGCTTCAGAATAAAATCCATACACTTTATTCTGCAATGCAACGGAGAAATTCCATATTCGTAGCAGTTCTCCTCACTTGTTGAATCGTCTAAGTTCTGAAATTCTTTTTGAGTTTTTTGGCAAATTGGACACCTTAACGTTGAGGAAGTGTTTGTAATTTCTTTAAACACTTTTCCATCAATCATTGTCAGGAAAAACTCAAAGTTAACCGTAAATGTTTTTCCACTCTTGGTTTGGAAAACAGCAGGTTTCAGTTGGCTTATTTGATTTTTTATGTCGCCAACAGTTGATTTGATTAATTCCGAGGACTCCTTTGCATATTTGAATAACAAAGGCCGACAATAGTGGGTCGATGACGGTCGAAGATTTCTCCAATGTTCAGAACTTTCACTTCTTAGGCGCAAAGGAACTACAGAAGCCATGAACATATTTTCATCAGAAATAGCTTCGTCTTCTGTGTGTATAATCTGCTTGTAGGCGCTTTGTCCAGATGATCCATCACATCCCCATTTGTTGAGTAATGTCAAATTTTCGGGAAGAAGATCCACCTCTCCATCAGGCATACTTTCAACAAGATGTCTCGCAGTGTGATTCATTAAATCCTGGAGTTTTATTTCTACAGATACCTCTGTTATAATTTTATTTGCCGGTACTGCTTCCTTCTTGGCGAATCCAATTTTTTTGTATCCGGGAAGAACGTCGACTTTATGACTTTTTAAGGAACTCCTTTAAATTTCGTACTTCTCCTTCGTCAATCCCAGGTCCATAAATAAGGAAAACGCCTCTTCCTCAGTGTACTTAGTGGGGACTAAGTTTGGTGGGGTTGGAATACTTTCCTTAATCCTATGTAGTCGAATAGGACTGGCAACCTGTACTGCTTTCGTAATGCTCGCCTTTGCCCTCTCTTGTTCCTTTTCATACTTTGAAGAAAGTGCTTCTGAAAGATGCTCCGTTGTAATGCTTTCAGGAGCACCCTGAAGCTTTCGTTTCCTTGTAAACGTTGAACAATCTTCCACATCTTTATGCGGCCTTCCTCTTCCTCGGCTAGTTGATGGTTGATCATCTTCGTGCTCCGAATCTACGAATGTCGTATACTCCTCAAGCCAAACTTCATTTTTTTTACGAAATTTGCCAGATTTCTGCCGCTTGCGATCCATTTTCGCCTTAAGTTACATTGTGTATATTTGATTTTTACCTTAAGCTCCGTATTAGCGTTTTCGAATGAAACGCCCATCTCCTTCAGCAATCCCATTTCAAAATCATTTAAGTTTTCACACTCGTGGAAAACTTTTAAAATTCTTTCATTCTTATTATATTGACAAATACTATTCAGTCCTGATTTAAGGTGTTTCCACTTATGAAGTTAAAAATAAACTGTCGCAAACGAGAGGAATAAGTAGCTCTTTATGTTATATTTTTGAATTAACTAGGTAGAACGAAAAATCGGTATTACCCTTTTGTATTAATTAGGTAAAAAACTTAATATTTACAACCAATTAGGTAAACGGAACTAAAAACGACCAACCTACAACTAGGGCAAATTTTTCATCAACTTAAATAACATTTACCTGTCTTGTCAGTTTTTCCAAAGCAGGTAATTAGCAATTTAATATTGTAGAAAGGCATATATATAAACAGGTAGTATTTGCAAAACAGCATTACGCAATGTTATCATTTAAATACAAAGAAGCTACAGGCCAATACGCATGCGCTCTTCTTCTTCCTTATACCTGCAGCGCATTTTTTAGGCTAGGTTGCCTTAGTTTTATGGCTTACGCATCGCTGTCGCAGGTCTCCGCATATTGGGACCATATACATCTGATAGGTAAATATTTCACCTAACTAGTGTATGTATCCAAGATCGATTGTTGAAATCGCCCAATATTCAGTTTTAAAGTTGCGATTTTTTTTTTTTAAATTAGCATTTTTTCCTTTTTACTATAAATGTCTCAACTTTGGGCGCCTCTAGCACCCATGAATCTCAACCGATTTCAAAAATTTTTCGGATTCATAATCTCTGAAGTATTTCCTATCGATTGCATATATCATTTTTGCCAAACGCGATCATGAAAAAACGTATTTTTGCAACGCTATCCGAGCAGAGGCTCAACTGTGCGTCGTGAAGAATTAACAAAATTGTAAAATATTTTGGGGTTTTGATAGAGTTTAACAATACAGCGCACGATATAATTATTCTAGCAGTGTGTATTTAAAAGACAAAATTGAGATTTCGACATAATTTACACAATCCAGGCGCAACCAGTTTTTTTTTTAAATTTACGAAAATTAGATAGCCCAGGGGTGAACCAGGCCGGCGCATTGGAGACGGTAGAAACAGTTACATAAAGCACGCAGCTGTTTAGAGAGCTGTTTGGCCAGCTTTTTAAATGAAAGGTACATCAAACGAGGATCCCTATATATATAGCTAAAATCTTACTGTTGATTGTCACAAGAGGGGCAAGTCCCGCGCATTAAGCCTAGCTCGGGCTTAAACACAGACAAACCAGAAAATTTGTCATAGTCACGACCGTTAAGGCCAGCGCGTTTTAAGTGGATTAGATTATCGCAAATATTTAAATACAAATAAAATTTTAATTCACGAATAAATAAAAGGTGCGGGAGGAAAGAACAATACACAGAACTAAGATACAAAACCACTAATTACAAATAAAACAAGTAGACAGCTAGTGGGCACATCACAATAAAGAGTGCAAGAACATTTATAAGCCGAGGTTTGAGAGCGTGGTATTGGATAAAGAATTCCTCAAGCAAGTTTGCCAAGAGTCCTGAGTGTCCGTGGGCTGTAATATTCAACATTTTTGAATGTCTTATTATTCTAACATAATTACAAAAATGACACAAAAATTATGATATCCGATTTTTATCAAAATAATTATCAATTTTTACATCAATATCTAATAAACTCAACATTTCGGAACTATAGTTGCTATTTTTCAAATCCTTTCGTAATCGCACGTGTCCCAGTGATGTATTAAGTGGTCTCTCCAATTGGTAAACCCTGATATTCTATTAAATCGTTTCCGTGAGCCAAAATCCTTTGTACCGTTGGGGAAAGTTTTTGTTTTCCTTGAACTTTATAACATTCAATATAACAGTCAACAAGTCTCTTGACTAACACCTGTTAATAAAGATGTAATTTTATTATTTTCAAAAAATCTTCTTGAAGTATTTCCGTCATTCGTATTTTTGTAGCCGTGCTTTGGGCAGGCTACTTTCAGTCCTAGCTTCCCAAAGAATTCAGCTTGTGTAAACTCCTTCCTACTCTGTATATCCTCACGGGGTGTATTATCCGTTTTTGTTTCCATATTCCATATTTGGAGCAGCTCTCCTCACTCGTTGAATCGTTTAAGTCGTGAAAGTCTTTTTGAGTTTTATTTGCCACTCGAACACCTCAACGTCGAGGAGGTATATTTGCCTCATTACATTATATATTTTGAATAAACTAGATAGAGGGCAAAATCGGTACAACCCTTTTTGTATTAATTAGGTAAAAAACTAAATATTTACATCCAATTAGGTAAAGGGTAAAAAAAGGTCAAAATTTAGACAGATATTTGGATTTATATCTGTGAAGTATTTCCTATCGATTGCATACATCATTTTTACCAAACGCGACCATAAAAAAATTGATTTTTGCAACGCTATCCGAGCAGAGGCCCTGCTGTGTGCCGTTACAAAACTGATTACGCGGGAGAGAAGCTGAACACAAGCACAAAGAAGAGCGAAATAAAAAACGCTAACACTGATGGCATGAAGAGAAAAAAACAAAGGAAAACAGAAAAAAAACACCAAACACTGAAACACCAAAAAACGAATTAATTTAGCAAAAAATGCAAGGGTATCAATCAAAACACACCGTCGAAAATTGAAACAAAAAAAAAAATATTGAGAAAAAATTAGGAAAGAAATAATAAATATTGAGAAAAAATCAGGAGCTACCAAAAACATGGTCGTCTCGTCAGAGAGCAGAAGCTTTGATATTTGATTATTTGATTAATCAATTTAATTTCATCTCATTTAATATTTTACAATTTATCTGTAAGGCAAATGTCGCTTAAAGAAAAAGCTTTTAGAAAAGGCATTTAGAAGTAACAAAATTATGCATTATATTCCTTCTTCGGTGGAACAAGCTTTTGCTCTGGAAAAAAGAAAGCGTTTAATGGTAGACTCGTATGTCAAATTCAACTTCGTCAGTGGGTGCAAAGCCCTATGGCTTTGGCAGACTTGTTGCGAAGTGCAGCGGGAAAAATGTACTTTACTTTATGTACTTAGGTATAGTTTCCTTTTCTTTGCAGTGCAGCGGGAAAAATGTACTTTTCTTTATGTACTTAGGTATAAGTTTCCTTTTCTTTACTTCAATATATTCAGTTTTTTACAAACGCTTAAACAATAAAGACACATTACTTAGGCGCTTGGCTGAATAGTGGACGCCCAACCGAAATTGGATTATCTTCTAAGAATTCACACCCTGAAGAACATGTTAGTGACTGTTCGAAAAAAATAGAGACCAAAACATATACAGCTGCGAACTTAAAAATAGCACCACTTGCAGAGGTTATGTTTTCAAAGGATTCTTAGATTTATTTTAAGGTTCAAGGAACATGTGAATACGGTTTTGAACGTAAAATATTTACTACTAATGAAGGCAGAAAAAAAATTACAGTTATATCCAACGGTTTTAAAGTTTTTTAAGCAAATTCTTGACATACTCATAAAACACTCGAAACTAAAAATAGCACCACTTGCAGAATTTTGCAAAATACCGTCAAATTTGGCACTGTTGCATTATAAAAACCACGTGATTAAGAGTCCCTTGTTCAAAATGAATTTTAAAAGCGTTAGCCATACAAAAAAATTAGAAAATTTTAAATATAATGGGTCGGAGAAAGCACTGCTCTTAGGAAAAGCGGAAATTCATCAAAAACCTCATTTTGGAGGAAAAATCGGTTCTTGAAGTTGGGAAATTGGTTGGATACTCCAAGAAAATGATTCGAGATGCGATCAATTTCAAAAAGAAACCCGAAACTTGCGGGCGAAAGCCAAACTAAAGCACAAACCATTCCGTTGCTTAATCCGAGACAGCAGTAAGGATCTTTTAAAGGCTGCAACCGATTTGAAGAAGGACTTCAACATCCCGACTAGTGTCTAAATAAATAGGAAATACCTTCGGAAGAATAAATTAAAAGCCTGCGACCCAAGAAAGGTTCCACTTTTTGAACGCCAGACATATTGCCAATCACCTTAAGTTTGCCAAAAATCATGGGAATTGGCCTGTCCAAATGTGAAGAAACGCGCTATGGACTGATGAAAGTCAAGTTGTCTGTATGGATGAAAAGGCTCCAGAGCATACGTCCGGGTCCACAGAACTTGAAATTCAACTCTAAATACACCCTGATGACTATTTAACATGGCGGATCCAGGGTAATGATATTGGGCTGTCTTCATAATTATGGTGTCTGTCCAATATACGGCGTTAAGTCCTTTAAGAATAAGTGCTTTATGCTGATATCTTGGAGACGGTGATGCTACCATATGCTGAGGATAATATGTCGCTAATATGGGTCTTCCAACAGGACAACGACCCAAAACACACCAGTAAGAAAGCCAAGCAGTGGTTCTCAACGAATGTAATGGAGAGCCCGGCACAGTCACCAGACCTAAACCCCATTAGAAATCTTTGGTCTGACATTGAAAAAGCAGTAGCTATTGCGAAATCAAAAAAAACTGAGACATTTTGGAAACTAATCCAGGAGTCCTGGACGAAAATACCGGTCAAACGCTGTCAAAAGTGCTGGGTGGTCGTTTTAATTTGAATTTTTAACATAATTACAAAAAGAAAAAAAAAAATTTTTTTTAATTTTTTTTTTAGGTTAACTTTGAAAATTTGCCATTGATGGCTGATTTTCTTCAAAATAATTTTCAATATTTACATCAGTATCTAATAAACTCAACATTTTGGGACTATAGTTGCTATTTTCCAAATCCTTTCGTGATCGCACGTGTCTCAGTGATGCAATAAGTGGGTCCGAAGAGGCTGCTAGCATGTTAAAAAGGTCTTCATTTTGTCTAACACGAGAAGTTTTTAATGTATTAGTGTATCTGAACCTTTTGTAGTCCTTGTTTTTACATTCCTGTGCTTCTTCGGATAGCTCTCCAAGTGGTAAACACTGATATTCTATTAAATCCTTTCCGTGAGCCAAAATCCTATGTACCGTTGGGGTAAGTTTTTTTTGCGGATACAATTCACTCAAAAGATGAGCAGTCTTTGAAGTATATTCGGCAAATTTTTCACCATTTACCGTTTCCTTGCAATTTATAATATTCAAGATAACAGCCAACCTTTTAATGATCTCTTGACTAACACCTGTTATAAAAGATGTCACTTCATCATTTTCAAAAAATCTTCTTGAAGTATTTCCATCATTCGTATTTCCGTATCCGTACTTTGGCCAAGTCAACTTTCAGTCCCAGCTTGCGAGAGAATTCAGCTTGTATAATCTCCTTCCTGCTCTGAATATCCTCACGAGATGTTTTATCCGTTTTTGTTTCTCCTGGCCGAGGAAGTGTGTAAGCTAGCTTCAGAATAAAATCCATACACTTTATTCTGCAATGCAACGGAGAAATTCCATATTCGTAGCAGTTCTCCTCACTTGTTGAATCGTCTAAGTTCTGAAATTCTTTTTGAGTTTTTTGGCAAATTGGACACCTTAACGTTGAGGAAGTGTTTGTAATTTCTTTAAACACTTTTCCATCAATCATTGTCAGGAAAAACTCAAAGTTAACCGTAAATGTTTTTCCACTCTTGGTTTGGAAAACAGCAGGTTTCAGTTGGCTTATTTGATTTTTTATGTCGCCAACAGTTGATTTGATTAATTCCGAGGACTCCTTTGCATATTTGAATAACAAAGGCCGACAATAGTGGGTCGATGACGGTCGAAGATTTCTCCAATGTTCAGAACTTTCACTTCTTAGGCGCAAAGGAACTACAGAAGCCATGAACATATTTTCATCAGAAATAGCTTCGTCTTCTGTGTGTATAATCTGCTTGTAGGCGCTTTGTCCAGATGATCCATCACATCCCCATTTGTTGAGTAATGTCAAATTTTCGGGAAGAAGATCCACCTCTCCATCAGGCATACTTTCAACAAGATGTCTCGCAGTGTGATTCATTAAATCCTGGAGTTTTATTTCTACAGATACCTCTGTTATAATTTTATTTGCCGGTACTGCTTCCTTCTTGGCGAATCCAATTTTTTTGTATCCGGGAAGAACGTCGACTTTATGACTTTTTAAGGAACTCCTTTAAATTTCGTACTTCTCCTTCGTCAATCCCAGGTCCATAAATAAGGAAAACGCCTCTTCCTCAGTGTACTTAGTGGGGACTAAGTTTGGTGGGGTTGGAATACTTTCCTTAATCCTATGTAGTCGAATAGGACTGGCAACCTGTACTGCTTTCGTAATGCTCGCCTTTGCCCTCTCTTGTTCCTTTTCATACTTTGAAGAAAGTGCTTCTGAAAGATGCTCCGTTGTAATGCTTTCAGTAGCACCCTGAAGCTTTCGTTTCCTTGTAAACGTTGAACAATCTTCCACATCTTTATGCGGCCTTCCTCTTCCTCGGCTAGTTGATGGTTGATCATCTTCGTGCTCCGAATCTACGAATGTCGTATACTCCTCAAGCCAAACTTCATTTTTTTTACGAAATTTGCCAGATTTCTGCCGCTTGCGATCCATTTTCGCCTTAAGTTACATTGTGTATATTTGATTTTTACCTTAAGCTCCGTATTAGCGTTTTCGAATGAAACGCCCATCTCCTTCAGCAATCCCATTTCAAAATCATTTAAGTTTTCACACTCGTGGAAAACTTTTAAAATTCTTTCATTCTTATTATATTGACAAATACTATTCAGTCCTGATTTAAGGTGTTTCCACTTATGAAGTTAAAAATAAACTGTCGCAAACGAGAGGAATAAGTAGCTCTTTATGTTATATTTTTTGAATTAACTAGGTAGAACGAAAAATCGGTATTACCCTTTTTGTATTAATTAGGTAAAAAACTTAATATTTACAACCAATTAGGTAAACGGAACTAAAAACGACCAACCTACAACTAGGGCAAATTTTTCATCAACTTAAATAACATTTACCTGTCTTGTCAGTTTTTCCAAAGCAGGTAATTAGCAATTTAATATTGTAGAAAGGCATATATATAAACAGGTAGTATTTGCAAAACAGCATTACGCAATGTTATCATTTAAATACAAAGAAGCTACAGGCCAATACGCATGCGCTCTTCTTCTTCCTTATACCTGCAGCGCATTTTTTAGGCTAGGTTGCCTTAGTTTTATGGCTTACGCATCGCTGTCGCAGGTCTCCGCATATTGGGACCATATACATCTGATAGGTAAATATTTCACCTAACTAGTGTATGTAGTCCGGTAGTGATACTAGGTGATACTTGTTAGTTGTATTCCACCAAAGTTCAAAAAATGCCAATATTTAGTATATTTTTTAAACGCTTCTAGTTCAATAACAATTTAAGTAATAATTAAAATTTATGAAACATGCTATTAATAAAGAACATACTTTTCAGATAAAACCAAAAAATCCAAGATCGATTGTTGAAATCGCCCAATATTCAGTTTTAAAGTTGCGATTTTTTTTTTTTAAATTAGCATTTTTTCCTTTTTACTATAAATGTCTCAACTTTGGGCGCCTCTAGCACCCATGAATCTCAACCGATTTCAAAAATTTTTCGGATTCATAATCTCTGAAGTATTTCCTATCGATTGCATATATCATTTTTGCCAAACGCGATCATGAAAAAACGTATTTTTGCAACGCTATCCGAGCAGAGGCTCAACTGTGCGTCGTGAAGAATTAACAAAATTGTAAAATATTTTGGGGTTTTGATAGAGTTTAACAATACAGCGCACGATATAATTATTCTAGCAGTGTGTATTTAAAAGACAAAATTGAGATTTCGACATAATTTACACAATCCAGGCGCAACCAGTTTTTTTTTAAATTTACGAAAATTAGATAGCCCAGGGGTGAACCAGGCCGGCGCATTGGAGACGGTAGAAACAGTTACATAAAGCACGCAGCTGTTTAGAGAGCTGTTTGGCCAGCTTTTTAAATGAAAGGTACATCAAACGAGGATCCCTATATATATAGCTAAAATCTTACTGTTGATTGTCACAAGAGGGGCAAGTCCCGCGCATTAAGCCTAGCTCGGGCTTAAACACAGACAAACCAGAAAATTTGTCATAGTCACGACCGTTAAGGCCAGCGCGTTTTAAGTGGATTAGATTATCGCAAATATTTAAATACAAATAAAATTTTAATTCACGAATAAATAAAAGGTGCGGGAGGAAAGAACAATACACAGAACTAAGATACAAAACCACTAATTACAAATAAAACAAGTAGACAGCTAGTGGGCACATCACAATAAAGAGTGCAAGAACATTTATAAGCCGAGGTTTGAGAGCGTGGTATTGGATAAAGAATTCCTCAAGCAAGTTTGCCAAGAGTCCTGAGTGTCCGTGGGCTGTAATATTCAACATTTTTGAATGTCTTATTATTCTAACATAATTACAAAAATGACACAAAAATTATGATATCCGATTTTTATCAAAATAATTATCAATTTTTACATCAATATCTAATAAACTCAACATTTCGGAACTATAGTTGCTATTTTTCAAATCCTTTCGTAATCGCACGTGTCCCAGTGATGTATTAAGTGGTCTCTCCAATTGGTAAACCCTGATATTCTATTAAATCGTTTCCGTGAGCCAAAATCCTTTGTACCGTTGGGGAAAGTTTTTGTTTTCCTTGAACTTTATAACATTCAATATAACAGTCAACAAGTCTCTTGACTAACACCTGTTAATAAAGATGTAATTTTATTATTTTCAAAAAATCTTCTTGAAGTATTTCCGTCATTCGTATTTTTGTAGCCGTGCTTTGGGCAGGCTACTTTCAGTCCTAGCTTCCCAAAGAATTCAGCTTGTGTAAACTCCTTCCTACTCTGTATATCCTCACGGGGTGTATTATCCGTTTTTGTTTCCATATTCCATATTTGGAGCAGCTCTCCTCACTCGTTGAATCGTTTAAGTCGTGAAAGTCTTTTTGAGTTTTATTTGCCACTCGAACACCTCAACGTCGAGGAGGTATATTTGCCTCATTACATTATATATTTTGAATAAACTAGATAGAGGGCAAAATCGGTACAACCCTTTTTGTATTAATTAGGTAAAAAACTAAATATTTACATCCAATTAGGTAAAGGGTAAAAAAAAGGTCAAAATTTAGACAGATATTTGGATTTATATCTGTGAAGTATTTCCTATCGATTGCATACATCATTTTTACCAAACGCGACCATAAAAAAATTGATTTTTGCAACGCTATCCGAGCAGAGGCCCTGCTGTGTGCCGTTACAAAACTGATTACGCGGGAGAGAAGCTGAACACAAGCACAAAGAAGAGCGAAATAAAAAACGCTAACACTGATGGCATGAAGAGAAAAAAACAAAGGAAAACAGAAAAAAACACCAAACACTGAAACACCAAAAAACGAATTAATTTAGCAAAAAATGCAAGGGTATCAATCAAAACACACCGTCGAAAATTGAAACAAAAAAAAAATATTGAGAAAAAATTAGGAAAGAAATAATAAATATTGAGAAAAAATCAGGAGCTACCAAAAACATGGTCGTCTCGTCAGAGAGCAGAAGCTTTCTAAGAGAAATAAAAATATTTGATTAATAAATTTAATTTCATCTCATTTAATATTTTACAATTTATCTGTAAGGCAAATGTCGCTTAAAGAAAAAGCTTTTAGAAAAGGCATTTAGAAGTAACAAAATTATGCATTATATTCCTTCTTCGGTGGAACAAGCTTTTGCTCTGGAAAAAAGAAAGCGTTTAATGGTAGACTCGTATGTCAAATTCAACCTCGTCAGTGGGTGCAAAGCCCTATGGCTTTGGCAGACTTGTTGCGAAGTGCAGCGGGAAAAATGTACTTTACTTTATGTACTTAGGTATAGTTTCCTTTTCTTTGCAGTGCAGCGGGAAAAATGTACTTTTCTTTATGTACTTAGGTATAAGTTTCCTTTTCTTTACTTCAATATATTCAGTTTTTTACAAACGCTTAAACAATAAAGACACATTACTTAGGCGCTTGGCTGAATAGTGGACGCCCAACCGAAATTGGATTATCTTCTAAGAATTCACACCCTGAAGAACATGTTAGTGACTGTTCGAAAAAAATAGAGACCAAAACATATACAGCTGCGAACTTAAAAATAGCACCACTTGCAGAGGTTATGTTTTCAAAGGATTCTTAGATTTATTTTAAGGTTCAAGGAACATGTGAATACGGTTTTGAACGTAAAATATTTACTACTAATGAAGGCAGAAAAAAAATTACAGTTATATCCAACGGTTTTAAAGTTTTTTAAGCAAATTCTTGACATACTCATAAAACACCCGAAACTAAAAATAGCACCACTTGCAGAATTTTGCAAAATACCGTCAAATTTGGCACTGTTGCATTATAAAAACCACGTGATTAAGAGTCCCTTGTTCAAAATGAATTTTAAAAGCGTTAGCCATACAAAAAAATTAGAAAATTTTAAATATAATGGGTCGGAGAGAGCACTGCTCTTAGGAAAAGCGGAAATTCATCAAAAACCTCATTTTGGAGGAAAAATCGGTTCTTGAAGTTGGGAAATTGGTTGGATACTCCAAGAAAATGATTCGAGATGCGATCAATTTCAAAAAGAAACCCGAAACTTGCGGGCGAAAGCCAAACTAAAGCACAAACCATTCCGTTGCTTAATCCGAGACAGCAGTAAGGATCTTTTAAAGGCTGCAACAGATTTGAAGAAGGACTTCAACATCCCGACTAGTGTCTAAATAAATAGGAAATACCTTCGGAAGAATAAATTAAAAGCCTGCGACCCAAGAAAGGTTCCACTTTTTGAACGCCATATTGCCAATCACCTTAAGTTTGCCAAAAATCATGGGAATTGGCCTGTCCAAATGTGAAGAAACGCGCTATGGACTGATGAAAGTCAAGTTGTCTGTATGGATGAAAAGGCTCCAGAGCATACGTCCGGGTCCACAGAACTTGAAATTCAACTCTAAATACACCCTGATGACTATTTAACATGGCGGATCCAGGGTAATGATATTGGGCTGTCTTCATAATTATGGTGTCTGTCCAATATACGGCGTGAAGTCCTTTAAGAATAAGTGCTTTATGCTGATATCTTGGAGACGGTGATGCTACCATATGCTGAGGATAATATGTCGCTAATATGGGTCTTCCAACAGGACAACGACCCAAAACACACCAGTAAGAAAGCCAAGCAGTGGTTCTCAACGAATGTAATGGAGAGCCCGGCACAGTCACCAGACCTAAACCCCATTAGAAATCTTTGGTCTGACATTAAAAAAGCAGTAGCTATTGCGAAATCAACAAAAACTGAGACATTTTGGAAAGTAATCCAGGAGTCCTGGACGAAAATACCGGTCAAACGCTGTCAAAAGTGCTGGGTGGTCGTTTTAATTTGAATTTTTAACATAATTACAAAAAGAAAAAAAAAATTTTTTTTTAATTTTTTTTTTAGGTTAACTTTGAAAATTTGCTATTGATGGCTGATTTTCTTCAAAATAATTTTCAATATTTACATCAGTATCTAATAAACTCAACATTTCGGGACTATAGTTGCTATTTTCCAAATCCTTTCGTGATCGCACGTGTCTCAGTGATGCAATAAGTGGGTCCGAAGAGGCTGCTAGCATGTTAAAAAGGTCTTCATTTTGTCTAACACGAGAAGTTTTTAATGTATTAGTGTATCTGAACCTTTTGTAGTCCTTGTTTTTACATTCCTGTGCTTCTTCGGATAGCTCTCCAAATGGTAAACACTGATATTCTATTAAATCCTTTCCGTGAGCCAAAATCCTATGTACCGTTGGGGTAAGTTTTTTTTGCGGATACAATTCACTCAAAAGATGAGCAGTCTTTGAAGTATATTCGGCAAATTTTTCACCATTTACCGTTTCCTTGCAATTTATAATATTCAAGATAACAGCCAACCTTTTAATGATCTCTTGACTAACACCTGTTATAAAAGATGTCACTTCATCATTTTCAAAAAATCTTCTTGAAGTATTTCCATCATTCGTATTTCCGTATCCGTACTTTGGGCAAGTCAACTTTCAGTCCCAGCTTGCGAGAGAATTCAGCTTGTATAATCTCCTTCCTGCTCTGAATATCCTCACGAGATGTTTTATCCGTTTTTGTTTCTCCTGGCCGAGGAAGTGTGTAAGCTAGCTTCAGAATAAAATCCATACACTTTATTCTGCAATGCAACGGAGAAATTCCAAATTCGTAGCAGTTCTCCTCACTTGTTGAATCGTCTAAGTTCTGAAATTCTTTTTGAGTTTTTTGACAAATTGGACACCTTAACGTTGAGGAAGTGTTTGTAATTTCTTTAAACACTTTTCCATCAATCATTGTCAGGAAAAACTCAAAGTTAACCGTAAATGTTTTTCCACTCTTGGTTTGGAAAACAGCAGGTTTCAGTTGGCTTATTTGATTTTTTATGTCGCCAACAGTTGATTTGATTAATTCCGAGGACTCCTTTGCATATTTGAATAACAAAGGCCGACAATAGTGGGTCGATGACGGTCGAAGATTTCTCCAATGTTCAGAACTTTCACTTCTTAGGCGCAAAGGAACTACAGAAGCCATGAACATATTTTCATCAGAAATAGCTTCGTCTTCTGTGTGTATAATCTGCTTGTAGGCGCTTTGTCCAGATGATCCATCACATCCCCATTTGTTGAGTAATGTCAAATTTTCGGGAAGAAGATCCACCTCTCCATCAGGCATACTTTCAACAAGATGTCTCGCAGTGTGATTCATTAAATCCTGGAGTTTTATTTCTACAGATACCTCTGTTATAATTTTATTTGCCGGTACTGCTTCCTTCTTGGCGAATCCAATTTTTTTGTATCCGGGAAGAACGTCGACTTTATGACTTTTTAAGGAACTCCTTTAAATTTCGTACTTCTCCTTCGTCAATCCCAGGTCCGTAAATAAGGAAAACGCCTCTTCCTCAGTGTACTTAGTGGGGACTAAGTTTGGTGGGGTTGGAATACTTTCCTTAATCCTATGTAGTCGAATAGGACTGGCAACCTGTACTGCTTTCGTAATGCTCGCCTTTGCCCTCTCTTGTTCCTTTTCATACTTTGAAGAAAGTGCTTCTGAAAGATGCTCCGTTGTAATGCTTTCAGTAGCACCCTGAAGCTTTCGTTTCCTTGTAAACGTTGAACAATCTTCCACATCTTTATGCGGCCTTCCTCTTCCTCGGCTAGTTGATGGTTGATCATCTTCGTGCTCCGAATCTACGAATGTCGTATACTCCTCAAGCCAAACTTCATTTTTTTTTACGAAATTTGCCAGATTTCTGCCGCTTGCGATCCATTTTCGCCTTAAGTTACATTGTGTATATTTGATTTTTACCTTAAGCTCCGTATTAGCGTTTTCGAATGAAACGCCCATCTCCTTCAGCAATCCCATTTCAAAATCATTTAAGTTTTCACACTCGTGGAAAACTTTTAAAATTCTTTCATTCTTATTATATTGACAAATACTATTCAGTCCTGATTTAAGGTGTTTCCACTTATGAAGTTAAAAATAAACTGTCGCAAACGAGAGGAATAAGTAGCTCTTTATGTTATATTTTTTGAATTAACTAGGTAGAACGAAAAATCGGTATTACCCTTTTTGTATTAATTAGGTAAAATACTTAATATTTACAACCAATTAGGGAAACGGAACTAAAAACGACCAACCTATAAGTAGGGCAAATTTTTCATCAGCTTAAATAACATTTACCTGTCTTGTCAGTTTTTCCAAAGCAGGTAATTAGCAATTTAATATTGTAGAAAGGCATATATATAAACAGGTAGTATTTGCAAAACAGCATTACGCAATGTTATCATTTAAATACAAAGAAGCTACAGGCCAATACGCATGCGCTCTTCTTCTTCCTTATACCTGCAGCGCATTTTTTAGGCTAGGTTGCCTTAGTTTTATGGCTTACGCATCGCTGTCGCAGGTCTCCGCATATTGGGACCATATACATCTGATAGGTAAATATTTCACCTAACTAGTGTATGTAGTCCGGTAGTGATACTAGGTGATACTTGTTAGTTGTATTCCACCAAAGTTCAAAAAATGCCAATATTTAGTACATTTTTTAAACGCTTCTAGTTCAATAACAATTTAAGTAATAATTAAAATTTATGAAACATGCTATTAATAAAGAACATACTTTTCAGATAAAAAAAAATCCAAGATCGATTGTTGAAATCGCCCAATATTCAGTTTTAAAGTTGCGATTTTTTTTTTTTAAATTAGCATTTTTTCCTTTTTACTATAAATGTCTCAACTTTAGGCGCCTCTAGCACCCATGAATCTCAACCGATTTCAAAAATTTTTCGGATTCATAATCTCTGAAGTATTTCCTATCGATTGCATATATCATTTTTGCCAAACGCGATCATGAAAAAACGTATTTTTGCAACGCTATCCGAGCAGAGGCTCAACTGTGCGTCGTTAAGAATTAACAAAATTGTAAAATATTTTGGGGTTTTGATAGAGTTTAACAATACAGCGCACGATATAATTATTCTAGCAGTGTGTATTTAAAAGACAAAATTGAGATTTCGACATAATTTACACAATCCAGGCGCAACCAGTTTTTTTTTTTAATTTACGAAAATTAGATAGCCCAGGGGTGAACCAGGCCGGCGCATTGGAGACGGTAGAAACAGTTACATAAAGCACGCAGCTGTTTAGAGAGCTGTTTGGCCAGCTTTTTAAATGAAAGGTACATCAAACGAGGATCCCTATATATATAGCTAAAATCTTACTGTTGATTGTCACAAGAGGGGCAAGTCCCGCGCATTAAGCCTAGCTCGGGCTTAAACACAGACAAACCAGAAAATTTGTCATAGTCACGACCGTTAAGGCCAGCGCGTTTTAAGTGGATTAGATTATCGCAAATATATAAATACAAATAAAATTTTAATTCACGAATAAATAAAAGGTGCGGGAGGAAAGAACAATACACAGAACTAAGATACAAAACCACTAATTACAAATAAAACAAGTAGACAGCTAGTGGGCACATCACAATAAAGAGTGCAAGAACATTTATAAGCCGAGGTTTGAGAGCGTGGTATTGGATAAAGAATTCCTCAAGCAAGTTTGCCAAGAGTCCTGAGTGTCCGTGGGCTGTAATATTCAACATTTTTGAATGTCTTATTATTCTAACATAATTACAAAAATGACACAAGAATTATGATATCCGATTTTTATCAAAATAATTATCAATTTTTACATCAATATCTAATAAACTCAACATTTCGGAACTATAGTTGCTATTTTTCAAATCCTTTCGTAATCGCACGTGTCCCAGTGATGTATTAAGTGGTCTCTCCAATTGGTAAACCCTGATATTCTATTAAATCGTTTCCGTGAGCCAAAATCCTTTGTACCGTTGGGGAAAGTTTTTGTTTTCCTTGCACTTTATAACATTCAATATAACAGTCAACAAGTCTCTTGACTAACACCTGTTAATAAAGATGTAATTTTATTATTTTCAAAAAATCTTCTTGAAGTATTTCCGTCATTCGTATTTTTGTAGCCGTGCTTTGGGCAGGCTACTTTCAGTCCTAGCTTCCCAAGGATTCAGCTTGTGTAAACTCCTTCCTACTCTGTATATCCTCACGGGGTGTATTATCCGTTTTTGTTTCCATATTCCATATTTGGAGCAGCTCTCCTCACTCGTTGAATCGTTTAAGTCGTGAAAGTCTTTTTGAGTTTTATTTGCCACTCGAACACCTCAACGTCGAGGAGGTATATTTGCCTCTTTACATTATATATTTTGAATAAACTAGATAGAGGGCAAAATCGGTACAACCCTTTTTGTATTAATTAGGTAAAAAACTAAATATTTACATCCAATTAGGTAAAGGGTAAAAAAAAGGTCAAAATTTAGACAGATCTTTGGATTTATATCTGTGAAGTATTTCCTATCGATTGCATACATCATTTTTACCAAACGCGACCATAAAAAAATTGATTTTTGCAACGCTATCCGAGCAGAGGCCCTGCTGTGTGCCGTTACAAAACTGATTACGCGGGAGAGAAGCTGAACACAAGCACAAAGAAGAGCGAAATAAAAAACGCTAACACTGATGGCATGAAGAGAAAAAAACAAAGGAAAACAGAAAAAAAACACCAAACACTGAAACACCAAAAAACGAATTAATTTAGCAAAAAATGCAAGGGTATCAATCAAAACACACCGTCGAAAATTGAAACAAAAAAAAAATATTGAGAAAAAATTAGGAAAGAAATAATAAATATTGAGAAAAAATCAGGAGCTACCAAAAACATGGTCGTCTCGTCAGAGAGCAGAAGCTTTCTAAGAGAAATAAAAATATTTGATTAATCAATTTAATTTCATCTCATTTAATATTTTACAATTTATCTGTAAGGCAAATGTCGCTTAAAGAAAAAGCTTTTAGAAAAGGCATTTAGAAGTAATAAAATTATGCATTATATTCCTTCTTCAGTGGAACAAGCTTTTGCTTTGGAAAAAAGAAAGCGTTTAATGGTAGACTCGTATGTCAAATTCAACCTCGTCAGTGGGTGCAAAGCCCTATGGCTTTGGCAGACTTGTTGCGATGTGCAGCGGGAAAAATGTACTTTACTTTATGTACTTAGGTATAGTTTCCTTTTCTTTGCAGTGCAGCGGGAAAAATGTACTTTTCTTTATGTACTTAGGTATAAGTTTCCTTTTCTTTACTGCAATATATTCAGTTTTTTACAAACGCTTAAACAATAAAGACACATTACTTAGGCGCTTGGCTGAATAGTGGACGCCCAACCGAAATTGGATTATCTTCTAAGAATTCACACCCTGAAGAACATGTTAGTGACTGTTCGAAAAAAATAGAGACCAAAACATATACAGCTGCGAACTTAAAAATAGCACCACTTGCAGAGGTTATGTTTTCAAAGGATTCTTAGATTTATTTTAAGGTTCAAGGAACATGTGAATACGGTTTTGAACGTAAAATATTTACTACTAATGAAGGCAGAAAAAAAATTACAGTTATATCCAACGGTTTTAAAGTTTTTTAAGCAAATTCTTGACATACTCATAAAACACCCGCAACTAAAAATAGCACCACTTGCAGAATTTTGCAAAATACCATCAAATTTGGCACTGTTGCATTATAAAAACCACGTGATTAAGAGTCCCTTGTTCAAAATGAATTTTAAAAGCGTTAGCCATACAAAAAAATTAGAAAATTTTAAATATAATGGGTCGGAGAAAGCACTGCTCTTAGGAAAAGCGGAAATTCATCAAAAACCTCATTTTGGAGGAAAAATCGGTTCTTGAAGTTGGGAAATTGGTTGGATACTCCAAGAAAATAATTCGAGATGCGATCAATTTCAAAAAGAAACCCGAAACTTGCGGGCGAAAGCCAAACTAAAGCACAAACCATTCCGTTGCTTAATCCGAGACAGCAGTAAGGATCTTTTTAAGGCTGCAACCGATTTGAAGAAGGACTTCAACATCCCGACTAGTGTCTAAATAAATAGGAAATACCTTCGGAAGAATAAATTAAAAGCCTGCGACCCAAGAAAGGTTCCACTTTTTGAACGCCAGACATATTGCCAATCACCTTAAGTTTGCCAAAAATCATGGGAATTGGCCTGTCCAAATGTGAAGAAACGCGCTATGGACTGATGAAAGTCAAGTTGTCTGAGTTGTCAGAGCATACGTCCGGGTCCACAGAACTTGAAATTCAACTCTAAATACACCCTGATGACTATTTAACATGGCGGATCCAGGGTAATGATATTGGGCTGTCTTCATAATTATGGTGTCTGTCCAATATACGGCGTGAAGTCCTTTAAGGATAAGTGCTTTATGCTGATATCTTGGACACGGTGATGCTACCATATGCTGAGGATAATATGTCGCTAATATGGGTCTTCCAACAGGACAACGACCCAAAACACACCAGTAAGAAAGCCAAGCAGTGGTTCTCAACGAATGTAATGGAGAGCCCGGCACAGTCACCAGACCTAAACCCCATTAGAAATCTTTGGTCTGACATTGAAAAAGCAGTAGCTATTGCGAAATCAACAAAAACTGAGACATTTTGGAAAGTAATCCAGGAGTCCTGGACGAAAATACCGGTTAAACGCTGTCAAGACCTGGTTGACTCAATGCCAAGACGCTCTGCAGCGTTTATTGCCAATATGGACCAGAGTCCATAATATAAAGTCTTGAGTTTATAATTTAATACTATTTTTAATAGCTAATCATTACTTGTCAATGAATTAAAAAAAAAAATTTTTTTTTTTAATTTTAAGTAAATATTTAAAGTGGTGCTATTTTTAGTTTCGGGTGTTTTATGAGTATGTCAAGAATTTGCTTAAAAAACTTTAAAACCGTTGGATATAACTGTAATTTTTTTTCTGCCTTCATTAGTAGTAAATATTTTACGTTCAAAACCGTATTCACATGTTCCTTGAACCTTAAAAAAAATCTAATAATCCTTTGAAAACATAACCTCTGCAAGTGGTGCTATTTTTAAGTTCGCAACTGTATATAAAAAAAAAAAATAAATAAACGTGGCAATGCGAATAAGAGTGTAAAGTGACCTTATAATTTATTTGTGCGATTCTTTTGTGATTGCCTTTGAGTTGGTCCTATAGGGACATTAAAAAAGAATGACAAGAATAGTTGACGAATATTAATACAATCTAGACCCCATGCACTCGATCAAACCAAATGGATCCACCAATGTTAAAAGCTATAATAGAAAGCGCACAAGAACAACGCATGGAAAAAAGCCTCTCAAATGCAGGTGTGCGAAAATGTAACAGTTGACCCCAGCATTAAATGTGATGTTAGACTAGATGTTGCCAAATCTGTACCAAGTTTTAATGGTGATCTCAGCAGGATAGTGTTGGCACTCTTGTTTTTTTTCTTTTAGCATCATTGTAGCCCTATGTAGGTCTCCTTATAATTTTTGGAACGTATAGGCCAACTTAATCAGACTAGCTATATAAGGGTGAACTCCTCCAAATGTTTAACATCTAGCTTTAGTATGGCTTGGATTTTGTCTGCCACCATTCATCTGTACCCTCCCGACCATGGCCAATAACAAAGGCGAAAATAATAATATGTTAATAGACCCCAAATGTACATTATATTTTATCATTTTTATATAATAATGTTGTGGGAACTTAAACTTCTCTTCACAATACATTTTTTTCTTATTTATTATTATTCAAAGAAAGCTTCAATTGCACACAAGGGCATTTTTTTATATTCACTGAAGATTAATTCTCCTGTTGCATTACTTAAACATCCGCTTCATTATTAACTTTTGTATTATATATATTTTTTTTTAATTTGTTTTTTTCTGTAAACGATGTAAACAAATAGATCTTTCCCTGACTATAAACGTGATGCAGATTGATGCAAAATAAATCAGATTTTCGATTAGGTTGTTCAAAAGGAATCGCGACACCGAAATAATTAATAGGACTTTGACCTTTCAAAACTTTCAATTCTTTATAATCATTGGTACATTCGGTTTGTATATGAGGCAAAACCAAATAATATTTAGAATGTATAAAACAGAAGGAAAACAATAATAGTGAGCGAGTCGCGAAACACAGGTTTAGGTGGGAAATAAACTCTCTATTCTTTTGCATTTTAATCTTAATCACCAAATGTTATGATACACTTACGATTTTCGGAAAGTCCACCGATGAAGGCCTTCAGCAGCTGGATTAGATTAAAAAAATTTTCTAATGTGGGTGCACTGAATAAGGGTATATTTACGCTTTGAATTTCACAAAAAAAATTCCTTTTCTCCTATATAGATGATTGAAAGCCGTATTATGGGGATATGATAGGTTATTGTATTTATTCTAAATAAAATAATGTTACTTTAGTCGATTATCAAAACTTTTTGCATAGCATACACACCTTGTGAAATAAATTAAATGTTGACCGATTGGCACCGGAATTGGTCTTGTGATCGAGGCTGTATAACCGACAGTCAAAGTTAACCACGATCAAAGTTAACCAGGTATTTTTTCTAAGTAAAATAATGTTACAGTAGTCGATTATCAAAACTTTTTTCATAGCGGACACACCTTGTGAAATGAAAAAAATGTTGACCGATTGGAACCGAAACTGGCCTTGTGACCGAGGCAGTATAACCGATAGTCAAAGTTAACCACGTTCAAAGTTAACCAGCTTTTAGGCCATGATTGGTATATAAAAATTGATTTACTCCAAATGCCTTTTTTTTTCTGGGATAGTGAATAATTGGGGCAGCGTACTAATTGGGGTAAAGCCCAATGTAATGCCGGGCGGAGACGCCAAAAAATTAACAACGTTTCTCAGCAAGACTCGTCCCAAGACCAAGAATACGCGAGTATAGCAGATGCTAGCGACGAAATTTATGCTATTTTTTTGGGGAACGCTCCCATGTACCATTCGTTTAGCGACAGTTGGCTGGCAAAAAACTGAAAATCTTAATCGACAAGGAATTATGTTAAACCCATAAAAGAATTTAAAATATAACACTTGTCGACACCCCATTTACTGTGAACCCCATAAACAGGTCCAGTAAAATATGTAAAAAAAAATGTATGAAAAGAACGCCCCGTTTTTCATTTTAGATACCCTTGATACTTTTGATGCTACGAGCCCCGACCACTATTAATTCGTACGGCAAGCTTTTTTACCCAAATGCAATGTTTAACTGACGATATTTTCAATACTGTAGAAGATAGCACATGCAAACCACTTTTTTCTGAAAGATCCTTTTATTCTCTATTATATAACATAAAATGTTTGTTGTACTTCAATAACAACAACAATAATTTCATTAAATGCTCTGCTGAACTGATAAAAAAAAATTGACCAGTATTAATTCGTACGGTGCATTAGCTTAGCTTAGAATTGAAAGAAGATCAAAATAAAAACAAACAGTGTAACATAATCACTACCTAGTCATAATCTGGAAACAGTTATACCATGTGGAATGTGTGAAATGTTTTACCGCTTCATATTATTCAAAGTTTAGCAATAATGGCACGTGGTAAGCCGATTTCCAAAGAAATTCGCAGTTTAGCTGTAGATTTTTATAAATCTGGGAAGTCATTTGGTGAAATAGCCAAACAATTAAATCTGGCTAAATCGTCCGTTCAAGGAATAATAAAAATGTTTATGAAAAATGGCAATATTGACAATAAGGTCGCAAATAGAGGCAATATCAGATCGTGATAAAAGAGCCCTAGCCACAATTGTGAAAGCAGCTGATCGTCGCCAAAATTTAAGAAATTTGGCATCAGAGTGGTCTGAGAAAATCGGGAAAAGCGTTAAGCGTGAGTGGACTCGCCTGCAGTTGCGTAATATTGGATACAAGTTCTATAAAGTATGTATAGGGATTATCTATGCTACAAACTTAATATCTTAAATTACTCTTAGGCCAAGGAAAAACCATTGCTTACGCTTCGCCAAAAGAAGAAGCGTTTGCAATGGTGTCGTGAACGGATGAGTTGGACTCAAAGGCAATGGAATTCCATCATATTTAGCGATGAAGCTAAATTTGATGTGAGTGTCGGTGATGCGCGAAGGAGAGTCATTCGCAACAAAAGTGAAGCATACCATAAAGACTGCCTTAAAAGGACAGTTAAGTTCCCAGCGAGCGTAATGGTCTGGGGTTGTATGTCTGCCAAAGGCGTAGGCCAATTGCACTTTATTCATGGGATGGTCAACGCAGAAAAATACATCACCATATTAGAAGAAAGTCTGCTGCCATCAATACCAAAACTGGGTGACTGTGGTGAATACACCTTTCAACAGGATGGAGCATCATCTCATACTGCCAAAAAAACAAAAGCATGGTTGCAGAATAAGGAAATTGTGGTTTTAGATTGGCCATCAAATAGTCCGGACCTAAGCCCAATCGAAAATATATGGGGAATAATGAAAAGAAATCTGAAAAATGAGCCGCAAAGAACCCTCTCTGACTTAAAAACAAAATTGCAGGAGATGTGGGACTCTATCTCAACCGAACAATGCCAGAATTTATTAAAATCTATGCCAAAGCGTTGTAAATGAGTTGTAAAGGCAAAAGGCGATGTTACCCAATATTAATTCTTAAAAAATCATATTGTATATACATATTTCAAGCACCGTACGAATTAATACTGGTCAATTTTTTTTTATCAGTTCAGCAAAGCATTTAATGAAATTATTGTTGTTGTTGTTATTGAAGTACAACAAACATTTTATGTTATATAATAGAGAATAAAAGGATCTTTCAGAAAAAAGTGGTTTGCATGTGCTATCTTCTACAGTATTGAAAATATCGTCAGTTAAACATTGCATTTGGGTAAAAAAGCTTGCCGTACGAATTAATAGTGGTCGGGGCTCGTATAATAGGCTTCGAAATATAGCGGTAGTATTATGGCAATACGACAGAGGTATTACAACACAGGAAGCATCTTTCACAAAGTAATCGATGATGTTCTAAGGGAACAAATCGGGAAAATATGCTATGTCTACGTAGATGACGTGCTAAGATTTTCTGAAAACGAAGTCGAGCATGTCAAACACATTTAGACTGTGCTCCAACTGCTTTGCAATGCCAACATGAGAGTATCGAAAGAAAAGACCAAATTTTTTAAAGAAAGCGTCGAATATTTTGGTTGCATCGTCTCCAGTGACGGAACAAAAACTGATCCCGAAAAGGTCAAAGCAATTTAGGAATATCCCGAGCCAAAGAGCATCTATGCACTAAGTTGGTTTTTGGGCCTTGCTAGTTATTACAGGGCGTTTATTAAGGATTTCGCATCAATCGCGAGACCCTTAACCGACATACTGAAAGGCGAAAATGGAAAAGTAAGCAAGCACATGTCCAAAAAGGTCCCAATTGACTTTGATGAATCGCCTTTGACCATTTAAGAAACATTTTGGCATCAGAGGATTTCATACTCATGTACCCGAACTTTCAAAAACCATTCGACCTCACAACTGACGCTTCTGCCGACGGCATTGGAGCAGTGTTGTCTCAGGGCGGGAAGCCAATAACAATGATATCCCGATTATTAAAGCAAAGTGAGTAACTTTACGCCACCAATGAAAGGGAGTTTTTGGCAATCGTGTGGGCTCTTGGAAAATTACAGAACAACCTGTATGGAACCAGAGAGTTGCACATTTTTACCGACCACCAACCGTTCACATTTTCTGTATCACAAAAGAACACAAATGCGAGAACTAAAAAGTGGGTGGCATTTATTGAAGAGCGTGACGCTCAAATTCATTACAAGACAGGGAAAGAAAACCTTGTGGCAGATGTATTAAAGTATTAATGCCCTGCAAGATGAAACACAAACATGTGCTGCCACCATTCACAGTGAGCTCTCCCTGACCTACACAACCGAAACAACGGACAAACCTTTTAGCGTTTTTAGGAACCAAATAATTCTAGAAGAGGCGCGCTACAACTTGCATCGGAGACTATTTATTTTTGGCAGCAAAACTCGCCATGTGATACAATTCACAGACAAGAACGATCTCCTTGAATCCTTAAAGCTTGTAGTGAACCGTGATGTTGTAAATGCATTACATTGCGATTTTCCTTCATTAGCCGCCTTCCAACTATTCCAAACTATCCCCATTGTGTTCTGAGGGACGCGCGCAAGCAGACCTGTGAACGTCTGTACTTACTAAGGGGGTCTATAAAGACAATTTGAAGACAATTTACATCAAATCGCACAGTTACTATAGTCCCTGTTTACATTCCCCACAGGTTGATCACAGTAACGCTCCAGTGCAAAATACATTCCTATGCTAGACGGCAACGTTTTAATATGGGAACAACGCAGCTACTTAAGACACACGACTATTCTGACCGAGTTCACGAATATTAACAGTAACAGAAGCATAGCTAATTCAATCTAACAATAGAAAAATAATAATTAACACAGAAACTCAAAGACGAATTAATTTACTCACAGATACAGTTAAAAAAATAAAAACCTTATTAGCAAGAAATAGAATGCTAATTGCAGACATATAAAATCTATTTCTACCGAAGAGTTCACAACAGTCTCCATAGTCAGCTTATGTCCAACATTAAAATATTTTAGTCCGATAGGTCATAATGGAACATGGCGACAACATACTACAGATATACGATAACGTAGTAGCTGAATGCGTTACAAAAAATCACGTAACATTTCGCAAACTGGCTAACCATGAAACTTGCGCTCGCGAACAACACTCAGGGCAATCAGCTATGTGCCGTACTTAGGGCAGTCACCTAGAACCCATTACAAGAGTTGAAGACGGGATTATTATTGTCATTAGGCTTGCCAGCATCACCGTAGATGGCGGCCCCACGTTACACACCAATGGAACTCATCTTATAACGTTTGTACCTATGTACCACGTACCTCAACCACAACAAGACCGTAAACAAGGTTCCTGGCATTCCGTCTTCCCCTTTGCTGCATACAATGGGTGTTTAAGAATAAACATCGTGTTCATCTGACAAGGCCTCAACAAATCAGATGCACCAAACAAAATATCATACAACTGTACTTTTGTCACAAAAAACTAACATAGCATATGGCTAAAATTACAATCAGCCAGACACGTTGTGGAAAAACACTTGTAATCTTAGACCAACCTAAAATATCTCAAAGGCAGGAAGTCAAGTGGCCGACGCCGTACCTAAAATAATAGTAATTTTTCAACCCCCGAAAACGTGGGTTCGAGTAAAAGAAATGATTCTTCAAAGTAGAAAATAAGATAAGGTGGCTATGGTTGAATTAAATAATGATTATCAAAAAAATAATGTCAAAATATATTCGGGTAATAAATTGTTCCGAATCTGTATTACAAAAAGGGCAGATATGGCAAAATATTTATAAAAGGACAACATTTATGAATAAACAGAATAACAACTCAAGTTTTAGCTATTGACACAAGTCGAAAAAATTTGTTCATTTTCAAATTTTCCACCTTATGAAAAAACTAGAAGTCAGCAGAGTAATACAAATCAGGAGTGGGTAGATATCCCGAAACAGAAATTGTTAAGCATTGGGCGATATTAGAAATATGCCAAATATAATATAATATAAAATCCAGGTAAAGCCAATTTAGTAAACCATACAGCAGAATTGGTAAGAATAGGAAGTCAATTACAATCGGTAAGGAAGCATCAGATTGACTAGGGTTTGAACGTCCATCATGTAACTTGCCATGCTTCTTTAACAATAGTTACCTTACTAATAATAAAATTAATAATAATTTATGAAAGACAACTAATTATAAAAATAAAGTCCACAACGTCGCATTTGGCGGCCCTTGGCAGAATGTTTAAGAATAAGAATGTTCATCTGAAGAGGCCTCAACAAATCAGATGCACCAAACAAAATATAATACAACTGTACTTTTGTCACAAACAAATAACCTAGCATATGGCTAAAATTACAATCAGCCACACACTTTGTAGAAAAACACTTGTAATCTTGGACCAACCCAAAATATCACAACGGCAGGAAGTTAAGTGGCCGACGCCGTACCTAAAATAATAATAATTTTTCAACCCCCGAAAAAGTGGGTTCGAGTAAAAGAAATGATTCTTCAAAGTAATAAAGAAATATAAATGTATGCCCCTGGCAGGACCTCACATTGGAGGTACAGTGAAAACTGGGGAAGAAAAACTATATATCCCAGTACAAAATAAGAATATTCAGGTGGCTATAGTTGAATTAAATAATGATTTTCAAAAAAATAATGTCAAAATGTATTCGGGTAATAAATTGTCTGAATCTGTATAACAATGAAGTAAGTAAGTCGTCTCGCCGACTTGGATATACCATACACCAGTAAAACAAATATTTTAAATTTATAATAACCAATGCATTTTCGTATTTTTAAAAAAATCTGTTTGCATGCTTTTTAGAAGCATATCTTAGTATTTCGCTCACTCAAGTATAGGAGCACCCTAGCGCCCCCACCAGCCAACGGCCACTTCCGGCCATATGGAAAAACGTTTATATGCATAACTTGACTATTTTTATTCCGATTTTGATCAAATTTGGTATTTTGCTTGATATTAGTATCAAATTTAAGTGTGCTAAATTTGATTGCACAAGGTAGAAAATTACGGGAGATAATCGAGTTTTTTCAAATTACGGGGGCGGAGGGGGGCGTGGCAAAATCTTTACACATCAAAACTGTGCGCAATTACTAAGCAAATATTTATACCAACTATGGTGTCTCTAGCTAAAATAGGTTTTGAGAAAATCGGTTTTATTTGATTTGCGGGGGCGGTAGGGGGCGTGGCAAAATTTTTATAAATACAAAATGTGCGCGTTTACTAAGCAAATATACATACCAAATTTTGTGTCTCTAGTTGCTATGGTGTTTAAGAAAATCGGTTTTATATCATTTGCGGGGGCGGTAGGGGGCGTGGCAAACATTTGAAACAAACTCGATAAGCGTACATATGACACGAGTCTACATACCAAATTTGGTGGCTCTAGCTCTTATAGTCTCCGAGATCTAGGTGTTCATACAGACGGACGGACGGACGGACGGACGGGCGGACGGACGGACAGACGGACATGGCTAGATCGTCTCGGCTGTTGATGCTGATCAAGAATATATATACTTTATGGGGTCGGAAAAGCTTCCTTCTGCCTGTTACATACATTTTGGCGACTTTAAAATACCATTTCACCCTATGGGTGTATGGTATAACTAGAAGTCAACACAGTAATACAAATCAAGAGTGGGTATATATCCCGAAACAGAAATTGTTAAGCATTGGGCAATTTTAGTAATATGCCAATTTAGTAAACCATACAGCAGAACTCGTAAGAATAGGAAGTCAATTAAGTCGGTAAAGGAATAATCTGAATTGACTAGGTTTTGAAATCCATCATGTAACTTGTCATGCTTCTTTAACAATAGTTATCTTACTAATGATAAAATTAATAAAAATTTATAAATTTATAAGACAATCAACTATAAAAATAAAGTCCACAAAGTCGCATTTGGCGGCACCTCGTAGAATGTTTAAGAATAAGAATATTCATCTGAAGAGGCCTCAACAAATCAGATGCACCAAACAAAATATAATACAACCCCGCACTTTTGTAAATAAAATGAGTTCATATTTTGAATTCAACGAACGAAGATGGAGTTATTATTTCATTCTCCCTGTAAGCCCTATTCACTGGGTTAAGTCTACTTATGCTACAGCGGAAGAATGAACGCTACCTTAATGCCATTCCGAAGCTGAATAACGCTGTGACGTCCAACGGATCCCACAAGGTTTTGTTCGCAATCGGAGTATTTGTAAGCTTCTTGCTTTGTAGCGTCGTCCAAGCTGGACATTGCCGCTACCAGAGGAAGTCAGCTGCTAAATTGCAGAGATTCGTCCAAGAGTCATGCATTACCGAGGACAGCAATGATTTGAGGAGGGGAAAGCTGCCCCCGCTCTAAGTTTTAGTATGTACTTAGGTTTAGTTTGTCTTTTTTTCCTTCCTACATTTCATAATCTTCAAAATATTGCTAAGGCACATAGGCAGTGATTTGTATCTCGCCCTAATCTACCTAATTCATCCTTTTGAGTTGGATTCCATCAACAGCTAACCCCAACGGAAACCAGTAAACGGACCCACCATCTTAATTGATATAATTATCCTTTGTTCTTGTATGATTTTGACGATAGCTATATGCTTCCTAAAATTAAAGAATCGTTAAGTCTAAATTATATGGATACCGACTCTTTCATCTATACAATTAAAGGAAATGATATGTATGTAAGGTACGATGGAGAGTTACAGAGGTATAACAGCAGGAAGCGCACAGATGATCACGAACAGCAGAGTTTAACAGCAGAACAACAGAGGGCACAGCAGACAGCAGAGAACAGCAGAGAGAGACACGATTGAAGTGGGACAGTCGACGAAGCAGCAGTGAGAGAGAAAACGAGTGAACCGAAGCAGCAGATTAAGACTAGAATAATTGTAACTTTTCCAAACTACTATTAAATTAAATTAATCAATAAACTTATTTGAGTAAACCCACTCAACTCACATGTATACAGATATTCCTAATGATGCTGAAAGAGATTTGATACATCAGAATATTCATATTAGATAACAAATGTGTATAAAAAAAGTAAAGGATGTTAAAAACTCAGTATTAAAAAACGTAAGGTAACAACTATTTTCCGATTGTTTATTTAAAAATAAGAATTATACAACTAATAATATCATGATTTTTAAGTCAAAATTAATAGCATCGAAGGACATTATAAAATTTCAAATTAAAATAAAAGTGGAAAAAACTGAAAACATTTTGTTTTGTTTCATTTTCACTCTTTTCTTGTGCTGTTAAAAACGCTGCTTTAAAAATCTGGAAATAACTGGAAAACATTTGGTTTTGTTTTCTTTTTTTTTTTTTTTTTACTATTTTTTGGTGCTGCTGATAAAAACGCTGCTGGAATTAGTTTGAGCAAGAGGTTTAAAAGAGAGTGAAAACATTTATCAAGAGCTATAAAATCTCTAGTCTGTTAACACAAATTTTTTTTTGCAATCTGAGCCACAATAGAGTCCGTACTGTAGAGATTCAAATGAATGGAGTCACCTCATCAACAGATTATTCTCATGATAGGGAGGACTCTCTGCTGATAGGGAGGACTTACGTCAACCACAACAATGATTTTGATATTCACACATCAGAAACGATGAATTTAGATATGGATGCACTAAAACTTCTGCTTGCTCAACGACGAAATCAATTAGAACGGATAGTAGAAAATTGGATGTTTAATGCTGAAGAAAATTCACAACATCACGATATGACCTTGAGCGAAATTCGCAATAGCTCATGTAATGATAAAAAATTAACAAATAAACATGTTGTATTATATATGTAAATTAAGATGTTGGGTCCGTCCACTGGTTCCTGTTGGGGGTTGCCGTTGCTGGGATCCAACTTATGAGTTGATTTAGGTTGATTAGGATGAGATACGATTAAGTATCTGAATCACCGTCCTTGTGGATCAGCAATTAGAGATTATAATTTGTCTTACGGCCAAATGCGTCTTTATTGTTTAAATGGTTATACAAAACTGAATATGTTGAAAGAAATAAAAGAGAACTAAACCTAAGTACATAAATTCCCATTTGGGAATATGAATCTAAAGCTAAATCCATAAGAAGTAAATATGTAAGGCGTATGGTCATGCTATGGGCTCTTGGTCAGACGCTGCGTCAGCGTGTTTATGCTTATGTGGAATTCGTCACATCAACTCTAATTGCAAGACTTAGTGCGGGGGCAGTTTGCTAGATTGTTTGTTAATTTATATGCCAAAGCTTATTTATGTTACCGCGTTCGCAGCCATGTCATATTGCACATATACTTCTTTTCTATAAAAAATGGAATGATTCCATACAAAACGGTGATAATGGTACCGCGAATGGTGACGAAAGAAGAATAATATAAAAATTGTGCGTAACAAAAATAATGGTTTGGTTAGTTTTTATAGAGATATAGTCAAAAAACTTTAAGCACGTATACTTATTTCCATGAAGTATATACATATATACATATGTATATAAGTTATATAAATGTTTATTTATATGTTTATTTATATTTGATTTATTACAAGCCACAGTTTTGTGCGCTTGGAGTCCGAATTATAACTAACTAAACATTATTAAATAAACTACCCAAGAACCCTAAGCATTGGCCATCGGAATGCTGACACTGCGCCTCGTGCCGCTAGCAGCGGTCAACGTCTTGCGGGCCGGCTCATATTACCCAGACCGTGTGATCGCTGACCCAGCGATCGTGGCCACTGCCAAATGCAGTATTAGCTATATTCATTTGTCCATGTTAACTCCTGCCTCGCTTAAGTGGAGGCCGTCCCCGGACTTCTGTAGGTCAAGAGACTTTTGAAGAGTTGTTACTAAGTTGCGTCTCTCGAGTCTGCGAATGGCCAGATAAATTGCGAACCAAATTTCGACTATCCCAATAGTGACACTGCTGCTCAATACAGGGCCCGATATTATTTTTGAGCGTAGTCCGGTTATATGCCGGAGATTGTTTATGCTCAGTTCGTGGAGGAAAGGCAGGTTTAAGTGTTCCCGGCACCTCGTAATGTTGATTTGTGACTCGACTGACACCATTGTCTTCTTTCTGAGCACATCATACTTGTTGACAAATGTTGTTTGGTTGATGGTAATCTTGTCGGTGAATGTCACCAGGTAGGTGCCGTTCACCCTTTTTTTGTTGCCGACTTCGTCTACGATGTCGATGGTGGCGTCGTTGATGATAACCATTCCCTCGTCCACAACTATTAAGGGTTCCAGGTGACCTGGTCTGGAGCTACAATGGGCTTGAGGCTACTAATTGTTGCGTGCAGCCATTCGTGGGCGATCTTTTGCAGAATGTTGTGGTTACCGCCAATTGGCAACCCTCGGCTGAGAATAGCTTCATACCACAATCAGCAACTACGTTTCTGTTATTAAAATCTAAAATGATGTTATCCCGCTCTACCAAGTAAAGGCTGATTTTCTGGGTGAGGATATTTGATTAAAAAGTACAAAATGTTAAAATTTTGAAAAACCTTAATACTACCTACATCTAAAAAATCTGACACACTAATATTTGTGAGATTTTTGTTAGTCATTTCATTGACATCGAAGTCATCGAGGATTATTGGGTTCAACAAATTCGCTTTTGCCAAAGTGGTTGTTAGAATTAAATTTTCAAGGTCTGAAATGACCATTCTGTTTTTTGCTAGGATGGTTTCATAAAAGTGTTCGTGATTGACATTTTCTGTTTTATTTATTTGGTTTATGGAGTTCGTTATTGCATTCAGTTTTTTCTGTAATTTGTTGTTGATCTTGACTTGCTTATTTTTTGACTCTATTAATTGCTCTTGTTTAAACTTGATCTGTTCCCAGTCGTCAAAATCAGGAGTTCCGGCCACTACTTTCAATGCAGTGCCTAAAATATTTAAGCTTCTAGCGCCTCTATGATGAACCGTCATCGTTTCTATTAGCGTGTCGATTTTCCTAATATCTGTCAAAATAATTCTTTTAATATGATCTTCCTTAAAGAATTCAATAGTTTTCCTGGTCTCGTCCGCGTATGTCCTGTACGAGGTAATGTTTGTCGAATGTCCGAGGTAGCTGTACTCTTTCCAAACTGTCACGTCTCCGTCCAGTATCTGTATAAAGTCTGCTTTGGTATAGTCCGTAATTTTCATGGTCATTGTCGCGTGTGTCCTCAGCATTGTCAGTATCAGTATAAAGTCCGTTCTGTAATTTCTGATATTATATTATATTACTATAGTAGTTGTAGAAGGGTGCAAACCTAATTTTAGAAAAACAATTTTTAGAGGTTCTATTTAAAATTGTCATTATGGATCTCCCTCCCCTTTATAAGAACTTTAGTTCCTAGGTCAGCCTCTACAATTCCTTCCTTGTACAAAGGAGTAAGTTTGTTACCAAGCCGTTTGTTTGACTTTACCAAGACTTTGTCACCCCGTTGGTACTTTTTGTCTATTCTAGTTCTGTTTTCCTGTTCCATTTGTTTGTTCTGAGCGTCTTTTATCTTTTTGGCAATTTGCAATCCCTCTTCTACCGTAGTTTCATGAACTGCTTCGATTGGTTTTTTGTTCAAGACTGAATGGATTGACCTGTTATACTTTACTGTTGCTAGTAGTATAACATCGATAGTGTCGCTAGCCTGAGCTGTTATTTTGTCGCATCGTGCGATCTCAAGTAACGTGCTGTGGAATCTTTCCACTTGACTATTAGATGTACTGTGAAGGGGTGGGGCATTGACAATTTGTATTTCAAACTCAATAAATAGGAAGGACCTTATTGTTTTAGAATTTATCGACCTTTCATTATCGCAATATATTGTCTTAACATTAGCAAAGTAATGGACTAACTGTAGAATGGCAGGCTTTATGTCAACTATGGCTCTTGATGCTATAGGTTGGTCTATCGCAAATTTAGGAAATTTATCTATGCAAGTCTAGGATGACTAGAAAGATTGTTTTATCTGTGGAGAAAAAGTCGATGTGTAAAATTTCTCTTGCGTAAGCCGGTAATGGTGTGGTACCCAGCGGTTGTTTTTTTTTTTGGATGCCTGTCATATTTTGCGACAGAGCAGATCTTGCAATTAGCTGCAATTTCTGTGGTCAATTTTTCCACGTTTGGGAAAAAATAGTCTTGCAAAATTTTATTTCGTGTTTAACTAGGCTGCACGGTGCGCCCGGTTATGTTCGGTAACTACAATTTCTTTTTGTTCCGACTTGTCTGGTACATCTGTAACGATGTGTTTGCAGTACCAAAATTTTGTTGCCGGATACAGTTCAACCAATTTGTGCTGAATGAGGGCAAGAGTTGGCAGTTCGCAATGTATTGCGTTTACCACTTTAGCATTTATTACGTCTTGCAGTGTCATTAAAAGTGAATCAGGGTTTGATGTGCGTATTATGTGCCTGGACTTACTCTGGAAGAGAACGAATGTCTTTACCGAAGGGAACTCTGCTTCTTCAATCACGATCTGATTTCGAAAACAATTTAAGGGCTTATCGGATACATCAATAGTGTAGGACAGAGACTCTTCACTATGGCAGGTTGCCCTATCGGATTCTGAATCTGGTGCTTCGAGAGCGTTAATGTTCTGACGCGAAAGGGCGTCTGCTACGAAATTTTCCTTTCCTGGCTTATAAATTATTTTTGCGCCATGTCCATCAATATATGCTTTCCAGCGTATTAGTTTCGCGTTCGAATTTTTGTCTGATACGGCGAAGGTTAATGGCTGATGGTCGGTAAATATATTTAGGTCTCTTACCCCGTAAAGGTAGTTTCTCAAGTTTTTTAGTGACCACACTATGGCAAGAAGCTCTCTTTCGTTAGTCGCAAAATTTCTTTCGTTATTACGTAATTTGCGGGATATCATGGTAATTGCTCTGCCTTTTTGTGAAAGGACACCGCCTAGCCCATCACCAGATGCGTCTGTGGTAAGATCGAATGGTTGTCGATAATCTGGGTAGGCTAAAAAAACTTCTTCTGATGCTAAAATATCTTTTAGCTTGGAGAATGTCTGCAATTGTTCTGAACTAAACTCGATTTTTATTTTCCGAGACATGCTTTTGCTAGCTTTTCCATTATCGCCCTTTAAAATATCTGTAAGGGGGCCTGCGATTTTCGCGAAGTCTTTTATGAAGCAGCGATAATAGCTGGCAAGGCCGAGAAATGATCTGAGATCAAAAAGGGTACTTGGGATTGGAAAATTTTTGATTGCCTGAACTTTTTCGGGTGCAGTTGTGATAGCATCCCTAGATACGATAAATCCCAGATACTCCACACTTTTTTTTTAAAAAATTTGGATTTTTCCTGTGATACTCGCATCCCCGCGTGCTGAAGGCTTTTAAGGACCCATTCAATGTCCCTAACATGATCTTCCTTTGTTTCAGAAAAAATAATAACATCGTCTATATAGCATGTTCTACTTATCTTTTCCCTAAGGACGTCATCGATGGCCCTCTGGAAAATACTAGGTGCACTTTTGAGATCGAAGGGAAGTCTGCAGAATTCATACTTCCCATTATTGACAGAAAAAGCAGTTTTCTCCCTGTCTTTTTCTGCTAGTGTTATTTGATGAAATCCCGATTTAAGGTCCAATGTTGTAAAATATTGGGCCTTTCCAATGTTCGACAAGATTGTTGAAATCATTGGAATAGGGTAGTAGTAGGGTATCTGTAGTATTTTGGTTTAGTTTCCTAAAGTCAATTACTAGCCAATTACTACTACGGCTTCCATCGTTTTCATCTGGTTCTTTTTTGTCGACCACCCAGGTCGGATTATTGTAGGGAGATTTTGAGGGTCGAATTATGCCGTGGGCTAGAAGTTGTTTAACTTCTGCGTTGACAAAGTCCGTAACGCCCATTGGGAGTGGGTATAATCTGGAGTATACCGGTTCCCCATTTGTTCGAATAGTTGCTACAGTATTTATGTTATATGGCAGAGCCTCGTCAGGGTTACCTTTGAGGTCCCATGTATAGATCTGACATTAAATGGTTTTTCTGCGGAGGTGATGAATTTTAGTACCGCCATTGGACGAATATAATTTTTTGAGGCCCCCGTATCGATAAGTAATTTAATTGTTTTTCCTCCTACTGTTCTTGTGATGAACGGTAGAAGGGAGTGTTCCCTAAAAAATTACAAGATTCTTCACTATCTGACAAGTCATCACTAGCTGCCAGAGCGCTCGCCTCTGCTTTTGTCTCATAGGCTTCTTCCCCAGGGGAATCCTGAGACGTGAAATGAACCTGCTGATTCTTTTTCGACCCGAATCCAGATTTTGTGGACTTATTTCCCGAATATCTGGTTGGTTGCCTATACTTTGAAGAGGAGTCAACCTCCATTGGTTCTGGTGTTGAGAACGCCTGAGCCCCAGGATTTTGTGGTGGCTTCCCTTTGTTATTTGGTTTTTCCTGAACCCTAGTATAATGAGGAGTCTTCTTGTATGCCCCTTGGCTATTTTCCGAGCTTTTATTCTGATTAGCATTGTTTCGAAAATTTAGGTTCTTTTGTTCAAAGGGGCCCTGAACCGTTTCCCTGGTAGCTCGCGCAAAGCTTGCAGCGAAGGCTGCGCAGTCGTGGCTTACTTCAGCTGCGCTAATGCTAGCGCAGTGGGTAAATCTTTGGGTTTTGCTGGTGGTACTACTGCCCTGAGGAATTTCTTAAGCCCCGACACAAAGGAGTGTAACGCATCGGACCTAAACTGCTCATTAAGCACGTTCGCTGACGCTGCCTCATGTGTCATTATCGTTTTATTAGTGAGGATGGTCAATGTTTTTTCCACCTCGTCATAATACTGAGACAGCGATTGTTCCCCCTGTCGTAAGGTTCCCAATTTTTGCTGAATAACGCGAATGGGCGTTTTGTCAGCGTAGGTGAAGTCTAGTCGAGCTATGATCGCATCGACATTTTGTACAGTGCTGTAAGATGCTAGGGTGGAACTAGCGGCACCTTTTACCTTATTCCTGATTATGCTTACTGCTTGGTAGTGGGCGGAACTGCCCCTATAATGTCGAAATAGTTCGTAGGCGAATGAAGCTGCGGAGCGCCATGAAATGTATTCGTTTTGATTGCCATCAAAATCTGGCAAGGATATAACAATATCTAATGGTTCCTTACACTCTATTCCTGGAATGATTTTGGCATCCCTATAAACCTCAACCTCCGGTGCGACTTTTCTAGCTGAGTCCTTAAAAACTCCATTTCGTGGTTTAACTGTGAAAGTAGACTGCATCTGTGCAGCTTGGTGATCAAGCGCAGTCTGCACTGCCACTTGCACTAGTTTCATCACCTCCTCTGTTGTTGGCATTTTGTGTGTTTCTTTCACTAGCTCGCTTTTGCCTTCTATAACTTTTAACAACTCCTCGTCACTACTATCACTATTTTTCTGATTATTGGTGTGCGTATCTTTCACTTGCTCACTGTTGCCTTCTATAACCTTTTGTAATTCTTCGTCACTACTATCACTATTTTTCCGGTTATCTCTCCACATGAACAGACGGGAACAAATATTTCGTTTAATAGTGTAAATTGTTTTTGATTCAATTAAAACAGAGAATGTCAACTTCATCGTTTTAGTTTAGTAACCACCTCTAATGCCAAGCGATTTATTGAATATTTGCACAATCCAAGATTAATTTATTTATACAACAAAAATCTCACTTACATTTTCATTTTTCTGTTGATAAATTTCTTTGCCCCCTTATTGCTGGATTGTGGCCGACGGTATTCTGGTGGAGTTTTTTCCGTTTGTTGTTGCTGCTTCTCGTCTTCAATTTTTTTCTTCGCCGCTGCCGTCACCAGCCCAGTGACGTGACTATGTTGTCGTTTTTATTTTTTCTTTATTTTTGTAGTGATAATTTGTCCACTACAATGTTTAAACTTTTTTGTGTTTTTTGTTTTTTATATTAATTCTATTTTTACTTAGAATTGTTTTTTAAGTTTTGGGCACTTTTAGTTTATGTTGGGCGCCAGTTATATAAATGTTTATTTATATATTTATTTATATTTGATTTATTACAAGCCACAGTTTTGTGCGCTTGTAGTCCGAATTATAACTAACTAAACATTATTAAATAAACTACCCAAGAACCCTAAGCATTGGCCATCGGAATGCTGACACTGCGCCTCGTGCCGCTAGCAGCAGTCAACGTCTTGCGGGCCGGCTCATATTACCCAGACCATGGGATCACTGACCCAGCGATCGTGGCCACTGCCAAATGCAGTATTAGCTACATTCATTTGTCCATGTTAACTTATACATATATATTTTTTACAAGTTATTCAATTTTCGCTTTAATGGCAATTCTCAACTAGTTTTAGCTTTAGAAAAGTCTAATGATGATAGAACTTGGTGGTTTCTGAAATAGCTACATATACAGAAAACCCGCTCACCTCTTTGTTTTGCCTTTGAAATAATATTCTTTTGGAAGATTCACCTCGAGCCGGCAAATTGCAAGGTTTGACTTAGGAATAATATATATATATTTCCAAAATTGATTAAAAACTGTGATTCGCATACCGGAACTTCCCCTTGTTAGAAAAGCGCGAAAATACAAAAATTATAATTTTTACAAAAATAAACTAATTATTTCTAATTAATTCTGAAAATTCGCAAGCCCGAGCTTCCTGCACAACGACTAACGCTTCAGCCGCAGCGACCAATTTTGATAACTGGTACTGAAACAAAAGGTGAAAGTGTCCCTTACTTAATCCGTGCTACTTGACGGTTCTTTCGTCTAAACTCCTGCGCCATTAAGTGCGTTAAAGAAGTGTGTGTCGAGTGTAGATTTGTTTTAGTCGATTGTTTTAGTCTTTTAGTGGTGTTGGAAATATAATCAATTTTGCATAATTCTTTTTCTTATTTTTGACGACAAGTAATTGTAATTACTTCTTTTTTCATGTAACTCTTTCCTTACCTACAGCCGAAAACCCTTGCAAGTTTTTCTTGTTTCTCTTTCCTTATCTATAGTAAAAAAAGTATTATCTAAAAGTTTAAAAGTCTATTTTCGATTTCTATTAATGAACGGCATTCAACCATTGGTTGGAGCAATGCGAAGTTATCCAATATATATTAAATTTGGCACAGTCATTAATTTGTATATTAACGAACAAATATGGGAGCTAAAAAACTCCGCCTGTATTAACGCAAACTGTTTGTAGGCCGTATGTGCTATGTAAGCCTCTCAAGTAAGCCTCTGTATATCTTGGATGCAGCCTGATCTGGCAAAGCCAGATCTATTCAGAATTATTTACTTAATTTGATCGGGTGACTATATCATATAGCTTAGAAACGATCGGTCAAAAACAGTGACTTTTAGATAAAAGTAACTTTGTTATTTTAGACGCGATAAAATATCATAATGCTATATTTTTCTGATTATTGGTGTGCGTATCTTTCACTTGCTCACTGTTGCCTTCTATAACCTTTTGTAATTCTTCGTCACTACTATCACTATTTTTCCGGTTATCTCTCCACATGAACAGACGGGAACAAATATTTCGTTTAATAGTGTAAATTGTTTTTGATTCAATTAAAACAGAGAATGTCAACTTCATCGTTTTAGTTTAGTAACCACCTCTAATGCCAAGCGATTTATTGAATATTTGCACAATCCAAGATTAATTTATTTAGACAACAAAAATCTCACTTACATTTTCATTTTTCTGTTGATAAATTTCTATGCCCCCTTATTGCTGGATTGTGGCCGACGGTATTCTGGTGGAGTTTTTTCCGTTTGTTGTTGCTGCTTCTCGTCTTCAATTTTTTTCTTCGCCGCTGCCGTCACCAGCCCAGTGACGTGACTATGTTGTCGTTTTTATTTTTTCTTTATTTTTGTAGTGATAATTTGTCCACTACAATGTTTAAACTTTTTTGTGTTTTTTGTTTTTTATTTCAATTCTATTTTTACTTAGAATTGTTTTTTAAGTTTTGGGCACTTTTAGTTTATGTTGGGCGCCAGTTATATAAATGTTTATTTATATATTTATTTATATTTGATTTATTACAAGCCACAGTTTTGTGCGCTTGTAGTCCGAATTATAACTAACTAAACATTATTAAATAAACTACCCAAGAACCCTAAGCATTGGCCATCGGAATGCTGACACTGCGCCTCGTGCCGCTAGCAGCAGTCAACGTCTTGCGGGCCGGCTCATATTACCCAGACCATGGGATCACTGACCCAGCGATCGTGGCCACTGCCAAATGCAGTATTAGCTACATTCATTTGTCCATGTTAACTTATACATATATATTTTTTACAAGTTATTCAATTTTCGCTTTAATGGCAATTCTCAACTAGTTTTAGCTTTAGAAAAGTCTAATGATGATAGAACTTGGTGGTTTCTGAAATAGCTACATATACAGAAAACCCGCTCACCTCTTTGTTTTGCCTTTGAAATAATATTCTTTTGGAAGATTCACCTCGAGCCGGCAAATTGCAAGGTTTGACTTAGGAATAATATATATATATTTCCAAAATTGATTAAAAACTGTGATTCGCATACCGGAACTTCCCCTTGTTAGAAAAGCGCGAAAATACAAAAATTATAATTTTTACAAAAATAAACTAATTATTTCTAATTAATTCTGAAAATTCGCAAGCCCGAGCTTCCTGCACAACGACTAACGCTTCAGCCGCAGCGACCAATTTTGATAACTGGTACTGAAACAAAAGGTGAAAGTGTCCCTTACTTAATCCGTGCTACTTGACGGTTCTTTCGTCTAAACTCCTGCGCCATTAAGTGCGTTAAAGAAGTGTGTGTCGAGTGTAGATTTGTTTTAGTCGATTGTTTTAGTCTTTTAGTGGTGTTGGAAATATAATCAATTTTGCATATTTCTTTTTCTTATTTTTGACGACAAGTAATTGTAATTACTTCTTTTTTCATGTAACTCTTTCCTTACCTACAGCCGAAAACCCTTGCAAGTTTTTCTTGTTTCTCTTTCCTTATCTATAGTAAAAAAAGTATTATCTAAAAGTTTAAAAGTCTATTTTCGATTTCTATTAATGAACGGCATTCAACCATTGGTTGGAGCAATGCGAAGTTATCCAATATATATTAAATTTGGCACAGTCATTAATTTGTATATTAACGAACAAATATGGGAGCTAAAAAACTCCGCCTGTATTAACGCAAACTGTTTGTAGGCCGTATGTGCTATGTAAGCCCCTCAAGTAAGCCTCTGTATATCTTGGATGCAGCCTGATCTGGCAAAGCCACAAACGGAGCTATTTTCAGAATTATTTACTTAATTTGATCGGGTGACTATATCATATAGCTTAGAAACGATCGGTCAAAAACAGTGACTTTTAGATAAAAGTAACTTTGTTATTTTAGACGCGATAAAATATCATAATGCTATTCCATATGCGCTGCACTGCTCCAATAAAAATTTGTTGCCCGTTCTATCACGAAAAATCAACAAGGGCGTACCCCTGGAGCCACCGGTTAAAAACAATTTAAGTGCAAAATTTAGGGTCAACATTAATTTAATTTTATTGGGATTGGGATGAAGCTTTTTATTTAATAGAGACACCGAGATATATACATTCTTTAAATTGAAATAGAACTAACAAAGAAAAAAGCAAGAGGGCAATAAAAGAAAAAGTAAAGATAAACTTACATTTTTGTTCTTGTTTTGTTCTAATTTTTGTTTCACACTACATTAAGTTTACATGTGCGTCGCAAAAAGGTATACTAAAAGATATATTTTTAAATAAAGTATAAAGTGTTAGAAAAGAACTAACAGTTTACATATGACCATCGTGGAGTATAACTAATTGTTCGTGGAGGGCGGTTAAATCCTAACCAATACCAACACTTGGCGGTTGCCAATATCTTCTGGTATCGGTGAGTGGGTATTGTGCAAATGAAATAAAAACGCGCGGGATACCTCTTTTAACACTATATTTATTTAGGGTAAGGGAAAAGCTTTAATTGCAAGAGTTAAAAAAAGTATTTCACTTGCAGCACGATGTCGGCTGCATGACCTTCTTAATTCATTTTTCCTATTCGGATTTCTCTATGTTTTCATATTCTTATGACTTAATACCAACACTTGGCGGTTGCCAATATCTTCTGGTATGGGTGAGTGGGTGGTGTGCAAATGAATTAAAAACGCGCGGGATACCTAGTTTTAGAGTAAGTGAAGTGTCACTCACGATTTGAACGGGTTATAAAGTTCTTAGAACAAAGGAAAATAAGGCAGAGATACGTGTGATATATATTCTAGAACGTGTGGCGATATACTCTAGACCTCCCCTGCACTCTTCTCAGTATGAACGCATTTCCTTTGGGGAAAAATCCTACCCCTCACTCGCTACCTACCCCTTCACCCGGTTTCGTGAACATACCGCCCCCCTTTCAATAAGTTGCAATTGCCTCGCTGGACATGTCTCAGGAGGGGGGACGGCAGCGTTCTGGATCGCCAAGACACTGGCTGGACTGAGAGGATGGCTGATTACATTTGCATAGAAGTTCGAATGCAAGGCAGGTGCCTTTTGGGTCGTTGCTCTTTAGATTGGATGGACGCGACGGAGCTGTCGATGTGCAAGAACGTAAGGTGTTGCTTGCCACATCGATGGCATCATGCGGTGCTCCTGCAGGAACCATTGGAATGCTCATGAGCGAATCAGTTTGGGTAGTATCCGTTGCTCAAGATGACCCGCAACCTGTCGTCAGCTCGTAATCTTTTAAACTGCCGGCACCGGCGGAGCGGCACAAACGCGGCACCTAAAGCAACTGGAACTGCGATCTAAATCGGATGACGCTACTGTCCCTAGAGACCTCTTCGGGCTACTGGAGAAGGTGAATCTAGACTTAATGGGACCACAGAGAACCCATTCGAACATAGTCTCGACCCCGACGAAAGAACCTTCAACATTCTTGATGATTTTCGGTTTCCAGGAGGGAAAATCTGTAAGCGGCACAGTTTGTCGCCACTGCCTGCATGGCAATGTCCATGGCCGCAAACGCTTGTTGATACCTTGCAGCTTGGAGGATTAATCAATTTAAACATCCTTTACTAAATAAAGGACGCTTGAGATCTATAATGAATGGTTACCCTCGCAGTACCCAGGAGGCCAATATTACGAGTGGATTCGAAGTAACTTCCCTAGTTTGCATGAGGGCTGCTGGAAGAATCAGAGGAGGCAGGATTCAGAATTGTGCAAGCATCAGGTGCTGAGCTCTCTTGCACTTGAGCGGGAATGGATAGAGTTCTTGCCCTAGGTTTTCGGCGTACTGATGGAAAGGGCTGACCGCTAGAACTTGGTTGAAGGACATCTCTGGCCTCAAGTACACGGTGGCGATCAGTTATTGTCCTATAATTATTGTCTCATACGTGTTAGTTTTGAAAAAATTCTTCACAAAAATCAGGATATTGTCATAATGTTGATTCTATTAGCTTATTTTTTAGATATTGAAATGCTTTTTAAAGTATTTTATAAAGCGTATATAGTAATTGCGTCTGGTAATATTGCTTTGTCTCTACACTTGTGACCAAGTAATGATGACTTTTCTCAAAGTTCTCCCACATGTATTCCAGGAGCTCAAGGTTCTCCTCGAAATAGGATGGCTTCGTTTTCCTGGCGATAGAATCCTTTTTGGTATTCCGAATGAAGGCCTTAATTGCCTCTCCTCGTTCTGTCTGCTGATTATAAAACTCCTCCATGTTCTTTTATATTCTTATGTACTTGCTTATTTATACTAGTACTTGACCCGATGGGAGTTTATTTATTTTGTCAAAGACAGAGAACGCTCCGACTCGTTCCTTAAATTGGTCAAGTGTAGCACAAATAAGAATAAGAAATAAATAGAAGTCGCCTTTTTGTTTAGTGTTTAACAATAGTTAATTTTATTTACAATATTCGTATTCTGATATACGCCACGACAGTGAAGCCAATTTTGTGAGTTTTTTTTTGTTTATTTGTCAAAAATTGCTGACTGATGCCAAACTATAGTACTCGTGCGTACTACCTGGGTTTAGCTAGGTCAGAGATTGCTGACGCCAAATTTAAAAATTTTGTTTCTTTTTTTTGTTTATTTTTTTTATGGGAATGCAACAGAGTTGAACAAACTTTATTTTACATAAAAATAACTTTTTATGATTTGGACACCCTGTTGACACAAATCCTTGTTAAAGGTTTATGAAGAAGTGATCGCCTAGTTGATCAACTTTCATTCAATGGGTATGCACTGCTATCCCAATAAATTGTTTTAGTCGCCAAGTTGACTTGTATGTATATGTTACGCACTGATTGCCAAGTTAATCAATTGCGATTTTTCAGTCGGGACCCCAGATTGATGTGGAATGTTCATCAATTTGTGCCCTCGCTTAGGATTGTACTGTGTCCAAAGCGTGCAAAGAAAGTAGTCGCCTAGTTAACAGTTTCCTTGTTGTTGAGAGATTGGTCGACTGAGTTGACCAAATCTTCTCACTTGATGACGGTTTCACCAAGTCTGTTAATCTTTCAGCTTGGAGCCGCCAATTTCGGGGTCACCAAAATGTTCAATGAAAAACGATAGTATTTCTTGAAGTTATTAAATGTTTATTTATTTATATATATATAGGCACTAGCACATAAACCAGTGACTAAAGGTTGTCGCAACCAACACATGAATTGGGTGGATTTCGGAGTGAGATTACAAAGGTAGAGATTGGGGGCCAAAGACACAGCGATGCACACCCGATGTAACTACAATTGGTATCTGATCTTACTAAGAATAATGCATTTCTTTTATAGTAAAAATAGAGAGCTCACCAGTGCATAGTTCGACATAGTGTTAGGTCAGCAAAATACGTCTTTACGGCGTAGCTTGGTTAGCTTAATTAACTAGGTCTTTATTGTTAACTGCTGATCATATCACATCTACTTATGACTGATGAGCCATTGATATCTATAATCGGGTTACATACTAACTTGACATACATTTCTATTTGTTCTATATTATGATTCTCTTATTGTTATCTTATTTTATATAATCTAAACACCAACCTTGTGCATACATTGCTTATATGAATATTGATTAAAAGAAGCCTACTGGAGTATGATGGCAAACTGACATTGCGATCCCAATTTAGACCTCATAGAGCAAAAAGCGGAAATTGCTTTTGAACAGATTCAATTTTACTTTGGTGCGTCTCATATTGAGGTGACCATATGCAAGATCCGTACTCTAAGATAGGACGGATTAATGAAGTATACAGAATTTTGGTTGTGTACGGATCTTCAAACTCTTTTGACCATCGTTTCACAAAACCCAAGAACATTCATAGCTTTACTAACTGAAGCAGAAATATGAGGATTAAAAGTTAATTTATGGTCCATAAGAACACCTAAATCATTGATAATATCTAACCGCTCTAAGGCAGTGTCGTTAAGATAATAAGTTGCTAAGTATGGAGTGCATCTATAAAAAGACATAACTTTACATTTAGAGCCGTTAAGGTTTAATAGGTTTGTTTCACACCATTTCTGAAGATCATTAAGATCCGATTGAAGTAGGCAAGAAGACGATATGTCTTTAAAACTGAGGTAAAGCTTGACATCATCCGCGTACATAAGCAACCGAGAATGTGACACTACCAATGGAAGATCATTTATAAAAAGAGTGAATAGCAATGGACCCAAATGACTACCCTGAGTTAAAGAGGACCAGAGTATGTTTAACAGAGTTAAGGGCCTTGCTGAAGTCAGTATAAATGACGTCAGTGTGCACGGCAGTCTTGAACCCTTTGATTGAGTGAGATGTAAATTCTAATAGGTTAGTAGTTGTCAATCTACGTTTTTTAAACCCATGTTGGGATGACGAAATGATTGAGCTACAAAAATGCTGCAATTGAGATGTTATTATACCATACACCCATAGGGTGAAATGGTATATTAAAGTCGCCAAAATGTATGTAACAGGCAGAAGGAAGCTTTTCCGACCCCATAAAGTATATATATTCTTGATCAGCATCAACAGCCGAGACGATCTAGCCATGTCCGTCTGTCCGTCCGTCCGTCCGTCTGTATGAACACCTAGATCTCGGAGACTATAAGAGCTAGAGCCACCAAATTTGGTATGTAGACTCGTGTCATATGTACGCTTATCGAGTTTGTTTCAAATGTTTGCCACGCCCCCTACCGCCCCCGCAAATGCTATAAAACCGATTTTCTTAAACACCATAGCAACTAGAGACACAAAATTTGGTATGTATATTTGCTTAGTAAATGCGCACATTTTGTGATTATAAAAATTTTGCCACGCCCCCTACCGCCCCCGCAAATTAAATAAAACCGATTTTCTTAAACACTATAGCAACTACAGACACAAAATTTGGTATGTATATTTGCTTAGTAAATGCGCACATTTTGTGTTTATAAAAATTTTGCCACGCCCCCTACCGCCCCCGCAAATTACATAAAACCGATTTTCTTAAACACTATAGCAACTACAGACACGAAATTTGGTACGTATATTTGCTTAGTAAATGCGCACATTTTGTATTTATAAAAATTTTGCCACGCCCCCTACCGCCCCCGCAAATCAAATAAAACCGATTTTCTCAAAACCTATTTTAGCTAGAGACACCATAGTTGGTATAAATATTTGCTTAGTAATTGCGCACAGTTTTGATGTGTAAAGATTTTGCCACGCCCCCCTCCGCCCCCGTAATTTGAAAAAACTCGATTATCTCCCGTAATTTTCTACCTTGTGCAATCAAATTTAGCACACTTAAATTTGATACTAATATCAAGCAAAATATAAATTTGATCAAAATCGGAATAAAAATAGTCAAGTTATGCATATAAACGTTTTTCCATATGGCCGGAAGTGGCCGTTGGCTGGTGGGGGCGCTAGGGTGCTCGAATGCTTGAGTGAGCGAAATACTAAGATATGCTTCTAAAAAGCATGCAAACAGATTTTTTTAAAAATACGAAAATGCATTGGTTATTATAAATTTAAAATATTTGTTTTACTGGTGTATGGTATATCCAAGTCGGCGAGACGACTTACTTACTTCATTATTTTCTCAAATGCTTTGGGTATGGCAGAGAATTTAGAAATACCCCTATAATTGGAGGCTTCGGACTTCTTCCCCTTTTTATGAAGAGGAATAATATATGATTCCTTCCAGACAGGCGGGAAGGCGGAAGATGTGACGGACAGTGTAAACAACTTAAGTATTGGCTTACATAGGGCCTCTGCACAAAACCTTAATACGCAGCCTGGTTCTCCGTCAGGGCCTGGTTTTCCGACAGGGCGGAACTTTCATCAAACACAGGGTCTAAAATGCAGTTGGACGATTGCAAGTGATAAGGATAAGGATGATTTGCTTGATAAATCGAAGAGGAATAAGTTGTTTTGAAAAAATCATCTTTATTGTTTTCGAAAGACAAGTAAGGGTGTAAGGGTGCACTGATGTCTTACGTTTTACATTGACAAAGTTAAAAAAATGCTTAGGATCGCCAAAAAACCTATGTTTACATCGCTGAAGATAATCCTTATAGCATTGTGAATTTAGCACCATAAAATTTAATCCAGCAACTACATAAAGGGAAAAATCCGGTGCTTTACCGGATTTTTAAAATTTTTTATAGCATCTTGATTTTACGTTCTTCAAGTTACATAACTCACGTGAGAACCAAGAAGGTCTCTCAGTCCATTTTTGGGTCACACGCGGGACACTAACATCGGGACTCTAACAACTCAAGAGTTTTATAGAAGACAGAAATGGCAGAGTCCATATCCGTGCAGGTATACAGATATGACCAATCGTTAGTTAACAAAAGCTTTTTAAGTTTAGGAAATTTTGTCGTGCGAAAAGATCGGGTTGGAAGCATCGAGTTAGTATAACGAGACGTAACCCCAAATCGAAGGTCAATGGTTACATCCAGAGTTGGATGAAAGTTGTCTTCAGGGATAACTAAGGGATCAGTCCTGGAAACATCGCAGTTGGAAGAATCCAACGCGAATACCAGATCTAGTGATCTGTTACGACTATTCCGGACAGGATTTTGTTGAGTTAGGGACAACTCAAGCAGACCATCTATTAAACAATGTGACAAGGAGGGCAACATAAAGAATCATATGAGAGGGTCCAGGCAATCTCCGGTAAATTAAAATCTCCCAGAATAACGAGCAAGTCTTTGTCAGAGAGATATGAGGAAATAAGTTGAATAGCTTCCAAATGGTGAGTGTATAATGCCAAGTCGGACTGTGGTGGAATATACGAACAAGTAATATAGGCAGAAAAAGAATTAAACAAATTTTAACACAAACAAATTCAATTTCCTGATTGGAAGACTGGACAATTTCAGACGAGAACGCCGAGTCAACAGCGAACAAAACACCACCACCATTACGGATAGTCCGATCATGTCTATATATTAAATATTTTGAGGGGAAATTTGAAGCATGGGCAATATCAAGCTTCAGCCAAGTCTCAGTAAAGGCAAGAATTTGAAAGTCAAAAGCTGAACTATCTACATAGAGTCTAGAGAGTTTAGACTTTAGTCCCCGTATGTTCTGATTGGCCAGAGTTAGGGACGAAATTAGTTTTTTGACTCGCCAACAGGTGCAGACGAGCCGGAAGGAATGTTATTCACAGAGGCAGGTAGCAAGCTAATCGGAGGCCGATTCTTTATTGTATACTCTTTTACAACAAGGTGTTCCGGCCAAAAATCTTTATGACATATTTGGCCAAAAAGATCTGGGGAGACACTTATTTTAAAGGACGAAATGTTCCGAGTATATGAAAAACGGAACTTTTCCACAGCAATGTTTGGTGCTTGAACTTTGCCCTGGATGTAGGCTATGACTTTTTCAGAAGTAGTGTTGAGGTCAAGCCTCGAAAGAAAAATTTGCTTTTTGGGTAGAACTACAACAAGGGAGCTAGGAATACTAGGCACAGCAGTAGCGGCTACAGCAGACGCAGCACCAGCAGAAGCAGCCAGCACTTTACTAGCTCCTCTTGTAACTACTTTATTGGCAATATTCCTGGAAACGGATGTTTGCCCGCACGGTTCGGAAACTACAACCGATATCGCGTTAGTAGGTGGGATACTGTCTCCAGGGGAAATGATAAGAGAAACCACACCTGCCAAAGCCGGACTCCTAAACGATATCAGCTGCTGTACATTTGGTGACATAGGCTCATTGTCGGAAGCCGGAACTGGTAGAGAACGATGTGCCGACGGACTAAGGGGATGCGCCCTGAAACCTGGCCCTCTTTCGCGTCGGAGATTCAATCAAAAGTTTAGAACTTCTGAATTGAACCTCCATCGCCAAAAGCTCCTCTTGGAGCTTATGAACGCCAGCTGACAAGGTTTTAAATGCATCCCCAGTCCGTTTCATAAAACTTCGCATCTCGAGCTCCAAGCCACGACACGAATCACAGCCCCATTTAAGGCCGCCACCCTGTGCAATACTATCCCGCACCTTGACTGTGTAACCAGCACATTTAAAGTGCATTACATTGTCACACAGCCAACAGTAAAGAAAGTCTTCACTGGTCTTGCTGGGATTATTGCAATTATATTTTTAACAGACAGACATTATTAAATAATTGATTTATCAATAACAAATTATAAATCAATATATAAGTTAAAAGGGAAAATGTATATATATGTTAAGAGAGACGTATACAAACCAAGGCAAAAACTAACTGCAATATGCAAATTAGAAAGAGAAAACAAATAAAGAGAATTGTTTTTTTTTCTGTATTAAAACACAACACCAGTGCGAAGTTAACGGCAGCGAGCGCAATCAAAAGAGAAAACAAAAGAATAGAGAGCACCAACACCACACAAACAAAAACAAACGATGAATTGAGATCGCGGGTGGGAGCAAAAAATAAAACGAAATCAAAAACTAAGCAGCGGAACAACAAAATAATATTTGCGTTTGTTAAAGTTTTGATATTAATGTATATAAATGTTAGTAAATTTAACCCAAACTTCGCGATGAGTATAGCGAATTATTAAAAATTGGTAAAGCAATGAATTTAAATTGAATATTATAAATTAACTTCACGAAAGAACGAAAGACAGTAATTAAGCGAGAGCGCAAAAAAAAAAAAACACGACCGACTTCGATTAGTGACAATATGAATTGTAACATATGACATACTATTAGGCAGAAAATATCTTAAGGCATGTCAGGCCGTTATTAGCTATGAAGAAAATAGTCACACTATCAAATTATAAATTCTATTTCGAATACACCAATAAAGAAGAAGAAAAAAAAGAATCAATACCTCCTCCAGAGTTCGAATATAAAGCATTCGCACACGAATAAATAACAATATCGAGGAAAGAAACGAATTTCGACGCGATCATTTAAATTCAGAAGAAGTAGAAAAATTAAAGAAAATTTCGTATGAATTTGGCAATATATAGTATAGGAAAGGTGAAAATTTGACCTTCACCAGTACAATAAACCATAACATCCGAACTAAGCACGAAGACCCAATTTACAAACACCCATACAAATACCCACAAATTTTTGAAGAAGTCAATAGAGAAATTAATGAAATGATAGAACAGCGAATCATTCGAAAATCAAAATCGCCCTACTGTTTGCCAATTTGGATCGTACCTAAGAAAGAGGACGCATTTAAAGAACAAAAATTCCGCCTAGTCATTGACTATCGTAATCTAAATCAGATTACTGTCGAAGAATTTCCAATACCAGTAATGGATGAAATTTTAGACAAACTTGGAAAATGTCAATATTTCACAACCATTGACCTCGCCAAAGGATTCCATCAAATCCAAATGGATCCCAAATCAATAGAAAAAACCGCATTCTCAACTAAACATGGTCATTACGAGTAAACACGAATGCCATTTGGGCTAAAAAATGCACCAGCAACGTTCCAAAGATGTATGAACAATTTACTAGAAGATCTAATCTATAAAGATTGTTTAGTCTATTTATTTATTGTCTACAATTAGACAAAGAAGGCATTAAACCAAACCCAGATAAAGTCAAAGCAATTTAAAAATTTCCGATCCCTAAAACCCCAAAAGAAATAAAATCATACCACCCACATTATATTTCATCCTCTGAGAAATTAAAATTTCTCCTTATGAACGATCCCATACTTGAATATCCCGATTTCAAAAAAACATTTTTTCTAACCACAGATGGTAGCAATATAGCTTTAGGTGCGTTCATTTCACAGGACCATAGACCTATATCTTATGCTAGTATAACACTTAATGAACATGAACTTAATTATTCAGCAATAGAAAAGGAACTACTGTCTATCGTATGGGCGACCAAATATTTTGGGCCATACCTCTTCGGTAGACATTTTGAAATCCTAAGTGATCATAAACCCCTTGTCTGGTTGCACAATATAAAAGAACCTAACATGAAATTACAGGGATGGAAAATAAAATTGAACGAATTTGATTACAAAATGAAATATTTACCAGGAAAAGAGAACTATGTGGCTGATGCCCTTTCCAGAATAAAAATAGATGAAACCCTTTTAAGTGAAGAAATAAGCAGCTCCAAAGCAACAGTACACAGTGCACAAGAAGATAATCAACACCTAATAGCCATTTCAGGAAAACCTCTGAGTTACTACAACCGTCAGATAGAATTTACTAAATGCAATGAAAATAAAGTTAACGTTACTCACTTCTTTCACAAAACTAAGATAGAAATATCATACGTAGAAATGACCAATCAGTTTGCTAAAGAAATTATCAAGGAATATTCATGCTCAAAAAATAACGCACTTTACATTCAAAACGACACTGATTTTCAAATACTCCAAGAAGCGTATGTTGAAATAATTAATCCAGAAAGCCAAACAAACACTTTTAAATTAAAAGACATTCCCACTTATGCAGAGTTCAAAGAAATTATTCTAAAAAACTATAAATCACTACTTCATCCAGGTATCACTAAAACTCAGAACTGGTTGAAAGAAAAATAGTATTATTCAGACTATCAAAAACTAATTCAAAATTTTATTAATAAATGCGATATATGTAATTTATCAAAATCAGAAAATCGAAATACTAAATTACCTTTTGAAACCACCCCAGAAATATTTAACGCTAGAGAAAAATACTTGATTGATTTCTAAGTATTTAGTTGATAATCAAAAATTTTTATCTTGTATAGATATTTACTCAAAGTACGTGACTCTTGTTGAAGTAAGAAGTCGTGATTGGCTTGAAACAAAAAGGGCAATAACAAAAATCTTCAACGATATGGGTAAACCCTTAGAAATTAAAGCAGATAAGGACTCAGCTTTCTTTTGCGTAGCACTTCAAAATTGACTAAAATCAGAAAACGTTGATATATGTATAACATCGAGCAAAAATGGTGTTTCAGATGTGGAGAGATTTAATAGAACTATACATGAAAAACTAAGAATTATTAATGCAGAATCTAGTATAGAAGATAAACAAACCAAATTTATAATAACTACAAAAATAAATTTCAGAAATCCCAACAATGGCACCTAATGGATATCTTATTTTCAAAACAGCAACTATGGATTTACCCTCAGATTTTGAATATCATTATTTAACTGTAAATTTAACCAACTTACAAACTACTTACAATAACTTATTAGAACAAATAGAACCATATAAGAACATTATTCATATTCAATATTTAGTCGAAAAGTTAAATCGCGAAATGAACGGTATTAAAATAATAAAGAGAAATAAGCAAGGACTCATTAACATATTAGGGATAAATATCTTTTTGGCACCTTAGATCAAAATGATAAAGAAGAGCTAGAACAAAAAATTAATAGTCTATCGGTACATAGCACCCAAAATAATTAACTGAATCATATAATAGAAGTAGTCAACAAAAATATAGAACTTCTTTATAACCTTACTATTAATCAAGATGCAGATAAAAAATTAAATATACCAATGTTTAAGAATTAGGAATGCAGTTGACAAGACTAGGAATATTTAATCCCAAACTTTTATATGTATATTTAACATAAATACAGAAAAACTTTTAAATATAAAAACATCTACTTGGTTAAAATCAGACACGAATGGAATATTTACAATTATGCATATCCCTAGACAAATATCAAAAACGTCACTTTCCAAATTATTCCCTATCCAGATGAAAATAATAACACCTTAACAGAAAACATTCAAGAAACTTACTATATTCAAGACAATAAAATTTATGCAAAATCAACTAAGACACAAGAAATAAATGAATTTATAATCGGCATTATTAGCTTTTGACAATCCCGTCTTACAGGAACTATCACCATCCCAAGAAATTTCAATTGCCGGACAGGCTATTTTCTACGTGTTGGGGGAGTAATATATCGGCCACTCCATTCACCCACACCTCTTCACTTCCCATTCCATTCACCCACATAACTTCACCCCCCTTTAGTCTTTAAAACAGCGGATGTTTACTGCAATCGAGACTAAACAAAAATCCTATAAACAAATCTGTCCCCTAAAATCTTCCAAGCGTGAGAACGCTTACTAGGCAAAAATCAATTAACCAATAAAAACCAAGATCCCTTGTCACCAGATAAAAAGCTCCCACTACTAATATCAAAAGCTCTGTAAACCGAACCATTAACAAATCTGTATGAATAATTGTAAGTTAGTTCTTAAGACGTTTTCTTCAAATAAAGATTAATATGTTCTCGAGTCTCAATTATCCATTTTTTTTTTAATTGATGAAAGAATTGGATTTATAATTATATACATAATTATAAACTGCTTTTCGTTAGCTATAAAATTCTATTCGGCTCATATTTGCTTATAAAGTGTCTATTGTAGTGTGTTTTTAAATAAGTAAATAAATTTAAAATCGGTCTGGGTTCGTCCTAGTAAATTATTCATTCTGCAAGAATGGCACCTCCAACTGGGACTATTTTGAAAGATTACGATGATGCAAAGAAGCGACGAGCTCAATGCGTAAAAAGTATAAAAGGCGTTAGTGACCAATTAGAATATAGAACTATTTCGTTTCAAGCAATAGAGTTGGAATATAGATTAGAAATGTTGAATACTAAAATCGAGATTGCGCTGAGCTATCAAACTGTGGTGGTCGCATTTGTCTCCGAAGATAAGTACAGGTCAGAACTAGAAGAGTTGTGCATTTCTGCGAAATCACAACTTAAGTCGGCTTTAATCAATTCTACCGATATTAAAAGGCATGAGGAACACACGTCCGACTGCCAGCTCGTTCTTGTCTTCCGAATTTACAACTGCCAAAGTTTAGTGGGAAGTACTCAGAGTTTAAGAATTTCATCTCGTTGTTCGAAACCTTTGTTCATAAGGGCATGTCAATTCTAAATTTCGAGTCTCTCCGGTGAAGCACTAGGAACCGTTAAAGTGTTCCAATTCGTCGAGGACAATTACGATTAGCCGATCTTAAGCCTTAAAAAAGTTTATAACAACGGCTGCCTTAGCAGCTCGATTATTTGACAATCCCGTCATTAAAAGAATACGAGGCCACACTAAATCGGCTTCATTAACAATTGTCGACTGAAGAATCAGCAAAACAGTTGGTAGACGTTGCTAAGTCTGATCAAAGATAAGTTTCCACGGGGCATAATCGTAGCAGCTTTTCGTGTTTTGTGGCAAATAAGAAAGTTGACGATAAGTCCCCAAAATGTTTGTATTGGAATTCCGAAGACCATAGTATTACTAGTTGTCCGTCGTATTGAGCGTTGTCATTAAAACAACGGTTTGATTTCGCAAAATCCGCCGCAGTTTGTATTACTTGCTTCGGCAGGGGCACACTGTCGCTAAGTGCAAACTAAAAAAGTGTCGTGTATGCAACAATTTGCATCTTACGTTGCTGCACATATACACACTCAACAGTTACCACCACACAAGACGACCAACCTTCCACCTCACATGTCCTGCATGAGACGGCTCCGAAGAACGAAAGATTTGCTCGATAGTTTTTCTATGACCAATATGATAACCGAAGAAATGGCGCAACGAAGCAAGTCTTCTGCTTAATTGACAAGACCTTGCCGAAATTTTGGACAATCAAAAATTTGCCTTTCCCTATCAAAATTCCATCTCCAGCGCATCAGCTGTGCGCAAAGCAATTTCGCTGATAATTTGAAAATTTTACCGTCTGCTCGTTTTCAGGTGAAGCTGCCGTTGAAATCAAGCACCAATACACTTGGGCTTTCCTTTGAAGTTGCTAAACGGCGTTTTTTATTATTTGAAAGAAGATTGTCGAAAGATGCGAAATTAAGAAATATATAATTAGAATTTATGGAAGAATATCTTTCATTGGGACATATATCAGAAGCCAGTTCACGAATTCGCATCAAGAACCGAATGCGAATTTGTGTTCATACCTGGACTCCGGATCAGGAGAGTCTCAGCGGCTGATTGAGGCGATGGCAAGCTGTCTCGTCGCTCAAGCGTGTTAGCAGCGATGGTCCTGGGAGTATGTGCTAGGTCTCCAAACGCGTGCCAAGTGGCACCAGCGGAGACCCAACATCGCCATGGGAAACCTCGTCCTCGTCGCAGAGGACAACCTACAACCTGGATGACGTTTCGAGTGGTGGCCACAAGTGTCGGGTTGGACGGCGCAATCAGGGTCGTTGAAGTTAAGACATCTGAAGGGTCTACCAATAAGCGAGCGATCCACAAATTGGCACCCTTGACGATTTTTTGAAGGCTGTATAGTCCTCCAGACCATTCTGTTCTGATCCCGAACATTCTGTTAGCGCAGATGAGCGCTATGTGTATTGTTTGTGTCGTCGCTATGTGGTTGATGTTGGAGTTGGGTGTGAGCCAAGAGAGTGGGAGTCGCATGGAGCGCCCGTTCCTCCTCGGTGAACATTCCACATCAATCAGGGGTCCCGACTGAAAAATCGCAACTGATTAACTTGGCAATCAGTGCGTACCATATTCATACAAGTCAACTTGGCGACTAAAACAATTTATTGGAAAACTAGTAGTTTGTTTTCCGCAACGGGGTAGCAGTGCATACCCATTGAATAAAAGTTGATCAACTTGGAGATCACTTCTTCAAAAATATTTAACAACGATTTGAGTCAACACATAAATTGGGCGACCAAATCATAAAAAGTCATTGTTATGTAAAATAAAGTTTGTTCAACTCTGTTGCATTCCCATACAAAAAAAAAAAAAAAAATTTGGGGTCAGCAATCTCGGACCTAGTTAAACCCAGGTAGTACGCACTAGTACTATAGTTTGGCATCAGTCAGCAACTCAAAAAATTGGTTTCACTGTCGTGGCGTATATCTGTGTAAAAAGAATACGAATATTGGAAATAAAATTAACTATTGTTAAACACTAAACAAAGAGACGACTTCTATTTATTTCTTATTCATATTTGTACTACCCTTGACCAATTTAAGGAACGAGTTGGAGCGTTCCCTGTCTTTGACCAAAATAAATAAACTCCCATCGGGTCAAGTACTAGTATAAACAAGCAAGTACATAAGAATATAAAAGAACATTGAGGAGTTCTATAATCAACAGACAGAACGAGGAGAGGCAATTCAGGCCTTCATTCGGAATACCAAAAAGGATTCTATCGCCAGGAAAACGAAGCCATCCTATTTCGAGGAGAACCTTGAGCTCCTGGAATACATGTGGGAGAACTTTGAGAAAAGTCATCATGAGCTAATGGACAAACTAAATAACGTGCCAACAGAAGATGACCACTTTGTAACGGACTATTCCAACAAAACGATGGCGGTTGTAACTAATACTGTGGAAGATTGGAAGGACCATTGGGCAAAGATAAAACTAGAGAGTCAAGCTGGTCAAAGAGAGGAAGAGCAAGTCATGATCAAACCACTGGTTCGCAAGCAAAGTGCTCTGCTGGATTCATTGTCCAGAACATTAAGACAAATAGTGCCTGAAGAAAAAATGAATTTCAAATCTGTAGTTGACAAATTATGCAAATGCATATTGCAAATTGCATTGCATGCAAATTGAAGAAATTCATTATGAGATTCATCGGCTAGCTGAAAATCCAGCCGGAGCCGGATATAATATAACTACGTTTGTGGCCGCAGAAAACACAATGCTAAAATTCTGTGTGGCACCAGCAGAAAATGTAGTTATACAATCGCCGCGTATGTTGCAATTATATTGTCTGGACGTTGACGCGTACAATGCGAAGTACGTTCAAGTGGCCCATACGACACCAAGACATAGCCTGTTTCGCGCGCGCCCAAGCGGAGCGCTGTCCACCTCCCGCCCGACCGACCGTGGGGCGCAGCCGCATATCGGACGGCACGATCGCGTGCCAAATACAAATAAAACGGACAAACAATTAAAAATATGATTAACTACAGCTAATTACGAGCTAAATGTGCTAAAATAGAAGTTTTCACAAGGGAAAGAGAGGCTTCTGATCTGATTACGGGATACAGATGATTGTAATCAGAACATAGTACTCGAAAAGGTTCATGCAAAAAATAGTTAGAACTACAGTGTTTTAAGGATAGAGGAATAAAATTTCTAGTAGGTCTACGGGGTACAGATAGGTTTAACTGGTTCAATAGCTCAGGAGAGTCTATTTCACCTATTAAGAGTTTATGAATGAAGATAGCACCAAGCATTACTCTACGATTAATTAAAGAAGGAAGGTTGATTAAAAGAAGCCTACTGGAGTATGATGTCAAATTGACATTGCGATCCCAATTTAGACCGCGAAGAGCGAAAAACAGAAATTGCTTTTGAACAGATTCAATTTTACTTTGGTGCGTCTCATATTGAGGTGATCCGTACTCTAAGATAGGACGGATTAAAGAAGTATACAGAATTTTGGTTGTGTACGGATCGTCAAACTCTTTTGACCATCGTTTCACAAACCCAAGAACATTCATAGCTTTACTAACTGTAGCAGAAATATGAGGATTAAAAGTTAATTTATGGTCCATAAGAACACCTAAATCATTGATAATATCTAACCGCTCTAAGGCAGTGTCGTTAAGATAATAAGTTGCTAAGTATGGAGTGCATCTATAAAAAGACATAACTTTACATTTAGAGCCGTTAAGGTTTAATAGGTTTGTTTCACACCAACTCTGAAGATCATTAAGATCCGATTGAAGTAGGCAAGAAGACGATATGTCTTTAAAACTGAGGTAAAGCTTGACATCATCCGCGTACATAAGCAACCGAGAATGTGACACTACCAATGGAAGATCATTTATAAAAAGAGTGAATAGCAATGGACCCAAATGACTACCCTGAGTTAAAGAGGACCAGAGTATGTTTAACAGAGTTAAGGGCCTTGCTGAAGTCAGTATAAATGACGTCAGTTTGCACGGCAGTCTTGAACCCTTTGATTGAGTGAGATGTAAATTCTAATAGGTTAGTACTTGTCGATCTAAACCGATTTTTTAAACCCATGTTGGGATGACGAAATGATTGAGCTATAAAAATGCTGCAATTGAGATGTTATTATTTTCTCAAATGCTTTGGGTATTGCAGGCAATTTAGAAATACCCCTATAATTGGAGGCTTCGGACTTCTTCCCCTTTTTATGAAGAGGAATAATATATGATTCCTTCCAGACAGGCGGGAAGGCGGAAGATGTGACGGACAGTGTAAACAACTTAAGTATTGGCTTACATAGGGCCTCTGCACAAAACCCTAATACGCAGCCTGGTGCTCCATCAGGACCAGGTGTATATATTGGTTGGACGGAACTGAGCACGCTAAGAACCGAACTTTCATCAAACGCAGGGTCTAAAATGCAATTATACGATTGCAAGTGATGAGGATAAGGAGAATTTGCTTGATAAATCGAAGAGGAATAAGTTGTTTTGAAAAATCAGCAAACATATCGGCAATTGCCTGATCATTGTCAGCTTTATTGTTTTCGAAAGACAAGTAAGACGGGTGCACTGATGTCTTACGTTTAACATTGACAAATTTATAAAATTGATTAGGATCGCGAGAAAACCTAAGTTTACATCGCTGAAGATAGTCCTTTTAGCAATGTGAATTCAGCACCATAAAATTTGATCGAGCAACTACATATAGGGAAAAATCCGATGCTTTACCGGATTTTTTAAGTCTTTTATAACATCTTGATTTACGTTCTTCAAGTTACATAACTCACGTGAGAACCAAGAAGGTCTATCAGACCATCCTTGAGTCACACACGGCACACAAACATCAAAGAACGACTCAAGAGTTTTATAGAAGACAGAAATGGCAGAGTCCATATCCGTGCAAGTATACAGATATGACCAATCGTTAGTTAACAAAAGCTTTTTAAGTTTAGGAAATTTTGTCGTGCGAAAAGATCGGGTTGGAAGCATCGAGTTAGTATAACGAGACATAACCCCTTAAGGAAGGTCAATGGTTACATCCAGAGTTGGATGAAAGTTGTCTTCAGGGATAACTAAGGGATCAGTCCTGGAAACATCGCAGTTGGAAGAATCCAACGCGAATACCAGATCTAGTGATCTGTTACGACTATTCCGGACAGGATTTTGTTGAGTTAGGGACAACTCAAGCAGACCATCTATTAAACAATGTGACAAGGAGGGCAACAGCAATAAAGAATCATATGAGAGGGTCCAGGCAATCTCCGGTAAATTAAAATCTCCCAGAACAACGAGCAAGTCTTTGTCAAAGAGATATGAGGAAATAAGTTGAATAGCTTCCAAATGGTGAGTGTATACTGCCAAGTCGGACTGTGGTGGAATATACGAACAAGTAATATAGGCAGAAAAAGAATGAAACGAAATTTTAACACAAACAAATTCAATCTCCTGATTGGAAGACTGGACAATTTCGGACGAGAACGCTGAGTCAACAGCGATCAAAACATCACCACCATTACGGATAGTCCGATCATGTCTATATAATAAATATTTTGAGGGGAAAATTGAAGCATCGGCAATATCAGGCCTCAGCCAAGTCTCAGTAAAGGCAAGAATATGAAAGTCAAAAGCTAAACTATCTACATAGAGTCTAGAGAGTTTAGACTTTAGTACGGGGACGTTTTATTTTTCTTGTTTTCGTCACATTCAATTTGCGCACACAAGCAAGTGCACACATACATTGACAGTTTTCGTTGGCTCTCTTTGTGCCGGGCCCTGCTTTAATGGTTAAAGAGCATAGAGCAGGGCCCGGCACAAAGAGAGCCAATGAAAACTGTCAATGTATGTGTGCGCTTGCGTGTGTGCGTAAGTTGCTTTACACTACGCAAATTCCATGTGAAGAAAGCAAGAAAAATTAAAAGTGCGATGGGAAACCAATAATTTCCAATTAAAACATATTTTGAAACTAAATTTGCTTTACTTCTATATTATTTGCATAACTTTTTATCAGAAGGAGATCTTCTAAATAGTTATCTGTTAGACTGTTTCGAATAGAATTTTGCAAAAGTTGCCAGTTACATAAAAAGAATGAAGGCATTAATTTTTTCATGTGTAGCGATCGAGCAAAGTGACATAGACGTGCTCGCGTCGAAATGCTGAGGGCAACTAAATCCACCCCCATGCTCTGTGTGAGGACTTCGGCAGCCGTTCGGTTACACGCATACGAGGTGCCGAACGTGTTCGTCCCCCGGGGGATATGAGTGCCGGGCTCTGGCATAGAGCGAGGAAATACATAAATCAGGGGTAGGCACAAAGAGAGCCAACGCAAACTCTCAATGTATGTGTGTGTTTTACACAGCGAGAAAATAAAAGTGAACAAATATTGCCTCAATCGTTCAGACGAGCGAAATCGACGATCTGCTGCAAGAAAATAAAAAAGGAAACAACCCCTAAATTAATTTTTCCATGTGCATATTTTCAACAAAGCGACACAGACCAACTCCGGTCGAAATGCTGCAAGCGACTAATTCGGCTTGCACACAGATAGCAAAACGAGCAATTGCCGAACAAAAGTGCCCGCACGGGCTATGGGTGCCAAACACTGACATAAATGCAACAGATCGTGCTATGTTAGATACAACTGAACGGACATAAAAATTTTTTAAACAACATGACGATATTTTGATATAAACATCTGACAAAGGAAATAAGATGGTAGCACTGGAAAAGACTGATTATGACCATAGATACTATTAAATTTAAACACCTATAGAATCCTCAGGAAAGACCCAACAACACGATTACAGACAAACAACAACAATCTGGTAGACAAACTACATAAAATGGGTTTTATCTCAAAGATTAAAAGAACAAAATGACGACAACTACTGCAAATGCACCAAGGATATATGGACTACGAAAAATACACAAAAAAGGGACACCATTGAGACCAATTTGTTCGTCTATTGGCTCACCATCTTATGGACTTTGCAAATACATCATACAAATTTTAAGGAATATAACTTTGGACTCTAACTATAATATAAAAAATGAAACTGAATTAAAACAGCGCATAAACAACACGTACATTTGTGACGATTTCTCATCGTCGTAATTTTGTTTGACGTGGTATCATTATTTCCAAGCATTCCAACGGAATTAGCATTGGACACATTTAGAAATAAATGGTCTAAAATACAAGAACACACAAGGACACCAAAAGCTTTATTTATGGAAATAGTAAAATTCTGCATCCAGGAGAAAGAAAGTCAGACAGACAGACATTATTAAAATAATTGATTTATCAAAAAACAAATTATACATTAATATGTAATTAATATGTATTCCGAAATCACTCACACGACTTTCGGAAGCAGATTAAAACTTAATATGTCAAATAAATTAAAGAAAATCAAATTTTTTACAATTCATCACTAATAATTTTATAAAGTACTTTTAGAGTACTATCAATCGCAATAAAAATGTTGCTAACATTGCTAACAATCGCCAAACTCTGCGAATTGTCTGAGAAATTTAAACTTTGAATATTTTTTGCATTTATTAGAAATGTTAAGCTTTATTTGTAGAGTTATGATTTTTCCATATTGGCCTCGACCTTTTTTTAAAAATTATTTTTCTGAGTCACTCACACGACATCACTCACACGACATTTTTTCCAGTACAGTTTTCAATGCATTTTCATAGAAAATTTTAGTTAATTTATTAGTATTTCAGCTATTAATACAAACCAAAATAAGAAAGGGATTATTTATGAGTTGTTACCGAATCATAAATACTCTTTTCATTTAATATTAGAGAAAGAAAAATTTATTTTCGAATTGTGCATAAGAAATATATATTAATTAATGTAGGATTTTTGGGACAGTAGCACAACTTTCTATCAAAAACGCAAAATTAGCATGATAACTGCAAAAGCACATATTATAAGGCATTTTACTTGAAAGCTCGATATGTTTTGGACGCTGTTGGTAAAATATAGTTTTACTTATTGCACTTGTACCCATCTCGGTTTTATATAATTCAAAAGCTTTTGCCTAAATTGACAAATTGCCAAAAGATACATGCTATCTTTTGGCAATTATTCAGCCATCAACAAAAAGGTTTTTTTTTTCTCAGCAGCTTAAACGGATATTTCATCTTTTAAAAAAACTTTTTCGCAATTTCCAATTGACTTTGAATACACAATTTTCTTGTGTATCGATAGTATTTGTTTCGTTGTATTTCTTATTTAAAGCATCAAGCACAATTTCGCCTTGCTGCATTTGATTTTAGTGCCCTTTCTGCCTTCTTGACGGCCTTTCCAAGCGATTGCTTGCTGGAGTAGTTTTCCTTTTGGTTATTGTTGTTGTTAGTGTCCACTTTAAGATTAGACCGAATCTGTCTCACTTTCAATCGTTCATATTCCCTTTTTCTTTTTAACCTACTTTCGACTTCAATTGGATTCTCTGCCTTTTTTATACCCTTGCAGAGGGTATTATAAAATTGGTCAGATGTGTGTAACGCACAGAAGGAGACGTTTCCGACCATATAAAGTATATATATTCTTGATCAGCATGAGAAGCTGAGTTGATATAGCCATGTCCGTCTGTCCGTCTGTCTGTCCGTCTGTGCGTATGCGTTTTACTCAGCCATCTTAAGAGCTATCGGGATGAAATTTTTTGGGGAGTTTTTATTACCTGGGAAAAATAAAGTATGAAAATTGGAAGAATCGGACCACTATATCATATAGCTCTGGAGGAAACATTGTTCCAAATTTTGGAGTATCGCCATGAAATTTACCAATATGATAGTATTTCATATAAAATCTCAGATCCCAAAATTTGAATCTAATCGGATAAATAGAACACAAGTTACAGCCGATATAAATCGGTTCAACTTGCTGCCTACTACGTCATCATCAAATCAACAGAGCACACGCATGCACACATACAGACGCAACGCTAGATAAACTATATGTGTATGCGTGGGGAAGAAGAAGAAGAAATAGAAATGATATTTGAAAGGTTTTGTGCATTAATGAATTGAGATACAGAATTTCGGGATTATTGTCTTTGTTTTTCTGTGTGTTCCGAAAGTTTTAGTGGGTTTTTTTATTTTTGATATATACCGCTTTTGATTTTCACTTTTTATACCCTTGCAGAGGGTATTATAAAATTGGTCAGATGTTTGTAACGCACAGAAGGAGACGTTTCCGACCCCATAAAGTATATATATTCTTGATCAGCATGAGAAGCTAAGTCGATATAGCCATGTCCGTCTGTCCGTCTGACCGTCTGTCCGTCGGTGCGTACGCGTTTTACTCAGCCATCTTAAGAGCTATCGGGATGAAATTTTTTTTGGGAGCTTTTTTTTACCCGGGTGAGATAAAGTATGAAAATCTTTGGGATCGGACCACTATATCATATAGCTCTAGAAGAAACATTTTTGCAAAAATTGGAGTATCCCCATGAAATTTACCAATATGATAGTAATAGATATAAAATCTCAGATCCCAAAATTTGAATCTGATCCGATAAATAGAACACAAGTTACAGTCAATATAAATCGGTTCAAACGCTGCCGGCAGCGCTGCTTGCTGCCTACTACTGCCATCATCAAATCAACAGAGCACACGCATACACACACAGACGCAACGCTACATGAACTGTATGTGTATGCGTGCCGTGCTTTGCTTAGAAAATGATGGAAGAAGAAAAACTTGTGGTAAAAAGAGAAATAATATTTTGTTTGTGTATTGATGAATTGAGTTGCAGGGAAAGAAATTTCAAAAAGGAAAAATATTATTGCCAAGTATACTGCAAGGGTATATAAACTTCGGCATAGCCGAAGTTAGCTTCTTTGATATTTTTATTTATATTTTCTTTCTCCATCTGAATTTCAATTGAAAAAACGCTAACAATAACTTTGCAAACAAAAATATATATGAGGGTTTGCACTTACGGTCACTCACACGACAAACTTTCGTAGTTAATAAAACAAAAAATGATTTGACTAAATAACTCTTTTTTTATGACTGTTTAACCAATGTGACGCAAAATATATATTTTCATCTATTTTTCTGGAAAAATGTAAGTGCTAAGAAAACTTTTACTCTTTTTCGGTCACTCACACGACAAAAAAAGATGACTTGACAAATAAGCAAAATTACGGTAAACTCTTTGACCAAAATAAATAAACTCCCATCGGGTCAAGTACTAGTATAAACAAGCAAGTACATAAGAATATAAAAGAACATTGAGGAGTTCTATAATCAACAGACAGAACGAGGAGAGGCAATTCAGGCCTTCATTCGGAATACCAAAAAGGATTCTATCGCCAGGAAAACGAAGCCATCCTATTTCGAGGAGAACCTTGAGCTCCTGGAATACATGTGGGAGAACTTTGAGAAAAGTCATCATGAGCTAATGGACAAACTAAATAACGTGCCAACAGAAGATGACCACTTTGTAACGGACTATTCCAACAAAACGATGGCGGTTGTAACTAATACTGTGGAAGATTGGAAGGACCATTGGGCAAAGATAAAACTAGAGAGTCAAGCTGGTCAAAGAGAGGAAGAGCAAGTCATGATCAAACCACTGGTTCGCAAGCAAAGTGCTCTGCTGGATTCATTGTCCAGAACATTAAGACAAATAGTGCCTGAAGAAAAAATGAATTTCAAATCTGTAGTTGACAAATTATGGATGCAAATTGAAGAAATTCATTATGAGATTCATCGGCTAGCTGAAAATCCAGCCGAAGCCGGATATAATATAACTACGTTTGTGGCCGCAGAAAACACAATGCTAAAATTCTGTGTGGCACCAGCAGAAAATGTAGTTATACAATCGCCGCGTATGTTGCAATTATATTGTCTGGACGTTGACGCGTACAATGCGAAGTACGTTCAAGTGGCCCATACGACACCAAGACATAGCCTGTTTCGCGCGCGCCCAAGCGGAGCGCTGTCCACCTCCCGCCCGACCGACCGTGGGGCGCAGCCGCATATCGGACGGCACGATCGCGTGCCAAATACAAATAAAACGGACAAACAATTAAAAATATGATTAACTACAGCTAATTACGAGCTAAATGTGCTAAAATAGAAGTTTTCACAAGGGAAAGAGAGGCTTCTGATCTGATTACGGGATACAGATGATTGTAATCAGAACATAGTACTCGAAAAGGTTCATGCAAAAAATAGTTAGAACTACAGTGTTTTAAGGATAGAGGAATAAAATTTCTAGTAGGTCTACGGGGTACAGATAGGTTTAACTGGTTCAATAGCTCAGGAGAGTCTATTTCACCTATTAAGAGTTTATGAATGAAGATAGCACCAAGCATTACTCTACGATTAATTAAAGAAGGAAGGTTGATTAAAAGAAGCCTACTGGAGTATGATGTCAAATTGACATTGCGATCCCAATTTAGACCGCGAAGAGCGAAAAGCAGAAATTGCTTTTGAACAGATTCAATTTTACTTTGGTGCGTCTCATATTGAGGTGATCCGTACTCTAAGATAGGACGGATTAAAGAAGTATACAGAATTTTGGTTGTGTACGGATCGTCAAACTCTTTTGACCATCGTTTCACAAACCCAAGAACATTCATAGCTTTACTAACTGTAGCAGAAATATGAGGATTAAAAGTTAATTTATGGTCCATAAGAACACCTAAATCATTGATAATATCTAACCGCTCTAAGGCAGTGTCGTTAAGATAATAAGTTGCTAAGTATGGAGTGCATCTATAAAAAGACATAACTTTACATTTAGAGCCGTTAAGGTTTAATAGGTTTGTTTCACACCAACTCTGAAGATCATTAAGATCCGATTGAAGTAGGCAAGAAGACGATATGTCTTTAAAACTGAGGTAAAGCTTGACATCATCCGCGTACATAAGCAACCGAGAATGTGACACTACCAATGGAAGATCATTTATAAAAAGAGTGAATAGCAATGGACCCAAATGACTACCCTGAGTTACTCCAAAGGTCACTTGGATGGTCTTAGAAAATGAAGACTTAAAGAGGACCAGAGTATGTTTAACAGAGTTAAGGGCCTTGCTGAAGTCAGTATAAATGACGTCAGTTTGCACGGCAGTCTTGAACCCTTTGATTGAGTGAGATGTAAATTCTAATAGGTTAGTACTTGTCGATCTAAACCGATTTTTTAAACCCATGTTGGGATGACGAAATGATTGAGCTATAAAAATGCTGCAATTGAGATGTTATTATTTTCTCAAATGCTTTGGGTATTGCAGGCAATTTAGAAATACCCCTATAATTGGAGGCTTCGGACTTCTTCCCCTTTTTATGAAGAGGAATAATATATGATTCCTTCCAGACAGGCGGGAAGGCGGAAGATGTGACGGACAGTGTAAACAACTTAAGTATTGGCTTACATAGGGCCTCTGCACAAAACCCTAATACGCAGCCTGGTGCTCCATCAGGACCAGGTGTATATATTGGTTGGACGGAACTGAGCACGCTAAGAACCGAACTTTCATCAAACGCAGGGTCTAAAATGCAATTATACGATTGCAAGTGATGAGGATAAGGAGAATTTGCTTGATAAATCGAAGAGGAATAAGTTGTTTTGAAAAATCAGCAAACATATCGGCAATTGCCTGATCATTGTCAGCTTTATTGTTTTCGAAAGACAAGTAAGACGGGTGCACTGATGTCTTACGTTTAACATTGACAAATTTATAAAATTGATTAGGATCGCGAGAAAACCTAAGTTTACATCGCTGAAGATAGTCCTTTTAGCAATGTGAATTCAGCACCATAAAATTTGATCGAGCAACTACATATAGGGAAAAATCCGATGCTTTACCGGATTTTTTAAGTCTTTTATAACATCTTGATTTACGTTCTTCAAGTTACATAACTCACGTGAGAACCAAGAAGGTCTATCAGACCATCCTTGAGTCACACACGGCACACAAACATCAAAGAACGACTCAAGAGTTTTATAGAAGACAGAAATGGCAGAGTCCATATCCGTGCAAGTATACAGATATGACCAATCGTTAGTTAACAAAAGCTTTTTAAGTTTAGGAAATTTTGTCGTGCGAAAAGATCGGGTTGGAAGCATCGAGTTAGTATAACGAGACATAACCCCTTAAGGAAGGTCAATGGTTACATCCAGAGTTGGATGAAAGTTGTCTTCAGGGATAACTAAGGGATCAGTCCTGGAAACATCGCAGTTGGAAGAATCCAACGCGAATACCAGATCTAGTGATCTGTTACGACTATTCCGGACAGGATTTTGTTGAGTTAGGGACAACTCAAGCAGACCATCTATTAAACAATGTGACAAGGAGGGCAACAGCAATAAAGAATCATATGAGAGGGTCCAGGCAATCTCCGGTAAATTAAAATCTCCCAGAACAACGAGCAAGTCTTTGTCAAAGAGATATGAGGAAATAAGTTGAATAGCTTCCAAATGGTGAGTGTATACTGCCAAGTCGGACTGTGGTGGAATATACGAACAAGTAATATAGGCAGAAAAAGAATGAAACGAAATTTTAACACAAACAAATTCAATCTCCTGATTGGAAGACTGGACAATTTCGGACGAGAACGCTGAGTCAACAGCGATCAAAACATCACCACCATTACGGATAGTCCGATCATGTCTATATAATAAATATTTTGAGGGGAAAATTGAAGCATCGGCAATATCAGGCTTCAGCCAAGTCTCAGTAAAGGCAAGAATATGAAAGTCAAAAGCTAAACTATCTACATAGAGTCTAGAGAGTTTAGACTTTAGTACGGGGACGTTTTATTTTTCTTGTTTTCGTCACATTCAATTTGCGCAGTGTAAAGCAACTTACGCACACAAGCAAGTGCACACATACATTGACAGTTTTCGTTGGCTCTCTTTGTGCCGGGCCCTGCTTTAATGGTTAAAGAGCATAGAGCAGGGCCCGGCACAAAGAGAGCCAATGAAAACTGTCAATGTATGTGTGCGCTTGCGTGTGTGCGTAAGTTGCTTTACACTACGCAAATTCCATGTGAAGAAAGCAAGAAAAATTAAAAGTGCGATGGGAAACCAATAATTTCCAATTAAAACATATTTTGAAACTAAATTTGCTTTACTTCTATATTATTTGCATAACTTTTTATCAGAAGGAGATCTTCTAAATAGTTATCTGTTAGACTGTTTCGAATAGAATTTTGCAAAAGTTGCCAGTTACATAAAAAGAATGAAGGCATTAATTTTTTCATGTGTAGCGATCGAGCAAAGTGACATAGACGTGCTCGCGTCGAAATGCTGAGGGCAACTAAATCCACCCCCATGCTCTGTGTGAGGACTTCGGCAGCCGTTCGGTTACACGCATACGAGGTGCCGAACGTGTTCGTCCCCCGGGGGGATATGAGTGCCGGGCTCTGGCATAGAGCGAGGAAATACATAAATCAGGGGTAGGCACAAAGAGAGCCAACGCAAACTCTCAATGTATGTGTGTGTTTTACACAGCGAGAAAATAAAAGTGAACAAATATTGCCTCAATCGTTCAGACGAGCGAAATCGACGATCTGCTGCAAGAAAATAAAAAAGGAAACAACCCCTAAATTAATTTTTCCATGTGCATATTTTCAACAAAGCGACACAGACCAACTCCGGTCGAAATGCTGCAAGCGACTAATTCGGCTTGCACACAGATAGCAAAACGAGCAATTGCCGAACAAAAGTGCCCGCACGGGCTATGGGTGCCAAACACTGACATAAATGCAACAGATCGTGCTATGTTAGATACAACTGAACGGACATAAAAATTTTTTAAACAACATGACGATATTTTGATATAAACATCTGACAAAGGAAATAAGATGGTAGCACTGGAAAAGACTGATTATGACCATAGATACTATTAAATTTAAACACCTATAGAATCCTCAGGAAAGACCCAACAACACGATTACAGACAAACAACAACAATCTGGTAGACAAACTACATAAAATGGGTTTTATCTCAAAGATTAAAAGAACAAAATGACGACAACTACTGCAAATGCACCAAGGATATATGGACTACGAAAAATACACAAAAAAGGGACACCATTGAGACCAATTTGTTCGTCTATTGGCTCACCATCTTATGGACTTTGCAAATACATCATACAAATTTTAAGGAATATAACTTTGGACTCTAACTATAATATAAAAAATGAAACTGAATTAAAACAGCGCATAAACAACACGTACATTTGTGACGATTTCTCATCGTCGTAATTTTGTTTGACGTGGTATCATTATTTCCAAGCATTCCAACGGAATTAGCATTGGACACATTTAGAAATAAATGGTCTAAAATACAAGAACACACAAGGACACCAAAAGCTTTATTTATGGAAATAGTAAAATTCTGCATCCAGGAGAAAGAAAGTCAGACAGACAGACATTATTAAAATAATTGATTTATCAAAAAACAAATTATACATTAATATGTAATTAATATGTATTCCGAAATCACTCACACGACTTTCGGAAGCAGATTAAAACTTAATATGTCAAATAAATTAAAGAAAATCAAATTTTTTACAATTCATCACTAATAATTTTATAAAGTACTTTTAGAGTACTATCAATCGCAATAAAAATGTTGCTAACATTGCTAACAATCGCCAAACTCTGCGAATTGTCTGAGAAATTTAAACTTTGAATATTTTTTGCATTTATTAGAAATGTTAAGCTTTATTTGTAGAGTTATGATTTTTCCATATTGGCCTCGACCTTTTTTAAAAATTATTTTTCTGAGTCACTCACACGACATCACTCACACGACATTTTTTCCAGTACAGTTTTCAATGCATTTTCATAGAAAATTTTAGTTAATTTATTAGTATTTCAGCTATTAATACAAACCAAAATAAGAAAGGGATTATTTATGAGTTGTTACCGAATCATAAATACTCTTTTCATTTAATATTAGAGAAAGAAAAATTTATTTTCGAATTGTGCATAAGAAATATATATTAATTAATGTAGGATTTTTGGGACAGTAGCACAACTTTCTATCAAAAACGCAAAATTAGCATGATAACTGCAAAAGCACATATTATAAGGCATTTTACTTGAAAGCTCGATATGTTTTGGACGCTGTTGGTAAAATATAGTTTTACTTATTGCACTTGTACCCATCTCGGTTTTATATAATTCAAAAGCTTTTGCCTAAATTGACAAATTGCCAAAAGATACATGCTATCTTTTGGCAATTATTCAGCCATCAACAAAAAGGTTTTTTTTTTTCTCAGCAGCTTAAACGGATATTTCATCTTTTAAAAAAACTTTTTCGCAATTTCCAATTGACTTTGAATACACAATTTTCTTGTGTATCGATAGTATTTGTTTCGTTGTATTTCTTATTTAAAGCATCAAGCACAATTTCGCCTTGCTGCATTTGATTTTAGTGCCCTTTCTGCCTTCTTGACGGCCTTTCCAAGCGATTGCTTGCTGGAGTAGTTTTCCTTTTGGTTATTGTTGTTGTTAGTGTCCACTTTAAGATTAGACCGAATCTGTCTCACTTTCAATCGTTCATATTCCCTTTTTCTTTTTAACCTACTTTCGACTTCAATTGGATTCTCTGCCTTTTTTATACCCTTGCAGAGGGTATTATAAAATTGGTCAGATGTGTGTAACGCACAGAAGGAGACGTTTCCGACCATATAAAGTATATATATTCTTGATCAGCATGAGAAGCTGAGTTGATATAGCCATGTCCGTCTGTCCGTCTGTCTGTCCGTCTGTGCGTATGCGTTTTACTCAGCCATCTTAAGAGCTATCGGGATGAAATTTTTGGGGGAGTTTTTATTACCTGGGAAAAATAAAGTATGAAAATTGGAAGAATCGGACCACTATATCATATAGCTCTGGAGGAAACATTGTTCCAAATTTTGGAGTATCGCCATGAAATTTACCAATATGATAGTATTTCATATAAAATCTCAGATCCCAAAATTTGAATCTAATCGGATAAATAGAACACAAGTTACAGCCGATATAAATCGGTTCAACTTGCTGCCTACTACGTCATCATCAAATCAACAGAGCACACGCATGCACACATACAGACGCAACGCTAGATAAACTATATGTGTATGCGTGGGGAAGAAGAAGAAGAAATAGAAATGATATTTGAAAGGTTTTGTGCATTAATGAATTGAGATACAGAATTTCGGGATTATTGTCTTTGTTTTTCTGTGTGTTCCGAAAGTTTTAGTGGGTTTTTTTATTTTTGATATATACCGCTTTTGATTTTCACTTTTTATACCCTTGCAGAGGGTATTATAAAATTGGTCAGATGTTTGTAACGCACAGAAGGAGACGTTTCCGACCCCATAAAGTATATATATTCTTGATCAGCATGAGAAGCTAAGTCGATATAGCCATGTCCGTCTGACCGTCTGTCCGTCTGTCCGTCGGTGCGTACGCGTTTTACTCAGCCATCTTAAGAGCTATCGGGATGAAATTTTTTTGGGAGCTTTTTTTTACCCGGGTGAGATAAAGTATGAAAATCTTTGGGATCGGACCACTATATCATATAGCTCTAGAAGAAACATTTTTGCAAAAATTGGAGTATCCCCATGAAATTTACCAATATGATAGTAATAGATATAAAATCTCAGATCCCAAAATTTGAATCTGATCCGATAAATAGAACACAAGTTACAGTCAATATAAATCGGTTCAAACGCTGCCGGCAGCGCTGCTTGCTGCCTACTACTGCCATCATCAAATCAACAGAGCACACGCATACACACACAGACGCAACGCTACATGAACTGTATGTGTATGCGTGCCGTGCTTTGCTTAGAAAATGATGGAAGAAGAAAAACTTGTGGTAAAAAGAGAAATAATATTTTGTTTGTGTATTGATGAATTGAGTTGCAGGGAAAGAAATTTCAAAAAGGAAAAATATTATTGCCAAGTATACTGCAAGGGTATATAAACTTCGGCATAGCCGAAGTTAGCTTCTTTGATATTTTTATTTATATTTTCTTTCTCCATCTGAATTTCAATTGAAAAAACGCTAACAATAACTTTGCAAACAAAAATATATATGAGGGTTTGCACTTACGGTCACTCACACGACAAACTTTCGTAGTTAATAAAACAAAAAATGATTTGACTAAATAACTCTTTTTTTATGACTGTTTAACCAATGTGACGCAAAATATATATTTTCATCTATTTTTCTGGAAAAATGTAAGTGCTAAGAAAACTTTTACTCTTTTTCAGTCACTCACACGACAAAAAAAGATGACTTGACAAATAAGCAAAATTACGGTAAACTCGTACTCTTAAATGAAAAAGAGACAACAAAAAAAAAGAGAATATTTTTTGTATTAAAACACACAACAACAAAAACTTGTCACAAGCGCGAAGTTAACGGCCGCGAGCGCGATCAAAAGAGAAAACAAAAGAATAGAGAGCACCAACACCTCACAAACAAAATGTGAACTGTAAATTGAGAGCGCGGGTGGGAACGAAAAATAGAAATAAATCAAAAACAGCGCAACAACAAAATAATAAGTGCGTTTGTTAATGTTTTGTGAATAATAAAAATGTAAATTTAACTTTAAATTTCGCGATCAATATAGTGATGATTAAAATTGGATTAGATAATTAATTTAATTTAATTTAATAAATGTAAATTGAGTACACGAAAGAACGAAATATTATGTGTATACATCAATGTATACATATAAACATATTCGAGTGCACATTTATATTTTATTGCGTATATATTTAATTGTTTATACTTGCAACAAAGTGTTACAAGTTGAGCTCTTTGTACTAAGTGATTTTTGGTATGAATATACTACAATAGTTTACTACAATATCGCCTGTGACGAAGTGGATAGAATTAAAATTCTATCAAAGTGGATAAAAATTGAAATGTCTACAGGAGAGACATTGTTTTTGTAACATTGTTATTGCGCTGAGATTAAAATTTATTTATCATTGAATGGTACTTAAAGGGATTTAACTGTTTTACGAACTGTTTTATGCTAGTCTCACATTATTATTATTTTGGTTATTTCGGCCTCTTGAGTTGCCTTTATTTTGACCTTGGGACTTATTACCTCCTCGGTTATTTCATATTGACCTCTGTTATTCTAATAATAACATCTTCCACGATTGTTACCACGGCCACGGCGTTCTGTGACACGGCCATGTCAGCCAAGGTTGTGCTGTATTCGTTGGCCAGATCGGAGGTTAAGTCATCATGTATGTAGGCTCCTTTGATGGCGATTATTTTTGCAGCTTTCCATTCTTTTGGGAAATAGCAGAGTCGTAGGCATTCGTTTATAATTTTTGTTAGATGGCATTGGCATATACTTTTTATGTCATCTAGACCCGCTGCTTTTTTGTTTTTAAGTGTTTTGATGTTTTGGTTGACCTTAAAAGTATCTGCGAATACATTTGCCTTTTTGACTGGGGAAGTGTACATCGTTGTATTGCCTTTGAGAATGGGAATATCGACCCGCTTTTTCTTCAGCAGTTTTGAAAGATTCCAAAAGGGAGGAGCTCCGGGGTCTAGCGAGGAGAGGAGATTATTCCAAGATTCGTTTCTGAATTTGGCAATCTCTTTATTTGTTTCCTTACTTAACCCTGCCTGCCTTGTACAGGGAAGAATCGTCTATGCCTCTATTCACCTGCCACTTGCGGCGATTGCTATTTCGACGTCTAATGAGCTGTTGGATAAAGCGAGGTTAGGCTTTTGCTGTATTCCCTATTTTTTTTTTTGCCGAATGCTGGCATTAGTAAAAAAGGCTACAGAAATTCTCTAAGTCCTCAGTGTTATTAATAGCGATCCTTTCTGTGCTAGTCAGTAGTAATGAAACGGTTTTGGCAAATTTCCTCCAGTTTGCTTTTTTCATGTCCTATCTAACTGGTTTAGAACCGCTGAAATTACTACAAAAGTGATTTTGACAGGTAGATGATCAGAACCAAGATCGTTCATGACAATTGTGGTGGTAATACTTGTGGGACAATTTGTACGAAAAATATCTAAACTGCTCCTTAGATATATCGCCAGTGACGAAGTTTATATACCCTTGCAGCCTTGTCCATGATATTTTTACATGTTCTGAATTTCAATTCATTAATGCACAGAACCTTTCAAATATAATTTCCATTTCTTGTTCTAGCGGTTGAGCAGAGGCGATTTATATTTACTGTAACTTGTGTTTTATTTATCCGATTAGACCGAATGTGGGATCTGATGTTTTATCGCCATTACTATCACATTAGTAAAGTTTATAGTATACAACTATATGATAAAGTGGCCCGATCCTAAAGATTTTCAATCTTGATCTGACTACGGTAAAAAGCACAGAAAAAAAAATTCAGACCGATAGCTTTTAAGATGGCTGAGTAAAACGCAAACGCAAAGACGGACAGAGGGACAGACGGACATGGCTAAATCGACTCAGCTTCTCATGATGATTAAGAAGCATAATTTTAGTTCCTCTAACGTAAAGAGATCCAATGTGGGATTTGAGGGTAAGTGCAGTGTTGGATACCGCTTTAAGTTTGAGGTCAGGTCTGTTTTACTTCAACTTGCGACGGGACGTAATGGTCTCTGGCCTCTGTAGCAGATGTAATTTATCCGTGCTGGACAGTTTTGGAAGTATGCACCGCTAGAGTTTGACCAAACATCTGGCACTTGTAGCATTGCGTTATTTTATTCGAACACCGTTTTTGATATTCCCACCTCGTATGTGGTTGATAATTAAATAATTTTTCTTCAACTCATTGAGTGTTATGGTTCCTTTGTACCGGTATCACATCAGTACATTGCACACCAGGTCGTTTTTGACTACTGCAGGTTCCAATCTATCCAGTCCAAACAGAACAGCTTTATATGGCTGGTTATCTTTGTTGGCGTAGGAAATAAATTTATGCTTTCCCCTTAGCAAGGTTAAAGCTGTTTCATATTCGAATATTCTATGCAGTTTGTTGACTGGCAAATGTTATGCATTTGTTCAGCCGGGCACTTCAGTACCGTTAACAAATCGTAGAGTTTTTTTCTTGTCACAATTTCTTCTATCTGAGCATGTACTAAGCCATTACGCATTCAATGTCTGTGGATAGGAAAGTTTTTGAGAAAATCGATTTTATTTAATTTTTTGGGGCAGAAGTGGGCATGGCAGAAATTTGAAACAAACTCTATAACTGTGCATACTACTCATATTCCCCGAGATCTATGTTTTCATGGAGACGAACGGACAACCGGACATGTCTAGATCGACGTTCCAACACAGACCAAACCCCAAGAAACAAAGAAGGAAAACCGAATCCTAACCCGGCTGAGTCCAGTTCCAGGTCCGAGATCATAGGCTCATACATCGGATCAATGGGAATCCTCATGTAGTGGAATACTTTAGTAAGTTAACCTCTTCTGCAAAGTCCAGATATCACTCCTATGAGTTGGAAACATTGGCATTAGTTGAGTCGGTTAAGCATTTCCAACAGTATTTGATTGGTCGTGAATTCGTTGTGTATACAGATTGTAATTTCTTGAAAGCATCAAGAACAAAGGTGGATCTAACGACAAGGGTGCACCGTTGGTGGACCTTTACGCAGTCTTTTGAATTTAATACAGAATATAGAGAAGGTAAGCGCAGTGAGCCTGATCAAAAATGAGGAATGTAAAGTACCTGAAAAACGCGTAAATTTGTCCGAAATATCAGGGCTTGGCTGACAGCGACAGGATGCTGAAATTACTGACCTTATGAATAAATTACACAGTAATGAACTAACTGATGATATTGCACAAACGAATGAATTAAGAAAGGGTGTTCTGTTTCGTAAAATTAAAATTCCATTTATAAATCATAGTTTATAAAGTAAGTTTATGAATGAATCATGCATTTGGGTTTCAATAAGACATTTGACAAATCTTACTAATACTATTGGCTTGCTTTAAATATGTTAAAAAGTTTGTTGATAGTTGTATCAGTGGCAAAACAGTGAAGGGTTCATTTGGCGAAATACAGGCAGAATTGCTCCCAATTCCAAAATCAAACATTCCACGGCATACAGTACATACTGACATTATGGGAAAACTTAGTGGAAAGAATGACCTTACATATCGATGGATATGTAAATTTGTTTATCTGTTTCACACTGCTTGTTTGTTTGAGTTCCGACCAAAATCATTGCTGATCAAGGTAGAGGTTTCACCAGTGAAAATTTGAAGAGTTTTGTGCTGCACAGAAAGTTAAACTTAATCTTATAGCAACAGGAGGAAGTCGCGTGAATGGACAAGTTGAGCTCGTTATGGGCACCATCAAAAACCTTTCGGGCAGTTAACAGTGTAACCAAAGCGAGTCTTCTTAAGTAATTCGATGACTACGATTTACTGAAAAATGAAGACCAAATCAGATATAAAGTTTAGAAGACCATTTTTAGTTAGTGAAGTACTAGAAGTCATTGAGAAGTCTCATAGTAAGAGAACGTATAAATATTGTCATGAGGATTTGAGAAATTTGGCACACGGTTACGTTCCGGATGAATTGGAAATACCTGCCCGAAAGGTAACCCTGTGAGAAACACCGTTTTTGCTCGATGTTATACTTATATTAACGTTTCATAATTTTGGCAAATTTTGAAGTGCCACACAAATGAAAGCTGAGTCCTTATCTGCTGTGAGGTCCATATGGTTGAAGATTTTTGTAATTGTCCTCTTTGCTTAATTTTAAGAAAGTAGAAAGTACAGTTTCAAAGGTTAATTTAGTATTTCGATTTTCAGAATTTGAAAATTTATCAATTTATCATTTTATGTAATTACATCGATCGCATTAATTTATAAAGTTTTTACATTATCGCGGACGTTTACGATACTATGCGAGGTACGTTCAACGACACCTACGACACGAGGACAAGGCCTGTTATGCGGGAGCCCAAGCAGCCCACCTTCCAATCGACCGACCGAGCGGTGCGGTATAACGTATAACGGCACGAATCGCGTGGAAAAATACACATGTGAAAAAACAGACAAAAAAATTATAATACTATAGCTATCCATGAGGTATATAGGATAGATGTTTTAAGTGACGTAATAGAAGACCCTGAGCAGATTGCAGGGAATAAAAGGTTGTGGTCAGAGCAGAAGACTCTAAAAGTTTCATGCAAGGAATTGTTAGTAGAACAGCGACTAAGGGTGAAAGGTTTAAAAGGTATAAACGATGTCTTCATCTCCATGGTACTGACAAAATAACCTTAGCCAATTACTGAGGCGAGATAAAATTACAATTTGGGAGTTTGTGCATAAAAATAACACCAAGCATAATTCTACGCTTAAATAAGGAAAGAAGGTTAAGGAAGGTCTACTAGAATACGAAGGCAAATTGTCTTTGCGATCCCAGCCTAAGTCACGACGAGCAAATGGCAAGAACTGCTTTTCAACGGGTTGAAGTCTAGTCCGGTGCAACTTTTATTGAGGTGACCAAATGCAACAGGATTCATATTCTAAAATAATACGCAAAATCGAAGTAAAACAAACTTTATTTGGATAGGGATCGTCAATTTTTTTCACTATTTTCTAATAATACCGAGAAGACTTATGGACTTGGCGACCGTGGTGGAAATATGTGTGTAACTACGTATGAATCATTGATATCATATCATATCATATATTCATTTAGACTTCTAAAGTACTATTGTTTAGAAAATAAGTGACCAGTTGAGGAACGAGTTTGGTGCAATTTTCAATCCATAATGGTAATAGTTTAAATCTGAATGAGCCCTTATTTGTGGAAAATGAGTTTATTTCTAATTTATTTTGATGAAATCCTGACATTAAGTCTAAACGCGCGAAATATTTACCACTACCTAGGTGGTCGAGTATATCGTCCATTCTAGATAATGGGAATGTATCTGCTACTAGTTGTTAATTCATTTTTATACCCTTGCAGAGGGTATTATAAAATTGGTCAGATGTTTGTAACGCACAGAAGGAGACGTTTCCGACCCTATAAAGAAGAAGCTGAGTTGATATAGCCATGTCCATCTGTCCGTCCGTCGGTGCGTATGCGTTTTAGTCAGCCGTCTTTTTGGGGCTTTTTATTACCTGGGAAAAATAAAGTTATTTTTAAGCCCCAAAAACTTTATTTTTCCCAGGTAATAAAAAGCCCCAAAAAGATGGCTGAGTAAAACGCATACGCACATACAGCTGCGAACTTAAAAATAGCACCACTTGCAGAGGTTATGTTTTCAAAGGATTCTTAGATTTATTTTAAGGTTCAAGGAACATGTGAATACGGTTTTGAACGTAAAATATTTACTACTAATGGAAGCAGAAAAAAAATTACAGTTATATCCAACGGTTTCAAAGTTTTTTAATCAAATTCTTGACATACTCATAAAACACCCGAAACTAAAAATAGCACCACTTGCAGAATTTTGCAAAATACCGTCAAATTTGGCACGGTTGCATTATAAAAACCACGTGATTAAGAGTCCCCTGTTCAAAATAAATTTCAAAAGCGTTAGCCGTACAAAAAAATTAGAAAATTTTAAATATAATGGGTCGGAGAAAGCACTGCTCTTAGGAAAAGCGATAATTCATCAAAAACCTCATTTTGGAGGAAAAATCGGTTCTTGAAGTTGGGAAATTGGTTGGATACTCCAAGAAAATGATTCGAGATGCGATCAATTTCAAAAAGAAACCCGAAACTTGCGGGCGAAAGTTAAACTAAAGCACAAACCATTCCGTTGCTTAATCCGAGACAGCAGTAAGGATCTTTTTAAGGCTGCAACCGATTTGAAGAAGGACTTCAACATCCCGACTAGTGTCTAAATAAATAGGAAATACCTTCGGAAGAATAAATTAAAAGCCTGCGACCCAAGAAAGGTTCCACTTTTTGAACGCCAGACATATTGCCATTCACCTTAAGTTTGCCAAAAATCATGGGAATTGGCCTGTCCAAATGTGAAGAAACGCGCTATGGACTGATGAAAGTCAAGTTGTCTGTATGGATGAAAAGGCTCCAGAGCATACGTCCGGGTCCACAGAACTTGAAATTCAACTCTAAATACACCCTGAAGACTATTTAACATGGCGGATCCAGGGTAATGATATTGGGCTGTCTTCATAATTATGGTGTCTGTCCAATATACGGCGTGAAGTCCTTTAAGGATAAGTGCTTTATGCTGATATCTTGGACACGGTGATGCTACCATATGCTGAGGATAATATGTCGCTAATATGGGTCTTCCAACAGGACAACGACCCAAAACACACCAGTAAGAAAGCCAAGCAGTGGTTCTCAACGAATGTAATGGAGAGCCCGGCATAGTCACCAGACCTAAACCCCATTAGAAATCTTTGGTCTGACATTGAAAAAGCAGTAGTTGTTGCGAAATCAACAAAAACTGAGACATTTTGGAAAGTAATCCAGGAGTCCTGGAAGAAAATACCGGTCAAACGCTGTCAAGACCTGGTTGACTCAATGCCAAGACGCTCTGCAGCGTTTATTGCCAATATGGACAATGGAACCAAGTCTTGGGTTTATAATTTAATACTATTTTTAATAGCTAATCATTACTTGTCAATGAATTTAAAAAAAAAAAATTTTTTTTTTTAATTTTAAGTAAATATTTAAAAAGTTTTAGTTTCGGGTGTTTTATGAGTATGTCAAGTATTTGCTTAAAAAACTTTAAAACCGTTGGATATAACTGTAATTTTTTTTCTGCTTCCATTAGTAGTAAATATTTTACGTTCAAAACCGTATTCACATGTTCCTTGAACCTTAAAATAAATCTAAGAATCCTTTGAAAACATAACCTCTGCAAGTGGTGCTATTTTTAAGTTCGCAACTGTACTTATGAAAATTGGCAGAATCGGACCACTATATCATATAGCTCTGGAGGAAACATTTTTGCAAAAATTGGAGTATCCCCATGAAATTTACCAATATGATAGTATTATATATAAAATCTGAGATCCCAAAATTTGAATCTATATATATTCTTGATCAGCATGAGAAGCTGAGTTGATATAGCCATGTCCGTCTGTCCGTCCGTCTGTGCGTATGCGTTTTACTCAGCCTTCTTAAGAGCTATCGGGATGAAATTTTTTTGGGGGCTTTTTATTACCTGGGAAATATAAAGTATGAAAATTGGCAGAATCGGACTATATCATATAGCTCTGGAGGAAACATTTTTCCAAAAATTGGAATATCCCCATGAAATTTACCAATATGATAGTATTATATATAAAATCTCAGATCCCAAAATTTGAATCTAATCGGATAAATAGAACACAAGTTACAGTTGATATAAATCGGTTGAACTTGCTGCCTACTACGTCATCATCAAATCAACCGAGCACACGCATGCACACATACAGACGCAACGCTACATAAACTATATGTGTATGCGTGCGAATCGCGGCATGCGTGTAAAAGGGGATGGGGAAGAAGAAGAAGAAATTGAAATGATATTTAAAAGGTTTTGTGCATTAATGAATTGAGATACAGAAAAAGAGTTTGGAACATGTGAAACTATTATGGCCATGGACTGCAAGGGTATATAAACTTCGGCACAGCCGAAGTTAGCTTCTTTGATATTTTTTGTTTATAGAACTTATTTGAGGAAATTTGTTAAGATTCTATTGCGAATACATTATCAAATTCTGAGCATTATTTATGTAGAGGTTCCTTCACGAATTCGGGAAATGAGGGCACTAGTTTGTTAATTATTGTAGCTTTATGTGTTTTGTCTATTTTTAGGATCTCGGACAAATTTTCTTTTATGTTAGTAATTTGGCCGTCTGTGTTGTTGGTATTTAATATGCGGACATATGGGTTAGTCTTAGAAGCAATTGTGTTTGCAATGAATTCTCCCGGGTGTAATTCTTGATTAGGGATAAAGGTATTATTATTGTTTGAGGATATTGCAATGCGTATTATTTTTTCTGTTCTAGTTGGAATATGGAACACAAGTGTGTTTTGACTGATTCCTATTTATACCATACACCCATATGGTGAAATGGTATATTAAAGTCGCCAAAATGTATGTAACAGACAGAAGGAAGCTTTTCCGACCCCATAAAGTATATATATTCTTGATCAGCATCAACAGCCGAGACGATCTAGCCATGTCCGTCCGTCCGTCCGTCCGTCCGTCTGTATGAACACCTAGATCTCGGAGACTATAAGAGCTAGAGCCACCAAATTTGGTATGTAGACTCGTGTAGCATGTAGAGTGATCAAGTTTATTTCAAATTTCTGCCACGCCCCCTACCGCAAATTATATAAAACCGATTTTCTTAAACACTTCAGCAACCAGAGACACAAAATTGGTATGTATATTTGCTTAGTAAATGCGCACATTTTGAATTTATAAAAATTTTCCACGCCCCCGCAAATATTTGCTCAGTAATTGCGCACAGTTTTGATGTGTAAAGATTTTGCCACGCCCCCCTCCGCCCCCGTAATTTGAAAAAACTCGATTATCTCCCGTAATTTTCTACCTTGTGCATTCAAATTTAGCACACTTAAATTTGATACTAATATCCAGCAAAACACCAAATTTGATCAAAATCGGAATAAAAATAGCCAAGTTATGCATATAAACGTTTTTCCAAATGGCCGAAGTTGGCCGTTGGCTGGTGGGGGCGCTAGGGTGCTCATATGCTTGAGTGAGCGAAATACTAAGATATGCTTGTAAAAAGCATGTGAACAGTTTTTTTTTAAATACGAAAATGCATTGGTTATTATAAATTTAAAATATTTGTTTTACTGGTGTATGGTATACCCAAGTCGCCGAGACGACTTAATTACTTCATTTTATTATAATTTTATGTCGTGATTGATACGGGTCTATTATTAATTTCTTGGTTGCGTAATTGAGTCTGCAATTGAATTTTTTTTATAATATCAAGCCCCAGAATTCCGTCACATGGGATGGGAAATTATTTTCTATTACTTGGATGGTGTGTTTCGTTAAGAAGTTGCTGACCTTGAGTTTGGTTTCACCAATTGTAAATAGGACGTCTTTGCCTATTCCACTAAGTTTTGTCCGTCTGTGTATGTCAACTGAATTGTCTTTCCTTAGTATTTTTTGTTTTATTAGTGATACATCAGCTCCTTTGTCTAATAGTAATTTTATTGTCCCTACATCGTCAAAGTTTAGAGTTATGTAGCTATTAGGTTGCGATTAAAGCTATATATTTAATTTGTTCTATTCCTTACATCAGAGGATGTTCCGAATTTTTTTCTACGTTTGTAAGTCTAACATTATTATTTTGTTGTGTTTTAGCATGGTAATTAGTTCTTGTATTATTATTGCTATAATTTCCTCGAGTATAATTATTACTATAGTTATTGTAGAGCCTGGTATTATCATAGTTAGTATTACGATTAGGGTTTCTATTTTGATAAGTAAGATACGCACTATAAGTAAGTGGGCAAAGACTTATCACATTATTTTGGCCAAAAAATGAAGTTTTTTGATTTTTCTTTTCCTGCTATATTTCGGCTGCAGTGTGCTTGAGCAATGATCAAAAAAATGTGAAAAAGTACCAAAAGACTTTCGCGTTACATTTGCCTTTACACCTGCTTTAATTTGTTGTTGTTTTAACAATAGAAATGGAATGAAATGTAATTGTATGATGGAAAATATAATTCCAATTTTCTTACGGATTCTGAGAAACACAAACAAAGCATGTATAAGCTGTTTTTGAGTGTTGTTGGCATACTGGCTGATTGCAAGCAGTACAAAAAAAAACTAGTTTTACGGCGCACTTTTTCGCTTCCTTGTAAACAACAGCGACACTCTCTCTTGTTTGTGAGTGTATCGGCTCCGGCTTTATTGGCAAGGATCAAATTTGTTGTTAAATTTATTGGTTTTCCGAAGAATGCTTCAACCGCCGAACGAGTTGTAAATTGACCAATGACATGAATATTGTTCATTCGATTTTCGATATTTGCACGAACTAATGTGTTGGAGAGATTATTCAAAAAAGTTCGCCGGGCGCTGTTTTTTTCGTAACCATCCACTTCCTTACATATACAGTAAGCAGCCAATGCCATGATATCCAACATGTTGCAAAAGAAAGCATATGTCCATCGCCTTGTTGGTCGTTTTGTCGTGAAATGCGAAACCATTTGATCCATTGAATCGACACCTGCTTTGTTAGCATTATAAAACATAATTGCCTCTGGTTTCTTTGCCTCTCCTTCACAGAACTTCGAATAATGTACGGTGGAAAGCAAATTTACGGCTCGATTTTTTTTTGGCACGTACATAGCTACAAATCGATACGTTTTCATGAAAACCAAACAATGATGAAAGCACTGAACGAGAGTCATGTTTTTTCATTTCCGAAGGAAGACATCTCTTGTTGGATCGTATGGTGCCAACCAATGCGAGACCAATAACAGCAAGTCTTTTGGCAGCATCCAATGTTACAAAGAAATTATCAGCAACGATCGTTCGGCCACTCATACTATATCGGTTTGAAAGTTGCATCAACACATTTTCGCCTTGGTTCACTTCACGATTGGTTCCTTCTTTGCCAGTATACAGCTTTCCTTGCAACGGATATTTTGTTTTCGCATCGCATGCCCACCACACTTTTATGCCATATTTTGCTGGCTTTGACGGTATATATTGTGTAAATTTGGTTCTGCCACGATATGGAAACAGTTGCTCGTCAATAGTCACAACATCATGTGCATCATAGTTATTGGCGAGGTTTTCATTTAAAAAATTCCATATATCTCGAATGGGCGCGGCTTTATCGCTTTGTTGACGAAATTCACGGGTACGACTGTCATCAAAACGAATATATCGCGATAATTGCTTGAATCGTCGATAAGACATAGCTGCTCGGAAAATGGGCAAAGCATCAGAACGCCACAAGACTTCTGATGTTTGCATATTATTGTGTGATAGACCAGCAGCCAAAAGAATTCCAACAAAAGCGTCAAGCTCAGTGCTTGTCAAATCATTCCAAACTCTGGGTTTAGAATCAGGATTCTCTGCATTCCATTTACGAGTGGCTTCTTTTCCATGACGATTTGTTTGAGTAACAATAATAAAGAAAATATTTGGCGAAAAAACAGCTTGAATACCTCATTTGGAATGGCATTTTGTTGTCTTGGCCCAAATCGAAAACGCATAATGTTGTGTTGACGCGTACGAATAACAGCGGATGGCTCGTTTTTGCTCCATTTCGTTCCGTCTTTGCCGTAAAAAAAGCCATCATCACATTGACCAGCAACTTGATCTGTTTCGTCTTCTATATCTTCATCACTATCAAATATTTCATTTGGCTCGATTGTTATCACATCATTTTCAATATCAGACGCATCATCATTCGGCACGTAGTCCGCGACATCATGGTCACCAGTATCAAATGAATCAATTTCTTCACCTTCTTCATGTTCATCTCGATTTGTTTGTTGCATATCATTCAATAATGCATTTGTCAATCGCGAATAAAAATCAGCACTAACACGTCTGCTACGCAATCGCGTATTGTAGATAAATTCCACTTGGTCACCCAATATAGTTTATTGAAATAAGTAAACAAATAAAAAAATTCGTGGCACAAATGCTAATTGCTCAACGTTCTTTTGTAGACTGATGCAAGAGGAACTAAGTAGATGCTGTACATACACACTTTTTGTGTAAGCTTGCCGCTAAGTGTGCTTATGTGTTGTATATGATCATGTTCATGCATGCTTCAATTTGGAAACAAAAACTTTGTGCAAGCTTGCCGCTAAGTGTGCCTATGTATGTATGTGTATGTGTATATGTATTCTATATGTTCATGTTCATGCATGCTTCAATTTGAAAACAAAAAAAGCAAGTAGAACGGTCAAAATGTGTGATATTCCATACATTTCCATACAAAATGTATAGGGGTCTGGCCAGACCCATGTGTCCGTCCGAAGGTGTAACTTTTTAATCCTTTTTTTCGCCTTGTTCAAGGACCTTTTGGTAATTGTCCTGTGGCTAGATCGATAGAAAATAAAATTTTAGGAAGCTACCTGGAATTTCAAGTCGATAGATAAAATGGAACCATGTTAGCTTAACGTTCAAAGTCAAAAAAGGTCTGGCCAGACCCAGGTGTCCGACGGAAGGTTAAGTAGGACAGGTTTCTATGTTTTTATTTGTGTATAAACACGTGTGATGGTGCTGATGGTTACCGCAATTATTATCGTGATGTACGTGCCCCAAAAAAAGTTTATGTACAGGGTGGGCCATTTAAAGTGGAAGGATTTGTTTTTGCAATAGCAAAGTAAAAAGTGGAATTTAAAAATTTTTTTTTTTAAATTCATTTATTTAGGTCCAAGGAGATTTGTTCTAACTACTTTTTGAATATGATATCTCGTAAATGACCGCCTCTGGCCTTGACCGCAAAATGTGCCCTTTTTCTTGTCGGATATTGTCTTTCAGCGCAGCCAGGGTCCTTGGTTTACCAGTGTATACCTTGGATTTTAAATATCCCCATAAAAAAAGTCAGGAGGCTTTAAATCAGGTGATCTCGGTGGCCAGTCATAATCGCCGTTTTTCGATATTAATCTTCCGGGGAACATTTCGCGCAATAAATTGCTCGTGGCATGCGCTGTATGGCATGTAGCGCCGTCCTGTTGGAACCAGTAATTATCCAATTCATTTTCACGAACAAATGGCAATAAAAAACCGGTTATCATTGTCCGATAACGCTCCCCATTCACGGTTACCGTTGCTTCATTTTCATTTTCAAAGAAGTACGGGCCGATAACTTTATCGGCATAAATGCCACACCACACAGTAACTTTTTGGTCGTAAAGAGGTTGCGTTTCGATGAATTGAGGGTTCTCAGTGGCATAAAATCGAAAATTTTGTTTATTCACTCCTTTATTCAAGTTGAAATGCACCTCATCAGAGATTATGATATTTTGCCAAAAGCCACGTTCATTTTTGGCCATTTCGATGGTCGATCGTTATTTTGAATGTACAGCTGAACAATTTCAGCGCGTTGTTTAGGTTTGTATTGTTCCATGGTTAAAATTGTACTGAACCGACGCTTCCAACGCGGTATGACATTTGTTAATCTGACATCTCTGTCAAAAGTTATGGGGTTGCCAGATGCTTCCACTTTAAATGGTCCACCCTGTATCAAGAAATCTTCACGAACAGTTTTTTTTTTTTTTTTTAGACTGGCCAGCGCGCAGTCCGGACCTGAACCCGATAGAAAACCTTTGGGACATCTTGACTCAACGGGTTTTATGCCAACGGAAGGAGATTCGGAAGTTTGAGATACCAAAAGAAAGCCATTATTCAAGAACGGGAGAAATTAGACGTTGAAATGCTCCAAAACTTAATAAACTCAATGCCAGGCCGTGTAAACAATAAAGGGGGGTCAATTTAAATTATTTTAATATCTAATAGTTTGTTCAGTTAGTTTTTGTTTTGTTTCAAGACAGATAATGAATTTTGTCCTAGTTACTTATTTCGCTTGAAATTGTTTTGTTTTATATTTTTTTAATATTATGCTAATTTTTTTTATTAAAATATGTTAAAATATAATTTTTAATTTTATAAAGTTTAAAGAAAAATTTGTTTTGTTTAAATATAGTATTCGGTTCAACTGATAGCAACGCAATGTCCCATTTACTTATTGCGCGCACCTTATTGTTTTTATTATTATATTAGTTTCTATTTGTAAAGTTGTTTCTTTTAGTATAAAAGACACTTCAATCCTGTTCTATATTTGTAGATGTATTTACAATTTTGGCTACAACATCATTCATTTCAGTGAAATTGCCTGATTATTGTTCTGACTTTTTCATTGTCGCAGTTCTTTATACATAATTGATTTTACTGCTGTTCGGGTTGTATAGTTCTTTGCTGTTTCTGGGCTTACGTTGTCTGTTATAAACGCGCGTTTTAGCGATTTAGTTAGATTTTTTATTTCCGACATAAATAAACATGCGTTCTTGCCATTTTGTTTTAAATTCATTAATTTTGCCTCTGCTACGTGTACGGTTTCCCCCTTAATTTGCTTTTTTAATATTTGGATTATACTTGTTATTGTATACTGTATTGGATTGGATTATACTTGTTATTGTATTTTCATTTGTTACTATTAGTATAACGTCCCCTTTTAGTTTTGTTTTTATGACTTTAATGCCTTTATTTCATTAATTAAATCCAATGAGTCTATGAAACTTTGAAGTGTTTCTACTCTACCATCATACTCTTGAATCGCTCAAAAATCTCTTCTTACTACAAAAGGTGAAAATTAGTGCTCTTTTTTTAATAATGTTCGGCTGGCAATTTTTCCTCTTGTTTCCGACGTTTTGCCAGCTCTGCCCTTGCTGCAGGTTGCCTGGCCTGGTATTTCTCTATTGTGAGAGGCCTTGTTCCATCCAGTAGGCAGTCCTCCAGTGCCTTTTGGAGCGTTTCCTTGTTACCCTTTGGCATTGGTTTCCTTCAATTTTTATTTGCCTTAGTTATGACAAGGTTTATTTTTTTTTTGGTTTGCCGATTTAGTTTAGAAGGCAGGATCGCCATGAAATAGGCAAAGGCAAAGTTTGACTTGAAGTGATTTATTGGCGCCGAATGCCCGGTATTTATAGCAACATTGTTTTCTATTGCAAGGGTTCTTAACAGTACTTAAAGATAAACATCAAATATAAATTCTAATTGCTTATTATCTATTTGTAAAAGGACTATCCCTAAAAATATACTACAGCTGACTTATTACTTAGATGCTGAACAGTTGGGCCTATGCAATCAATAGGGAATACTTTAGAGATTATGAATCCAAAAAATCGGTTGAGATTCATAGGTGCTAGAGGCGCCCAAAGTCATTTTTAGTAAATGGGAATAAATGATAATTTTTACAAAAAAAATCGGAACTTTAAAACTGAATATTGGTCGATTTCAACAATCGATCTTGGATTTTGGTCTTTGGATGTTTTTTCTGAATTCATAAATTTCAATAATTACTTAAATCGTTATTGAACTAAAAGCGTTTAAAAAATACACTAAATATTAGCGTTTTTGTACTTTGGTGGAACAGAACTAACAGGGACCAAATAGTATGAATACCGGACTACTTACACTAGGTAGGTGAAATATTTACCTATCAGACGTTTGCGACACCGACGCGTAAGCCATAAAACTAGGGAAACCTCGCCTACAAAAAGCGCTACAGGTATGAGAAAGTATGTAAATACTACCTGTATATGCCTTTCTACAATGTTAGATTGCTAATTACCCGGATGGGAACAACTGACAAGGCAGGTAAATAATACATATTTAAGTAGATGGAAAATTGGCCCTAGTTGCACGTTGGTCCTTTTTATTTCCGTTTACCTAATTGGATGTAAATATTAAGTTGTTTACCTCATTAATACAAAAAGGGTAATACCTTCCTCTTCCTTACACTTCCTCGGCCAGGAGAAACAAAAATGAATAATACACCTAGTGAGGATATACAGAGTAGGGAAGAGATTATTTAAGCTGAATTCTCTCGGAAGCTGTGACTGCAAGTTGACTGCCCAAAGAACGGATACGGAAATACGAACGATGGAAATACTTCAAGAAGATTTTTTGAAAATGATGAAGTGACATCTTTAATAACAGGTGTTAGTCAAGAGATCATGAAAAGGTTGGCTGTTATTTTAAATGTTATAAATTGCAAGAAAATGGTAAATGGTGAAAAATTTCCCGAATATACTTCAAAAACTGCTCAACTTTGGACTGAATTGTATCCGCAAAAAAACTTACCCCAACGGTACATAGGATTTTGGCTCACGGAAACGATTTTATAGAATATCAGTGTTTGCCAATTGGAGACCTATCCGCAGAGGTACAGGAATGAAAAAACAAGGACTACAAAAGAATCAGATACACAAATACATTAAAAACTTCTCGTGTTAAACAAAATTAAGGCCTTATCAACATGCTGACAGCCTCTTTGGACCCACTTATTGCATCGCTGAGACAAATATAGTCCCGAAATGTTGAGTTTATTCGATATTGATTTAAATATTGAAAATTATTTTGAAGAAAATCAGCCATCAATAGCATATATTCTAAATTAATCTAAAAACAAAATTAAATTTTTTTTTTTTTTTTTTGGATTTATGTTAGAAAATTAATGTAAAACGCTAAAAAAATGTTACATAGTCGTTAAAAACAATAAAAATATCAAAGCAGCTGTGTCGAAGTTTATATACCCTTGCAGTCCATGGCCATAATATTTTTACATGTTCCAAACTCTTTTTTTGTAACTCAATTCATTATTGCACAGAACCTTTCAAATATCATTTTCATTTCTTCTTCCCCATCCCATTTTACACGCATGCCGTGATTGGCACGCATACACATATAGTTTATGTAGCGAAGCATCTGTGTGTGTGTATGCGTGTGCTCTGATGATTCGAGCAATGACGTAATAGGCAGCAGGCGGCGCACAGTGGGCCCCACTGGCATTTAGCATTGCAAAAATCATGGCGTCTAAACCAATAAAGCGATTTCAAAAGGTCTTCATTTTGTCTAACACGAGAAGTTTTTAATGTATTAGTGTATCTGAACCTTTTGTAGTCCTTGTTTTTACATTCCTGTGCTTCTTCGGTTAGCTCTCCAATTGGTAAACACTGATATTCTATTAAATCCTTTCCGTGAGCCAATTAGGTAAACGGAAATAAAAACGACCAACCCACAAATAGGACAAACTTTTCATCAACTTAAATAACATTTACCTGTCTTGTCATTTTTTCCAAAGCAGGTAATTAGCAATTTATCATTGTAGAAAGGCATATATGTAAACAGTTGTATTTGCAAAACAGCATTACGCAATGTTATCATTTAAATACAAAGAAGCTACAGGCCAATACGCATGCGCTCTTCTTCTTCCTTATACCTGCAGCGCATTTTTTAGGCTAGGTTGCCTTAGTTTTATGGCTTCCGCATCGCTGTCGTAGGTCTCCGCATATTGGGACTATATACATCTGATAGGTAAATATTTCACCTACCTAGTGTATGTAGTCCGGTATTGATACTCGTTGAGTCTTGCTAGTTTTATTCCATCAAAGTTCAAAAAATGCCAATATTTAGTATACTTTTTAAACGCTTCAAGTTCAATAACTATTTAAGTAATTATTAAAATTTATGAAACATACTATTAATAAAGAACATACTTTTCAGATAAAACCAAAAAATCCAAGATCGATTGCTGTAATAGCCCAATATTCAGTCTTAAAGTTGCGATTTTTTTTTTAAAAATTATCATTTTTTCCTTTTCACTAAAAATGTCTCAACCGATTTCAAAAATTTTTCGGATTCATAATCTCTGAAGTATTTCCTATCGATTGCACATATAATAATAATAAACGCGATCATGAAAAAACGTATTTTTGCAACGCTATCCGAACAGAGGCCCAACTGTGCCGCGTTGCCGGCAGCGGCTGAGCAGAGACGATTTATCTCGACTGTAACTTGTGTTCTATTTATCCGATCAGATTGAAATTTTGGGATCTGATGTTTTTTCACTATTACTATCACATAAGTAAATCTCATAGCGATACTCCAACTGCTTCACCTACTTTTCGTATTCAACTATATGAAAGAGTGGTCCGATCCCAAAGATTTTCAAACTTGATATGCCTACGGTAATAAACAGAAAAGAAATTTCAGCCCGATAGCTTTTAAGACGGCTGAGTAAAACGCATACGCATCGACGGACAGACGGACATGGCATTATCGACTCAGCTTCTCATGCTGATCAAAAATATATATACCTTATGCGGTCGGAAACGTCTTCTTCTGTGCGTTACAAACATCAGACCAATTTATTTATTATTTGTTATTATAGGAATAACAAACCTTGACGACATTCGCAAACATGAGGGTGCGTGAATGAACCAAAACCGGTGTAATTGTTAAATGTTTTTGTAATTTTGTAGTTCGCCGACAACCGTCTTGTCTTGTGCAATCGAAAAATATCGAATTAAAAAATTAAATGAGTACCATGGTTTTTATTTTTATTAAATTTTCAAGTCCTCAAAACTTAAAAAAATTAAATGAAATCATTTATTGCTGTTTTTTTGTTTACTTTTAGATAAAATAAGTGATAGATATCTTTTGTATGCCTTAGACAGATATTGGCATAATGGTTGTCTAAAATGTCATTGTTGTGGAGCAATGCTAGCAGAGGTTGGCTCAAGTTGTTTTACACGGCGAGGCTTAATACTATGTAAAAAAGACTACTCCAGGTAAGCAATTTGAAATCAATTCCTCCAAAAATTTTTTTAGTTTTATTAGGAGCAAAATTTGAAGACATAACTTAAGTTCTTCTGTAATCTTTTTCCAATTTATTCCGACTTTTAAATTCGAACGAGTACATTGTAAGTGTGTGTTAATTCTGTGAATAAACATATAGTTACATAAAACGTTGAACTAGTGCGTTTTAATTTTCACATGTCCTGTAATACACTTATAGAAAATTAGTTGTTTGAATTGACCCTCAATTTCTGAATAAAGGATCGTAATATGGATTCTTTTTTACTTTTTAAGAAATTTATCGATACCTGTCCTTTTTCAAGTTACTGTTAGTTTCTTTTCGGCTGTTTTGTTAGAATTATTGTTGTTTCAGCTAATTAGTTGTGTCTCTTTAGAAAGTTAGTTTTAACATTTTAAAAAATATTTTTATGCGAGAGAAAAAAGTTTATCTGACAAGTATGTTGTTGATGTCTGGATATGGGAATTTCGGAATAAATGAAACGGAGACGGACTTATGAAACGTGAAAAAAGATTGGAATGGGGCAATGTGGCTAATGTAACATCCCATTTCATCATAAGTTTAAATAACAGCTATTTCATATAGTTCTTCGATATTAATCACATTTGGCACAGTTATTAACAGCTGCATTTACCTCAAATATATAAAATTGTCATCTGATCTTGATGCGACAATCGCTGTCATTAATAAAAATACTTGAGCGACAAATATTGATTTTTATGAAATGTAGCAAAGATATTGCTAAAAGTCACTGTTTTAAACTGATGGTTTCAATGGGAGCTATATGATGTAGTCACCCGAAGTCGATCCAATTTTGCACAGTCTTTTGGAGGTATAAAAAGTATTACATTTTTGGACAATATCTCAGAAAACAACAAAGTTTTTAAAAAAAGACACAGTTTGTGACTTTGCCATTTGTATGGGAGCTGTATAATGTAGTGATCAAATCATGCGGAGAAAAAAAAACCGAAAACCATAGTTTTACCAAGTATATTAAAACACAAATAAGTGTATTAGAAAACTGGAGGTCCTGCAGGGTGGGCGAACCGGCTGATTTAGCGGCGATTAAATAATAACTTCTGTAAAAATGCTACTATTTTTTATACGGATAATTGTTTTTTGTTCATAAATATATTACACTTCAAAATTAATGTAATTTTTTTTTTTAATTTTGTGCAAATATTTTTTATTTTATTATTTGTTGAAAGATAAAGATTTGTGTAAACCTTTCCCGATCGATGTCTGGTCGGCTTAGCTACATTTTAAGGCATTTCGTTACAAATTTACATAATTTTGTTTGCTTGTACTATTTAGGAAATATAAAAAAATTCAAACAAATTAGACAACTAAATCATAAAAAAATTCTTCTGAAATTTATTTTTTTGTCGCGCATATGTGCATGTACCGCTAAAGTATATTCAATCGAACACATAAAAAACAAAAAAAAACATACATGTGTATGTAAGTAATATAAATGTTTATTTATATTGTTTATTTTGATTTATTACAAGCCACAGTTTTGTGCGCTTGGAGTCCGAATTATAACTAACTAAACATTATTAAATAAACTACCCAAGAACCCTAAGCATTGGCCATCGGAATGCTGACACTGCGCCTCGTGCCGCTAGCAGCGGTCAACGTCTTGCGGGCCGGTTCATATTACCCAGACCGTGGGATCGCTGACCCAGCGATCGTGGCCACTGCCAAATGCAGTATTAGCTATATTCATTTGTCCATGTTAACTCCTCCCTCGCTTAAGTGGAGGCCGTCCCCGGACTTCTGTAGGTCAAGAGACTTTTGAAGAGTTGTTACTAAGTTGCGTCTCTGGAGTCTGCGAATGGCCAGATAAATTGCGAACCAAATTGTTGACAAACGTTGTTTGGTTGATGGTAATCTTGTCGGTGAATGTCACCAGGTAGGTGCCGTTCACCCTTTTTTTGTTGCCGACTTCGTCTACGATGTCGATGGTGGCGTCGTTGATGATAACCATTCCCTCGTCCACAACCATTAAGGATTCCAGGTGACCTGGTCTGGAGCTACAATGGGCTTGAGGCTACTAATTGTTGCGTGCAGCCATTCGTGGGCGATCTTTTGCAGAATGTTGTGGTTACCGCCAATTGGCAACCCTCGGCTGAGAATAGCTCCATACCACAATCAGCAACTACGTTTCTGTTATTAAAATCTAAAATGATGTTATCCCGCTCTACCGGGTAAAGGCTGATTTTCTTACAGACAGATTCTGGGTGAGGATATTTGATTAAAAAGTACAAAATGTTAAAATTTTGAAAAACCTTAATACTACCTAAATACATCTAATAAATCTGACACACTAATATTTGTGAGATTTTTGTTAGTCATTTCATTGACATCCAAGTCATCGAGGATTATTGGGTTCAACAAATTCGCTTTTGCCAAAGTGGTTGTTAGAATTAAATTTTCAAGGTCTGAAATGACCATTCTGTTTTTTGCTAGGATGGTTTCATAAAAGTGTTCGTGATTGACATTTTCTGTTTTACTTATTTGGTTTATGGAGTTCGTTATTGCATTCAGTTTTTTCTGTAATTTGTTGTTGATCTTGACTTGCTTATTTTCTGACTCTATTAATTGCTCTTGTTTAAACTTGATCTGTTCCCAGTCGTCAAAATCAGGAGTTCCGGCCACTACTTTCAATGCAGTGCCTAAAATATTTAAGCTTCTAGCGCCTCTATGATGAACCGTCATCGTTTCTATTAGCGTGTCGATTTTCCTAATATCTGTCAAAATAATTCTTTTAATATGATCTTCCTTAAAGAATTCAATAGTTTTCCTGGTCTCGTCCGCGTATGTCCTGTACGAGGTAATGTTTGTCGAATGTCCGAGGTAGCTGTACTCTTTCCAAACTGTCACGTCTCCGTCCAGTATCTGTATAAAGTCTGCTTTGGTATAGTCCGTAATTTTCATGGTCATTGTCGCGTGTGTCCTCAGCATTGTCAGTATCAGTATAAAGTCCGTTCTGTAATTTCTGATATTATATTATATTACTATAGTAGTTGTAGAAGGGTGCAAACCTAATTTTAGAAAAACAATTTTTAGAGGTTCTATTTAAAATTGTCATTATGGATCTCCCTCCCCTTTATAAGAACTTTAGTTCCTAGGTCAGCCTCTACAATTCCTTCCTTGTACAAAGGAGTAAGTTTGTTACCAAACCGTTTGTTTGACTTTACCAAGACTTTGTCACCTCGTTGGTACTTTTTGTCTATTCTAGTTCTGTTTTCCTGTTCCATTTGTTTGTTCTGAGCGTCTTTTATCTTTTTGGCAATTTGCAATCCCTCTTCTACCGTGGTTCCATGAACTGCTTCGATTGGTTTTTTGTTCAAGACTGAATGGATTGACCTGTTATACTTTACTGTTGCTAGTAGTATAACATCGATAGTGTCGCTAGCCTGAGCTGTTATTTTGTCGCATCGTGCGATCTCAAGTAACGTGCTGTGGAATCTTTCCACTTGGCCATTAAATGTGTAGGGGTGGGGCTTTGACGATTTGTATTTCAAACTCATTTAATAGGAGGGACCTTATTGTTTCAGAGTTTATCGACCTTTCATTATCGCAATATATTGTCTTAACATTAGCAAAGTAATTGACTAACTGTAGAATGGCCGGCTTTACGTCAACTATGGCTCTCGATGCTATAGGTTGGACTATCGCAAATTTAGAAAATTTATCTATGCAAGTCAGAAAGAATCTTTTATCTGTGGAAAAAACGTCGATGTGTAAAATTTCTCTTGCGTAAGCCGGTACTGGTGTGGTACCCAGCGGTTGTTTTTTTTGGATGCCTGTCATATTTTGCGACAGAGCAGATCTTGCAATTAGCTGCAATTTCTGTGGTCAATTTTTCCACGTTTGGGAAAAAATAGTCTTGCAAAATTTTATTTCGTGTTTTACTAGGCTGCACGGTGCGCCCGGTTATGTTCGGTAACTACAATTTCTTTTTGTTCCGACTTGTCTGGTACATCTGTAACGATGTGTTTTCAGTACCAAAATTTTGTTGCCGGATACAGTTCAACCAATTTGTGCTGAATGAGAGCAAGAGTTGGCAGTTCGCAATGTATTGCGTTTACCACTTCAGCATTTATTACGTCTTGCAGTGTCTGTAAGAGTGAATCAGGGTTTGATGTGCGTGTTATGTGCCTGGACTTACTCTGGAAGAGAACGAATGTCTTTACCGAAGGGAACTCTGCTTCTTCAATCACGATCTGGTTTCGAAAACAATTTAAGGGCTTATCGAATACATCAATAGTGTAGGACAGAGACTCTTCACTATGGCAGGTTGCCCTATCGGATTCTGAATCTGGTGCTTCGAGAGCGTTAATGTTCTGACGCGAAAGGGCGTCTGCTACGAAATTTTCCTTTCCTGGCTTATAAATTATTTTTGCGCCATGTCCATCAATATATGCTTTCCAGCGTATTAGTTTCGCGTTCGAATTTTTGTCTGATACGGCGAAGGTTAATGGCTGATGGTCGGTAAATATATTTAGGTCTCTTACCCCGTAAAGGTAGTTTCTCAAGTTTTTTAGTGACCACACTATGGCAAGAAGCTCTCTTTCGTTAGTCGCAAAATTTCTTTCGTTATTACGTAATTTGCGGGATATCATGGTAATTGGTCTGCCTTTTTGTGAAAGGACACCGTCTAGCCCATCACCAGATGCGTCTGTGGTAAGATCGAATGGTTGTCGATAATCTGGGTAGGCTAAAAAAACTTCTGATGCTAAAATATCTTTTAGCTTGGAGAATGTCTGCAATTGTTGTGAACTAAACTCGATTTTTATTTTCCGAGACATGTTTTTGCTAACTTTTCCATTGTCGCCCTTTAAAATATCTGTAAGGGGACCTGAAATTTTCGCGAAGTCTTTTATGAAGCAGCGATAATAGCTGGCAAGGCCGAGAAATGATCTGATATCAAAAAGGGTACTTGGGATTGGAAAATTTTTGATTGCCTGAACTTTTTCGGGTGAAGTTGTGATACCATCCCTAGATACGATAAATCCCAGATACTCCACACTTTTTTTTTTAAAAATTTGGATTTTTCCTGTGATACTCGCATCCCCGCGTCCTGAAGGCTTTTAAGGACCCAGTCAATGTCCCTAACATGGTCTTCCTTTGTTTCAGAAAAAATAATAACATCGTCTATATAGCATGTTCTACTTATCTTTTCCCTAAGGACGTCATCGATGGCCCTCTGGAAAATACTAGGTGCACTTTTGAGATCGAAGGGAAGTCTGCAGAATTCATACTTCCCATTATTGACAGAAAAAGCAGTTTTCTCCCTGTCTTTTTCTGCTAGTGTTATTTGATGAAATCCCGATTTAAGGTCCAATGTTGTAAAATATTGGGCCTTTCCAATGTTCGACAAGATTGTTGAAATCATTGGAATAGGGTAGTAGTAGGGTATCTGTAGTATTTTGGTTTAGTTTCCAAAAGTCAATTACCAGCCTCTTTTTATGGAAGCCGTTTTCATCTGTTCCTTTTTTGTCGACCACCCAGGTCGGATTATTGTAGGGAGATTTTGAGGGTCGAATCATGCCGTGGGCTAGAAGTTGTTTAACTTCTGCGTTGACAAAGTCTGTAACGCCCATTGGGAGTGGGTATAATCTGGAGTATACCGGTTCCCCATTTGTTCGAATAGTTGCTACAGTATTTATGTTATATGGCAGAGCCTCGTCAGGGTTACCTTTGAGGTCCCATGTATGGATCTGACATTAAATGGTTTTTCTGCGGAGGTGATGAATTTTAGTACCGCCATTGGACGAATATAATTTTTTGAGGCCCCCGTATCGATAAGTAATTTAATTGTTTTTCCTCCTACTGTTCTTGTGATGAACGGTAGAAGGGAGTGTTCCCTAAAAAATTACAAGATTCTTCACTATCTGACAAGTCATCACTAGCTGCCAGAGCGCTCGCCTCTGCTTTTGTCTCATAGGCTTCTTCCCCAGGGGAATCCTGAGACGTGAAATGAACCTGCTGATTCTTTTTCGACCCGAATCCAGATTTTGTGGACTTATTTCCCGAATATCTGGTTGGTTGCCTATACTTTGAAGAGGAGTCAACCTCCATGGGTTCTGGTGTTGAGAACGCCTGAGCCCCAGGATTTTGTGGTGGCTTCCCTTTGTTATTTGGTTTTTCCTGAACCCTAGTATAATGAGGAGTCTTCTTGTATGCCTCTTGGCTATTTTCCGAGCTCTTATTCTGATTAGCATAGTTTCGAAAATTTAGGTTCTTTTGTTCGTCATAATACTGAGACAGCGATTGTTCCCCCTGTCGTAACGTTCCCAATTTTTGCTGAATAACGTGAATGGGCGTTTTGTCAGCGTAGGTGAAGTCTAGTCGAGCTATGATCGCATCGACATTTTTTACAGTGTTGTACGATGCTAGAGTGGAACTAGCGGCACCTTTTACCTTATTCCTGATTATGCCTACTGCTTGGTAGTGGGCGGAACTGCCCCTATAGGGTCGAAATAGTTCGTATGCGAATGAAGCTGCGGAGCGCCATGAAATGTATTCGTTTTGATTGCCATCAAAATCCGGCAAGGATCTAACAATATCTAATGGTTCCTTACACTCTATTCCTGGGATGATTTCGGCATCCCTATAAACCTCAACCTCCGGTGCGACTGGTTTTATACTTTCTAGCTGAGTCCTTAAAAACTCCATTTCATGGTTTAACTGTTGTGTGAAAGTAGACTGCATCTGTGCAGCTTGGTGATCAAGCGCAGTCTGCACTGCCACTTGCACTATTTTCATCACCTCCTCTGTTGTTGGCATTTTGTGTGTTTCTTTCACTAGCTCGCTTTTGCCTTCTATAACCTTTAACAACTCCTCGTCACTACTATCACTATTTTTCTGATTATTGGTGTGCGTATCTTTCACTTGCTCACTGTTGCCTTCTATAACCTTTTGTAATTCTTCGTCACTCTATCACTATTTTTCCGGTTATCTCTCCACATGAACAGACGGGAACAAATATTTCGTTTAATAGTGTAAATTGTTTTTGATTCAATTAAAACAGAGAATGTCAACTTCAACGTTTTAGTTTGGTAACCACCTCTAATGCCAAGCGGTTTATTGAATATTTGCACAATCCAAGATTAATTTATTTAGACAACAAAAATGTAACTTACATTTTCATTTTCCTGGTGATAAATTTCTATGCCCTCTTATTGCTGGATTGTGGCCGACGGTATCCTGGTGGAGTTTTTTCCGTTTGTTGTTGCTGCTTCTCGTCTTCAATTTTTTTCTTCGCCGCTGCCGTCACCAGCTCAGTGACGTGACTATGTTGTTGTTGTTTTTTTTATTTTACCCTTGCAGAGGGTATTATAAAATTGGTCAGATGTTTGTAACTCACAGAAGGAGACGTTTCCGACCCTATAAAGTAGATATATTCTTGATCAGCATGAGAAGCTGAGTTGATATAGCCATATCCGTCTGTCCGTCCATCTGTGCTTATGCGTTTTACTCAGCCATCTTAAGAGCTATCGGGATGAAATTTTTTTTGGGGGCTTTTTATTACCTGGGAAAAATAAAGTATGAAAATTGGGAGAATCGGACCACTACATCATATAGCTCTGGAGGAAACATTTTTGTAAAAATTGCATGAAATTTACCAATATGATAGTATTATATATAAAATCTCAGATCCCAAAATTTGAATCTGATCGGATATATAGAACACAAGTTACAGCCGATATAAATCGGTTCGGCTTGCTGCCTACTACGTCATCATCAAATCAACAGAGCACACGCATGCACACATACAGACGCAACGCTACATAAACTATGTATATGTGTATGCGTGCGAGTCGCGGCATGCGTGTATAAGGGGATGGGGAAGAAGAAGAAGAAATTGAAATGATATTTGAAAGGTTCTGTGCATTAATGAATTGAGATACAGAAAAAGAGTTTGGAACATGAAAAAATATTATGGCCATGGACTGCAAGGGTATATAAACTTCGGCACAGCCGATGTTAGCTTCTTTGATATTTTTTTCTTTATTTTTGTAGTGATAATTTGTTCACTACAATGTTTAACCTTTTTTGTGTTTTTTGTTTTTTATTTCAATTCTATTTTTACTTAGAATTGTTTTTTAAGTTTTGGGCACTTTTAGTTTACGTTGGGCGCCAGTAATATAAATGTTTATTTATATTGTTTATTTTGATTTATTACAAGCCACAGTTTTGTGCGCTTGGAGTCCGAATTATAACTAACTAAACATTATTAAATAAACTACCCAAGAACCCTAAGCATTGGCCATCGGAATGCTGACACTGCGCCTCGTGCCGCTAGCAGCGGTCAACGTCTTGCGGGCCGGTTCATATTACCCAGACCGTGGGATCGCTGACCCAGCGATCGTGGCCACTGCCAAATGCAGTATTAGCTATATTCATTTGTCCATGTTAACTTGTACATACTTAAAAGATACATTTAAGAACTTGGAAAATATTTTTTTTTTTTTTGGGTCTTTTTATAGTTTTTACGAATTTTTAGATCCCATCGGTATCAGATGTTGTGCAATCCGATAACTCTTCCTGGTAATTTTGGTAACATTGTAATAAAAATTTTGCTAATGATGAAATTAAAAATGTGTGAGCCAATCCTTCGAATCCTTAATCGAAATTTTCTTTGGTCTTTATTTCTGCCCTCAAGATCATCTTCTAACATCATACCTATCGGAAAAGCAAAGTGTTGTATAATTTCTATGAATCAAAATTTTATGGACAGATAAAGGCATATAGAACCATGTGTACATGTCTACCAGAGTTGTGCCTTTAAGCATTAGCATTACTTTTTCATTAGCATTGAAAAAAAACATTGCTAATGAAATATTTTTCATTGGCAATAAAAAAAGTAATTCTAATGAACATTTTTAAATTGCTAATGAAATTGAAATTGTAATTTTTGAAACTGTAATTATTGTTAACTTTTGCTCAATTTTTAAAATTTTTCTAAATTTGTTCCTTTTTTTGTTTTTTTTTTTTACAAATTTTTCCTACTTAAAAAAAATTGCTGTAAATTTTTTAACTAAAAAAATTTTAATTTTTTAACTAAAAAAATTTTAATTTTTCTTTTTAAAATTTCATTTCATTAGCACTATTGAATGCCAAACCAAAATTTTTCATTTCTTTTCAATTAAAAAATTTTCATTAGGAAAAATATAATTTTTTCAATGCCAATGAAAATCAAATTTATTAGAATTACTTTTTTTAATGACAACAGATTTCATTAGCATTGATTTTTTTCAAGGGCAATGAAAAAATTTTCATTAATTAAATTTCATTAGCTATATTTTTATACTCTTGCAGAGGGTATTATAAAATTTGTCAGATGTTTGTAACGCACAGTAGGAGACGTCGGAGTGAGATTACGAGGCCAAGTAGAGATTGAGGGCCAAAGACACAGCGAAGCACTCCCGATGTAGCTTCAGTTGGTATCTGATCTTACTAAAAATAATGCAAGTCTTTTATAGCAAAAATAGAGAGCTCACCAAGACTATAATAGCTAGAGACATTTGGTACTTGTTTGGCTTAGCACAAACGCAGATTTGGTTTGTTTAAAAATTTGGACTATTTCCGCCCCCGCTAATTAATTAAAACTGTTTTTTCCGAAAACTAATAAAGTTAGAGTCACCAAATTTGGTACTTAGATTGTTTTACTGGGCGGTCAATAGGGCTGGAGTTGGTCGTAGGCTGGTGACGGCGCTAGAGTGCTAGTGTGTTGGTAAGAGTCAGCGAGATAGCAAATGCTAAAAGAATTAAAAAGACACACAATGATTTTAAAATATTTTCCCACCTGGTGCATGGTATACCGAAGTCGGCGAGAAGACCTACTTACTTCATTTAAAGCTTGCAACGAATTATAAATATTATCATGCAAGTTCTTTATAGAAGCTGTGTCTTCCCATATTAGGGTGATCAAACAGCTTTGTCAGTATGGCTGTTACTAGAACTCGTTTGTTATTAAAACGTTCCTGCAATACTGACCATTGATTGTGATTGGCTTCTGTTATGCCAATCAGTCTCTGCTTCCAGAAAGGTTTGATTTTAAGTACCACATTTTCTTTATTGCGGATACATTTGACTCATAAACCACCTTTTTATACCATACACCCATAGGGTGAAATGGTATATTAAAGTCGCCAAAATGTATGTAACAGGCAGAAGGAAGCTTTTCCGACCCCATAAAGTATATATATTCTTGATCAGCATCAACAGCCGAGACGATCTAGCCATGTCCGTCTGTCCGTCCGTCCGTCCGTCCGTCCGTCTGTATGAACACCTAGATCTCGGAGACTATAAGAGCTAGAGCCACCAAATTTGGTATGTAGACTCGTGTCATATGTACGCTTATCGAGTTTGTTTCAAACGTTTGCCTCGCCCCCTGCCGCCCCCGCAAATTAAATAAAACCGATTTACTCAAAAACTATTCTAGCTAGAGACACCATAGTTGGTATAAATATTTGCTTAGTAATTGCGCACATTTTTGATACGTAAAGATTTTGCCACGCCCCTTTCCTTTCCTTTGAAAAAACTCGATTTGGCACACTTAAATTTGATACTAATATCAAGCAAAATACCAAATTTGATCAAAATCGGAATAAAAATAGCCAAGTTATGCATATAAACGTTTTTCCATATGGCCGGAGTTGGCCGTTGGCTGGTGGGGGCGCTAGGGTGCTCGAATGCTTGAGTGAGCGAAATACTAAGATATGCTTGTAAAAAGCATGCAAACAGATTTTTTTAAAAATACGAAAATGCATTGGTTATTATAAATTTAAAATATTTGTTTTACTGGTGTATGGTATATCCAAGTCGGCGAGACGACTTACTTACTTCATTATAGATGTCATGAAATTGTTGCCATTTCGGATAATCGTCATTAAATTTTGGAATAGGAATTATTGGGCAGCTGCAATGATCCAGGCGGTGATTGTATTACTACATTGTCTGCTGGTGCCACACAGATATATCCAGCTTATATCCAGCTTTGGCCGGATTTTCTAATAGCCGATGAATCTCATATTAGATTTCCTCGATTTGTGTCCATAATTTATCGACTACCAATTTGTAGTTAATTTTTTTCTGCAGGCAATATATGCCTTAAGGTCCTGGATATTGACTCCAGCAGCGCTGTTTTTTTGAGCTCCAGTGGTTGAACCATGATTCTCTCTACCCCTCTTTGGCGAGCTTGCCTTATTTCTTTTATCTTCGCCAAATGATCCGTCCAGTCCTCCATGGTGTTATTTACAACCGCCCTCATCTTGTTAAAATATTCAACGGATTTGTAGCAGAAAGTATTCCACTTCTGTTGGCACGTTATTTATTATGGTCATAAGCTCAATATGATTTGTTTTTTCAAATTCTCCCACATGAACTCCATAAGCTCAAGTTTCTCCTCGAAATATAATGGCTTCAGTCTCCTGGCGATAGAATTTTTTTGGCATATCGAATGAAGCCCTGAATTGCCTCTCCTCGTTGACACAAATCGTTCCTAAACGTTTTAAGAAAGTGATTCCTAGTTGATCTACTTTTATACAATGGGTATGCACTGCTACCCTGTTATATTGTTTTATTCGCCAAATTAACTTGTATGTATATACAAAGCAATGATTGTCAAGTTAATCAATTGCTATGTTACTGTCGGGACCCCAGATTGATGTCTAATGTTGATCAATTTGTGTCCTCGCTATGAAAGACGTTAGTATTTCTTGATTTGTATTTTTGTTTATTTATTTATAGATAAATAGCCACAAAAACCAGTGACTGATAGTTGTCTCAATTAACACATAAAGTGGGTGGACTTCGGAGCGAGAATACAAAGGTAGAGATGGGGGCGAAAGACACAGCGATGCGCATCCGATGTAAATACAATTAGTATAATAGTATTTATAGTAAAAATAGAGAGCTTATCAATGCATAGTTCGACATGGTGTTAGGTCAGCAAAATACGTCTGTATTGAAAAAAGCTAATCATAGCAGCATAATTAACTAGGTCTTTATTGCTGACTGCTGACCATATCAGGTCTACTTATGACTGATGAGCTATTGATATCTATAATCTGGTTACATACTATGTTCTACTAATCTTAAAATATATTTCCGTTGTTCTATATTGATATGTTTGCAAATTTGGTTAAAAAGCTTATTCTTAAACGGAATATCGGGAAAATTCGTATCCTTATCAGTTTAAAAAGTCTATTTGTAATTTTAATCCAGTGATTAATGAAATTTCTCTTAGCCAACTTAAACAAGTAAAACCTGTGTATCCTCAGGGGCCAGATGGTATACCTGGATGTGTTTTTTTTTTTTTTGTCTATCAAATCTTCCACTTTTCCATCTATTTGGAAGGAGTCGTATATTATGCCTCTGCATACAAATTGCAAAAACTTCGAAACCTCTAAACATAGGTTTATTGCAAAATTGTCCGCTATTTCGAAAGCTTTTGAGAAAATCTTCGCAACAGCAGCATTTTTGCAGCTCTTTTATTTCGTCATCCCAACATGGGTTTGTAAAACGTAGATCTACAACCACTAACCTTTCAAAATTTACCTCTCTGATTATAAGTGGGTCAAAAATGCTAAACAAACTGATGAGGTACACTCGATGTTACAAAAATGTAATTGAAATAAGAAGACTTAAAAAGTACTTTTTGTTTTCTATTTGTTAAATATTCTATAACCAAGAAAGGAAAATAGGTGGAAACCCGATGTCGTTCAATTCAGAATGTAATAGGGTATGATTAACTGAATCAAAAGCTTTGTTGAAGTCAGTGTATACTTTTCACCGTAACTCTCCTCAACTGGTCACTTTTTTTCTAAACAATAGTCCTTTAGAGGTCTAAATAATATGAATGAACTATTGATCTTGCATTTGGTCACCTCAATAATATAAAAATCTATCATATTAGTAAATGTCATAGGGATAAACCAATTTCTTCACCTGTTTTTCTTTCTTCTTCCGATTCTGACAATTTTCATACTTTATCATACCAGGTTTATAATTGGCTTAAACATCAAGTTCGACGGACTACGTTACAAACATCTGACCAAGTTTATAATACCCTATGCAAGGGTATACAAAGATTTAATTTTTCCTATTAAAACGCACAACAACAAAAACTAGTTACAAGCGCGAAGATAACGAAGCAACAACCCCAAACGAGCAAAAAATAACCGAAACCGGGAACCGAAAGACAAAAAAATTAAAAGATAAGCAGTGCAACAACAAAACAATTTGTGCATTTGATTTTGCTTTTCCTTAACGACCGACTTCGATTGATCGTGAATTCATCAGGTGTACTTAATTCAATTTATTATACCCTTGCAAAAAGGGTATAATAAGAAGTGTGCAAGGCATAGAAAGAAGCATCTCCGAACATATAAAGTATATATATTCTTGATCAGCATGACGAGACGAGTTCATGTAGCCATGTCCGTCCGTCCGTCCGTATGGATCGACGCGAACTCCTCCGAGACCGTAAGAGCTACAGAGAAATTTTGCATGTATACTGCACAGTTTGTATATCTCGGATTCATCCGGATCGGACCACTATATCGTATAGCTAATATTGGTGAGTTTATTAGACTTATAAACCACTTTGCCAAATTTGATCAAGATCGGGTGTTTATATCATACTGCTCCCATAGGAACGTTCGGTCGAAAACAGTAACTTTTATGAATAACTTCGTTACTTTTCACGCAATTGTTCTAAAAAATAATATTTATCAGTTTAATATACCTATCAATGACTGTGCCAATTTTTATTAAGATCAGGTGATAATATCATATAGCTCCCATAGGCACGATCGGTGAAAAACAGTGACTTTTGTTGTATGTTTTTACTACTATTAAAGTTAAAGAAATTTGGTATGTGTAAAGTTGCAAGGGTATACAAATTTCGGCACGGTCGAAGTTAGCCCCCGCTCTCTGTTTATTTTTTAGCAAGAATTATGGGATTTAACTTATTTAAAGTCGTATACTTTGTTTTACGATATTAATTTTCGTAAGCTTGTCTTCAGAACAAGAAAACATAGTAGATTATAGTTTATGCAACCGTTAAACAATTGTTTTTTAGACGATATTATTGTTCATACCAAGAATGAAAAAACGTTCACGCTCAAGCTTAATTTTTTTTTTAGCAATGTTTGATAGGGAAGTCTTAAATGACATTTGTGTTTACGAATATTTTGTCTTATATTAATAAAAAATATCAAAGAAGCTAACTTCGGCTGTGCCGAAGTTTATATACCCTTGCAGTCCATGGCCATGGACATGTTCCAAACTCTTTTTTTGTAACTCAATTCATTAATGCACAGAACCTTTTAAATATCATTTCCATTTCTTCTTCTTCTTCTCCATCCCCTTTTACAAACATGCCGCGATTCGCACGCATACACATATAGTTTATGTAGCGTTGCGTCTGTATGTGTGCATGCGTGTGCTCTATTGATTTGATGATGACGTAGTAGGCAGCAAGCCGAACCGATTTATATCAGCTGTAACTTGTGTTCTATATATCCGATCAGATCAAATTTTGGGATCTCAGATTTTATACATAATACTATCATATTGGTAAATTTCATGGGGATACTCCAATTTTTGCAAAAATGTTTCCTCCAGAGCTATATGATGTAGTGGTCCGATTCTGCCAATTTTCATACTTTATTTTTCCCAGGTAATAAAAATGAAGTAAGTAAGTCGTCTCGCCGACCTGGATATACCATACACCAGTAAAAAAAATATTTTAAATATATAATAACCAATGCATTTTCGTATTTTTAAAAAAATCGGTTTCCATGCTTTTTACAAGCATATCTTAGTATTTCGCTCACTCAAGCATACAAGCACCCTAGCGCCCCCACCAGCCAACGGCCAACTCCGGCCATATGGAAAAACGTTTATATGCATAACTTGGCTATTTTTATTCCGATTTTGATCAAATTTGGTATTTTGCTTGATATTAGTATCAAATTTAAGTGTGCTAAATTTGATTGCACAAGGTTGAAAGTTACGGGAGATAATCGAATTTTTTCAAATTACGGGGGCGGAAAGAGGCGTGGCAAAATCTTTACACATCAAAAATGTGCGCAATTACTAAGCAAATATTCATACCAAATTTTGTGTCTCTAGCTAGAATAGTTTTTGAGAAAATCGGTTTTATTTAATTTGCGGGGGCGGTAGGGGGCGTGGCAAAATTTTTATAAATACAAAATGTGCGCGTTTACTAAGCAAATATACATACCAAATTTTGTGTCTCTAGTTGCTATGGTGTTTAAGAAAATCTGTTTTATATCATTTGCGGGGGCGGTAGGGGGCGTGGCAAACATTTGAAACAAACTCGATAAGCGTACATATGACACGAGTCTACATACCAAATTTGGTGGCTCTAGCTCTTATAGTCTCCGAGATCTAGGTGTTCATACAGACGGACGGACGGACGGACGGACGGACAGACGGACATGGCTAGATCGTCTCGGCTGTTGATGCTGATCAAGAATATATATACTTTATGGGGTCGGAAAAGCTTCCTTCTGCCTGTTACATACATTTTGGCGACTTTAATATACCATTTTACGCAGGACCCCTACCCACTATACCGCCAAGCTGATTAAAGGCCTCTCAGCTTTTCAAGCTTTCTTCGAATTCTTAAATCGAAGCTCTTACTGCTGTGCAGTTGATCTGTTTCCGTTTTTGGCTTCTGCTGTACAGTTTTTCTTAATCAGTTTTATGATTTTGCTGCTGCTGTGAAGTTTTCCGATTTCGGCTTATCGCTATTGGTTTTGCAAAGGAAAAGGCATTAGCAGGAGGCAAACCCTCATCAGTTTTGTAAGTTTTCAAAGCCTGAACTTCTTGTTCTTGTGTTGCAAATCCTTTCAATTCGATTAAAACATTAAAAATGTATAATTTTATTGTTAGAAGTTAAAATCAATTTAATTTAATTTATTGCATCTGTTTGTTATAATAGTGGTATGCTTCTAAAATATAATAACTTAAGAGTTTAGGGCTAAAGACCTTTTTTGCTATGTTGCATGTTGGGTATATTATTCTTAAATGTTAGTGTTATTATTACATCATATTAGTAAAAAACCTTGCTACAGTTAGGGAAAGCGAAAAAAACCTGCAAGTGTGTACCTCCTGGCCACCTATATACATTAAACATTTAAGTTCAACATTTGGGGTCAAAATTAATTAATTTTTGATATACCCTTTCAGGGAGTATTATAAAATTGATCAGATGTTTGTAACATAGAGAAGGAGACGCTTGCGAGCTCATATATATATATATATATATATTCTTTATTAGCATCAATAAATAAAATATTTCGAGGACCAGATACTGGATATCTTCGTTCTTGGACTGACACTGTGCAACGTCATATATGACGCTGTAATTTGCTTGTATGTAGTTTGTAAGCCCTCCCATGTTTTTAGACCGTGCATCCATAGGAAACCATACGGAAGCTTTTCCCACCCCGTCCGACCGAACACCTAGATATCGTAGACTACAATATAATATATACATAGAGCTATTAAATGTGTTATTTAGACTCGTGTATATAAACAGTGGTCGAGTTTATTTTACATTTTTGTCACGCCCTCTTCCAGCACCAAATTTGGGACCTAACTTGTTTATTATGCACGCAGATTATGATTATTTTAAAGTTTTGCCCAAATCAGCACACTAATTACACCTACTAAAATTTCCAAAATTTCTTTTCCTGCACATATTGTCCGAATATAAAAACATTCGTCTAAAATTATATAATTGTTAAATTGGTATATTATTTACAACAATACATTTTTTATTTACCTCTTTCAAGAGAGGCGGTTGTATTTCGGTATTCCTTCTGACGCGACAAGTGTCTCCAAATGCTGCTTTAAAATCATGATAGCATCCGCTCGATACGATGTTATTCTACCTCTGCAGAGGGTATTATAAAATAGGTCAGATGTTTGAAACGCACAGAAGGAGACGTTTCCGACCCCATAATGTATATATATTCTGTCCGTATTTCTGTCTGTGCGTATGCGTTTTAGTTAGCCAACTTAAAAGCTATCGGGCTGAAATTCACATTTCACTGTGCTTTTTATTACCGTTTAAGTTTGAAAAACTAGGATCGGACCACTCTATCATATAGTTGTATACGAAAAGTAGATGAAGCAGTGGGAGTATCGCTATGATATTTACTAATGTAATACTAATTGAGATAAAACATCAGATCCCAAAATTTCAATCTGATCGGATAAATAGAACACAAGTTACAGTCAATATAAATCGCCTATGCTAAACCGCTGCCGGCAGCGCTGCCTGCTGGCTGCTACTACGTCATTGCTCGAATCATCAGAGCACACACAGACGCAACGCTACATAAACTATATGTGCATGCATGCCAATCGCGGCATGCGTGTAAAAGGGGATGGGGAAGAAGAAGAACAAGAAATGGAAATGATATTTGAAAGGTTCTGTGCATTAATGAATTGAGTTACAAAAAAAGAGTTTGGAACATGTAAAAATATTATGGCTATGAACTGCAAGGGTATATAAACTTCGGCACAGCCGATGCTAGCTTTGATATTTTTTTAATGCTAATGAAATGCATTTGGAACGACTCTGTTGTCTACAAATAATACTGCTGTTTGAAATTCATAATGATTAAAGGCTTCGGTATCAACTTTATAACCAGATGCTTGTGTTCGTACACTAAATCAATAAATTAAAAGCTAACTGACTCCAGTTATTTTTTTAGTGTTGAATGTCAACTGTAATGACCTTTGATTGACTTTGATTGAATAATTCAGAAACAAACACGTCAGTGTCGTTTTGTGGTTAAATTCAGATTCATTTTTATTCCAAAAATATTCTTTTGCTTAACCTATTGTTACATATACCATCTTATGCTGCGACTTAGGCGACAGCTAAGTGTCAGTACATATGTACATATGTACATACATACATATTTTTTGGAGCGCTTGCATCAAAGTACTTAGTCAGCGTTCCCACGCTAGCCTGGCTCTAGCTCATGTTACACCTGTGCATTGTTGCTTATGTTTTTTTAATTCGTTTATTTAAAATGTGAAAATGTAGAGTAGTAAGTAATACAAGTTTTTAACAATAAATAGGATAGGTGATAACATAGGTTAAATAAGTAGAAATAAAAGGACAGAGATAAGGAGAGAGAAATTTTGTTTGCTGCCATGCGAAATCCTGCGGAACTGCCTGGCGGTATTGCGTCGCAGGGATAATGGCGGGCATCAGTTATGCCCCTCCAGCGTGACGTTCTCGCTCAAGGAGCCTCAGCTTGCTCATAGTAACGAATGCATAGTTGCACACTGCTGACCATGACCGTTTTGTTCTCATCATGCTTTTTGTCAAATTGGCGACTGTGGGTGTCTCTCCCATTTCCACCGCCAGATTCCGTCGCTCTTCCTGGAACCTTGGGCACTCGAATATGATGTGTTCCGGTGATTCCGCCACATCTTGTTGGCACCATGTGCATTCATTACTGGTTTCGTGTCCAAAACGGTGCAGGTATGTCCTATAACAGCCATGACCACTAAGGAACTGCGTAAGCTCAAAGGTGACTTCGCCATGACGCCTATTTATCCAAGCATTTATATCGGGTATCAGCTTGTGGGTCCACCGACCTTTTGTTGAGCCTGCCCATCGATGCTGCCATTCTGCCAGGCTGGCTTCTTTCGCCATTTTGGTAATTGTTTGCCTGGTCGTGGGGGTCCATACTTGTCCCTGCCGATGCTGGAAGATCATTTGCGCCTCTTTTGCCAGTATGTCAAGCGGTGTCATCCGTGCAATGACTAGTGCAGCGTCATCGGAAATGGTCCGGAAGCCACGGCAAACACGCAGAGCGCCAAGACGGTATGTAGAGTCAAGTCCTCTTCTGTACGTTTTTCGCTGCATCGCTTCTGCCCATACCGGTGCACCATAAAGTATGGTCGATTTGACAACATTCATAAGCAACATTGTCTGTGCTTGCCGTGGACCCCTTGCATTCATCATTATGCGGCTCAATGCTCTGCATGTTTCTGCTACCTTTGTATTGACATGTTGCAGGCGCTCCTTAAAAGAAAGTCTTGTGTCAAGTAAGTCACCAAGGTATCTTATCGATCTGCTAGATTGTATGGTACACGTTTCCAGTTCGATTTTGGCAAATACCACCGTCTTCCGGCTGCTTACAAGGACAGCCTCTGTTTTTTGGTTCGCTAGTGTCAGCCCTGCATCAGAAAGCCACTGTTTTGCTGCGCACATGGACACCACCGTTTTCTCCTCCGCCTCACGTAAATGTTTTGCGACGACCACTAACTCTATATCGTCAGCAAATCTTACGATGTGGCATTCTGGGGGCAAATTTAGGCGCAGTGTGCCATCATACATGGCGTTCCACAGAAGCGGGCCAAGTACTGAGCCCTGCGGTACGCCTCCCTGATTTCATAGGATCGTACTCCATTTCGAGTGTCGTAATTTAATACGCGGTTCCGGAAGTAATCCTCTATGGTGAATATGAGATTCTCCGGTACTTGGAATCTGCCAAGTGCATCAATTATCTTTGTTCAGTTGGCCGTATTAGAAGCGTTTTTAACGTCGAGTGTCGTTATAAGGCAGTATTTTTTCCCGCCACCTTTCCACCGTTGCCCTTCAATCGCCTTCTCCGCTATGTCGACTACTGTCGATAGTGCATCCAGCGTGGATTTGGCCTTTCTGAATCCAACTTGCATGGGCGAAAGGTCTCCAGCCTGTGAGATGGCGGCTTCCAGCCTTGTGCTGATGATTTTCTCTAGCATTTTCGCCGCAGCGTCAAGCATGCAGAGCGGTCTGTAGCCAGAAGGATCTTCAAGCGGCTTGTTCGGCTTCGGAATAAGCACCAGGTTCTGCTTTTTCCAAATTTCGGGAAACGTGCACTCTTTAAGACATTTGGAAAATACATCTGCAAATTTTTCCAGCTGCAAGCGGGCAGCTAGCTTAATAGCTTTGTTAGGAATTGCATCGGGGCCAGGGGCTTTGTTGTCTTGCAGGTGCCCTGCTGCCAATAGCACCTCCTCTGTAGTTACCGGGCTGTATTCGCTTAGTATGGGACTGTTGTTCCTTGGCAATACCGTTGACGTACTTGTAAACAGACCTTTTGTGCCTGCTATGGCTCCTGCGTACGGCCATGCTGCTGTCGCATGCTGCAGTGATGCGGCCATTAATTTCCTAGATAGATCATTGGCATCTCCTACCATGGTTGGAAAGCGTAATGTCGATGCAAATGTTTCCGGATTAAGTGTATCCAACCTGTACATTTTTGGTTTGTCCGGTGCAACTGCAGCTGCTGATGGACTGTCGCCAATAGTGCACATGATTGCTGTATGGTCGCTGGCTGTATAATGGCTGCAAAGCTCCCACTTAGCTGTGTTAAAAATTTGCCTGCTAGTGAAGGTCACGTCGATGACAGAGCCGTACCCCGCTCTGTTAAATGTGAACTCGCTGCCTGCGTTCAACACTACCAGATCTGAGGTGGCAAATGCTTCGAGTACCGTGCGGCCTTTCGCGTTTGTTGAGCTGCTGCCCCATTCCTCAGACCAAGCATTAAAATCGCCGGCAACAACTACTTTGATCTTTCCACAATTTTGGGCTTCGTTGCATGTCGCTGACTTATGGCCTGTCTGTCCACACTTCAAACACCAGTTTGTCCGATCTAAGCTGCTGTTGCATTTAGCGGCAACGTGTCCAAAGTTTAGGCACTTATAGCACCTTTGTGTGGCTGCTCTCTGTTTAACTTGGCATTTAAACAGGCCAACGACGAAGTCCTTTATCTTCAGGAGAATTCACCATTATTTGGCTTGAGCCGGTGCCAGTTGCCCAGTATAGCAGCAATAATATCTGCTTTTGTTACCAGGCAGTCCAGTTTGCGTAACTCGAGATGTGTCACATCAGTGACTGTGCGAATTTTGGCGCTTGTTCCCAGTACACTGCTCAGTTCTTCTTGTAGCTTGTTGCCTCCATCCTTAGTTTTTAACTCCAACAACAGGTCGCCATTCTGAGTCTTTCTGGCCCTTGCAACGCTATCTTTAACGCAGCTTAGCCGCCCATCTTCGCGCCTGGTAACCATCCTGAGCATATCCGCATAAGAAGTCCCCTCGTCCGCCTTAATTTTTATGGCATCAGGCCTGCCTCTGCGCAAAGTTGGCTTTCGCTTTGCGCCTACCATTCGCCATTCTGGGCCAGAGTCATCTTTTCCTGCAGATTCTTGCACTGGTGCTATCGCATTCTCTGTGATATGATTTCTCGCTGTGTTTGGCCGAGTTGCGCCGCCTCTTAGTTTAGATGCATACGTCTGCCCGCTGCTACGTTGCTTTTTTGGCGGAGTATTTCTCTGCGCCACTGCATCTTCTCTTTGCCGCTTTGGGCTGTCAGCATGGCTAACTGTGGCTCCAATGTACTGAGCGTTGGCGGTGACCGGCAAAGTTTGCGTGGCCATCTCAACCTTACATGCTGCTTGGCTTTTGTCACCGAGTAGTTTGTGACAGATGACAATTTGCAGCTCTATCATCCGCCGTATGTCCTGTATTGTGTTCTGATTTACATGCCGGACCTGCGGCTTACCATCATCCTTCTTCTTGAAGGTATTCTCCAATTGGCAGAGGAGGCTGCCAAGATCATCTAGCTCCGGTATGCCCGATATCACAGTGGGACTTGTTGCCAGAGCCGCGCTGTTTTGGCTGTCAGGCACCTGCAACGGGCACCCAGCTGGCGATGACACTGGTGACCGCCTCATCCTGTTGGACTTTCCGAAAATTGCCTCCTCGCCTACTGGGTCACTAGTTGCACAGTCCCAGCGTGCTTGATCCATAGACGCTGCAATTTTGTCCATTTATTCAGGCGTTGATAGAAGCCCGGCTTGGATTTAAAAAAAAAAATTAGTGATTAGTGACTGATATTTGAGAAATGGCTTGAAAAAGGTCACAAACGTGTATTCCATCAGAGCCAGGCACATACACCGGTTTAACGGAACAAAACACACTGAATAGCGAACATTCATTAATCACAGGTTAAGGATGAGGATTTTATAAGACAAGTAACACAGCCGCACTGATGTCTTACGTTTTGCTTTGACAAAGTTATAAAATTGCTTAGGATCGCGAGAAACCGCAGTTCACATCGCCAAGGCTAATCCCGTTAGCATTGTGAATTTAAGACCATAAAATTTGAACGAGCGGATGCATAAAGGGAAAAATCCTATGATTTGCGCAATATGTGTAGTTTAAGGATTTTAGTTTTGTCCAATGTCAAATTTATGCTTAGTTTTTGAGAAAATGAACATCCGTGGAAAATAATAAAAAGGCCATGTTTCATGTTTGAAGAAAATGGACGATACTGAGGCAACCAAGGCGGTCTATCAGATCATCTATGGGTCACACGTGGGACATGCTGATTATAGACAGCAAACAGTCCTGGAAGGCAAATGTGGATAACGGCCTAAGACGGCAACCAATGTACTCTTCACAGCGCAGCGCTTTTTGAGTAGCACTTATGGTCTTTCACCTCAAGTAGTGAGGCCTATACCCTTCTGTGGAGTTTTTTTTTGGCTGGTGGTCAGCCGTGGTGAAGGGAACTTCTTTGCCTGGAGTGAAGGGCACTCCTTTGCACAGTAGCCCTAAGAAGCACCCCTACTAAGGCCTAGCAAATCTTGGAATCAAGATGGACGTTTAACCATCGTCTCTCCTAGACGGATAACCATCGTATTTCCTAGACGGATAACCACCGTCTCTCCTAGACGGATAACCATCGTCTCTCCTAGACGGATAACCATTCTGACATTCACGCGTCCTCGTGTAATTAACATTTAATAAAATATTCAGATCAACATTTCTTTCATACAAACTTTTAACATTTATTCTTATCGTAATCTTAATCAATTCAATTCAATATTTCACATATGCAAATTACCAAACTTAAATAATCTTTTGTCAACATATTCCCAGCAACAATTTTACATTTCTTCTGAACAAAACTTCAAACATTCACACTGTCTATTTCAACAGCTTTCACGCCATCTCTTTCAACGGTTTCTATACTGTCTATTTCAACAGCTTCCATACCGTCTTTTTCAACGGTTTCCATACTCTTATGCGTTACACGCCATGATCAAAACATTTATTTTGCACTTGTGCTTGCATTATGACAAATTCTTTCAAGTTTTATAATTAGCCTTTCAGGCATCCATACTGTCTCTTTCATACTCTACTCCGTTTTGAAGAAATACAGGAGAGAGTTAACCCTTGTGTAACTGCTCAACCAACACTGTTGGCTACAGCCCTAATACAAGTTAAAAAACAAAATGGAGAATTTAAAACCCTTAGAGTTTGTGGTTCACAGAGCGAATATTAAAACTACCTAAAGTAAAAATATCAAAGAAGCTAACATCGGCTGTGCCGAAGTTTATATACCCTTGCAGTCCATGGCCATAATATTTTTACATGTTCCAAACTCTTTTTCTGTATCTCAATTCATTAATGTACAGAACCTTTCAAATATAATTTCAATTTCTTCTTCTTCTTCCCCATCCCCTTTTACACGCATGCCGCGACTCGCACGCATACACATATAGTTTATGTAGCGTTGCGTCTGTATGTGTGCATGCGTGTGCTCTATTGATTTGATGATGACGTAGTAGGCAGCAAGCCGAACCGATTTATATCGGCTGTAACTTGTGTTCCATATATCCGATCAGATTCAAATTTTGGGATCTGAGATTTAATATATAATACTATCATATTGGTAAATTTCATGGCGATACTCCAATTTTCGCAAAAATGTTTCCTCCAGAGCTATATGATATAGTGGTCCGATTCTGCCAATTTTCATACTTTATTTTTCCCAGGTAATAAAAAGCTCCAAAAAAAAATTTCATCCCGATAGCTCTTAGGATGGCTGAGTAAAACGCATACGCACAGACGGACGGACAGACGGACAGGCGGACATGGCTATATCAACTCAGCTTCTCATGCTGATCAAGAATATATATATTTTATATGGTCGGAAACGTCTCCTTCTGTGCGTTACAAACATCTGACCAATTTTATAATAACCTCTGCAAGGGTATAAAAACATACAGAAATAAGGGGCGTGTCCTCAATAAAAGCCACAAAATGAAAATATAAGGTAAAAATAGATGTGAAGACGCGAAATCCCTGGAAAAGACATCTTAACGTTGAGGCGATTGTGTTGCCAAAGTTAATGAAAGCTCTTCTATTAAAAACGGTAAACATGGATATGTCAAAATGGCATCGTATATATATAATCGTATATACCCAAATTTTAAAAGGGGGAGTTACAAAGATTGATGGCCTACTAGGCCAAAATACTCAATTTGGTTGGATCATCTCGGGATGCACCAAATCAAAAAATAAAAAGTCAGTAGTGGCAACAACAATAGATGTCACAGGTATGCAACAGCGTTGGGAGAAGAACAAAGGTAAACGTGAAAATAAATACGATACAATTCAAAACAAACTCAACAACAAAATTCAAGAAATAAGTCAGCATTTGACTCCTCCAGCAGGACCTCACATTGGAGGTAAGATAAAAGCTGAGGTAAAAGAAATAATTTTTGAAAGTAATAAAGAAATAAATTTATGCCCTCGGCAGGACCTCACTTTGGAGGTACAGTAAAAACTGGGGAAGAAAAAGTGGATATCCCAGTACAAAATAAGAATATTCAGGTGGCAATGGTTGAGTTAAATAACGATTATAACAAAAATAATGTCAAAATAGATTCCGGTAATAAATTGTCCGAATCTGCATTACAAAAAGGGCAGACAAGGCAAAATAGTTATAAAAGGACAACATCTAAGAATAAACAGAATTACAGCTCAAATTTTAGCTATCAGCTTAATTTAAAAAAAAAATAACAAAGAAGCTAACTTTGGCTGTGCCGAAGTTTATGTACCCTTGCAGTCCATGGCCATAATATTTTTACATGTTCCAAGCTCTTTTTCTGTATCTCAATTCATTAATGCACAAAACCTTTCAAATATCATTTCTTCTTCTTTTTCCCCATCCCCTTTTACACGCATGACGCGATTCGCACGCATACACATATAGTTTATGTAGCGTTGTGTCTGTATGTGTGCATGCGTGTGCTCTGTTGATTTGATGATGACGTAGTAGGCAGCAAGCCGAACCGATTTATATCGGCTGTAACTTGTGTTCCATATATCCGATCAGATTCAAATTTTAGGATCTGAGATTTTATATATAATACTATCATATTGGTAAATTTCATGGCGATACTCCAATTTTTGCAAAAATGTTTCCTCCAGAGCTATATGATATAGTAATCCGATTCTGCCAATTTTCATACTTTATTTTTCCCAGGTAATAAAAAGCCCCCAAAAAAAATTTCATCCCGATACGGACATCCCGGACGGATAGACGGACATGGCTATATCAACTCAGCTTCTCATGCTGATCAAGAATATATATACTTTATAGGGTCGGAAACGTCTCCTTCTGTGCGTTACAAACATCTGACCAATTTTATAATACCCTCTGCAAGGGTATAAAAAGTGGAGCAAAGATCAGATTGGAACAAGTCGAAAAGTAAAATTAGTTATTTTTTAAATTCTCTACCATATAAAAAGGCTAGAAGTCAACACAGTAATGCACATCAGGAGTGGTTAAATTTCCCGAAATAAAAATTGTTAAGCACTGGGTGATATTAGTAATATGCCAAGTATAAAATAATATGAAATCCAGTAGAAGCCAATTTAGTAAACCATACAGCAGAATTTGTAAGAATAAGAAGTCAGTTACAATCGGTAAAGGAACATCAGATTGACTAGGTTTGAGCGTCCATTATGTAACTTTTCATGCTTCTTTAACAATAGTTATCGTACTAATGATAATATTAATAAAAATTTGTATAAGACAATTAACTATAAAAATAAATTCCAAAACGTCGCATTTGTCGGCCCTTGGCAGATTAAACATCGTGTTCATCTGAATTGGCTTCACCAAATCAGATTGACCAAAGAAATATACAAAACGAAACAAAAACATAAAAACAAAACTAAGTCATAAAAGTTCATATGACAATTATTGCTTAATACCAAACAAAACATGCATCCACACTCTGTGGAAAATACTTAAGATTATAACAGCGGCGCGGTATCAAGTAGCCAACGCTGAGCATGAAATATAAACATTAGAATAAGCATTTTTAAGAACAATTGTCGCTCCCTAGAGTTTAAGAGTTCATTTATACACACAACACTTTTGTAAATAAAATCAGTTCATATTTTGAATTCAACGAATGAAGATCGGGTTATTCTTTCCTTCGCCCTGGAAGCCCTATTCATCTAGAGTGGTTTGTAAAGTCTGCAGATAAAAGAACTTGATAGTTCTTGATATAACGCTATACACACGAAAGAAAGAAAATAGGTCGCTAAAATAAATTGCAATGTTAATTGGAAAAAAAAACCTATTTAAAAAACCAAAAATATTGTTTTGAATGCAGTACAATATACCGTAACAATTATTATAGTAGCTTGAGGCTTAATCGAAAAAGAACAATGTTTTTTCCACTAATCTGCTTACGATTTTTGGACTATGAAAACAAACAATGAACTTTCCGCTATGGGCTTACAAAATATTGTACAAAATATTGTAGGAAATATTGTACAAAGTATTGTAGGAAATGTTGTACAATATATTGTACAAAATATTCAACTCAACTGTTGCTAGGTAAAATCTAAATTATCTAATTAATTAATTAATTCCACTTACTTATGAATTTCTATAATTGTAAAGTTATTCTTAATCAAATTAGTGTAATTCCCAAATGTTAGCCCTTTGCCATGAAAAGAAAAAAAATTCCTTGTTACACAAGTACGGCATAAACCCCTAGCCGTCGCTAAACATCATTAATTTTTTTTCTCTCAAAGAGGAATCTATTAAAAACAACATAAGGCCTTTATGAAAGGCTAAGCTAATGTAGCTTAAAAAACTTATATGATAATAACAACATTTCAATTTTTTAGATTTCCTTTAAGAAATATCATTAATTTTGATTAATTCTGCATGAAATATATTATTAAATATTTTAAAAATATTTTTGCACATCCTTAAAAAAGGAATTCAAGAACTAACCGTCCATATAATTTTTTTTTTTTTTAGTATTAGTATTTATACCAATATTATCATTGTTTTCCTTTTAAATACCTTTTACAATAACTAAAGCTTTACACTTAAAAAAAACGGCTTCTGTATCAAATATTTTCAAAATATTTGTGAATTTTAGTTTCAGGCTGATATCTGGGTTGGTTCAAATTTTGTACATATTTTTGCCAATAACTTAGCATAACTGTCCACTGCGTGACGGAGCATAGCTTTAAAAGGCATCGAGATTGATTTGGGCCTAAAATTATCCGGCTATCCACCGAATTCCATAAAAATCATACAGAAAATAGCAGAAAATAAAGGTCGCAAGCGTAAATTCATATTTGCGAAATTTTGTTACATTTGTCGTAGAAAAAAATGTTTCGGAGTTACACTCCGTAAAATGTGTTTCAGGGGCAACTATGTTTGCAATTTAAAGGTTTTTTAGTCTTTTACTTAAAGTAAGAGAGAATATTTTGACTGTTTTTGATTCTACTTTATAATTAAGACTAAAGAAAAAACACTCAAATGGTATTGCTAAACTTGCTAAAAAATGGCTTTTTAGTCAAATTTACAAAAAAAAAATTGTTAGTACATAAGCACCAACGATTCGTCGAAGGTGTAACTTTATTGATATTGAGCAACGCAAGTTTAGCGACGCGTCGCGACGTTCTGCGACAAATATAGCTAACTAGTGAAAACCAATCCTTTCCAAATTTTGTTGTTTTGATAGCGACAGGCCCACCATAGTCTAGTCCTTTATGACGAAACAGCGTTGGGGTTGAACCCTAGATACCTGTAAATTAGCCATAATTTGCGTACTGATAGCTCGTCTTTGCCAAAAACGAAACTTGCACCGGAAAACACCTTTGCTGAGAATGTACGTTGATTTATACGTTATATATATTGAACAAGCTGTTTATGTGCATGATTGACTGATCTTGTTGGGTGGCATCTGGAGCGCTACGTAAACATTTAAAAAATCGATAGTAGCAACAGTTAATTCTTAAAACTCGACTTCAATCCGAAATTTTGAAAGCTTTTGAAACCAATCGTCCTCTTTTAATAAATTTGGTGTTTCTTGTTGGATTTCCCGTTTCTCCAGTGTAACGCTTTTATCCATTGACTACCAAAATTGGGGTTCGAAAGCAGACCATGTTGATTTGGCATTTGACAGCCAACTATATCCCGTCCACTACAGCTGATGCGCCACAAATTTTGATGGTAAGATTCCTATAGAGATGTTGCCAACGGATACATAGTAGATACTACTCTAGAATTTTTAGCTGTAATATGTTTAGCTATAGTTTTCAAAAAAGTTACGTTTATACCTGTTTATGCCTATCAGGCAACATAGTGGTTAAGAGCTGAGGGAGACGCGCTTTCTCCTCGCACCGCTCTTCTGCCATGCCAACCACCGCTCTTCCCTCACGAATAACTCCTCCAAGCGGGTTTAGATTCGGCCTTGGACTTAAGTTTAATTTGTACGTGCGTGCCCATTAATTTTTTTTTGGGGTAAAACCAGGAAGGAAAAATTAATTTGGCTGCCCCAATTATCGAGAAGGAAGTGCTCGGACACCTACTAAATATTTGGTCCTTCGAGCCGGATACGAAGATTCTATCGAACCACAAGTACATGTACCCGCCTCCAGCATCCGTACCCATACTCACCAATCATATAATTGGCTTTCTTTGATTTTTCCAATCGAGAAATTACTTTCGCGCATAATTACGGCGTTTAATTCGTTTTTTTTTTCCTCGCAATTTACAAAATTTTACACATATGTATGTATTTTAAATAAATACATTTATATATGTCCAGAATATTAGGCGCCATTTGTTCGCCTACTCCAAGATTTTTTTCTCGCAATTTCCAAAATTTTACACGCATGTATGTATTTAAATAAATCAAAACAAAAAAAAAATTCAAAGTGATTTCATATACGCAAGCACAGTGTGACAATAATATAAGTTACAAACAAAAAAATATAACCGACGTTTGTGTTTATGCCCGGTTGAAATCGGTCCAAGTCTCGTTGGAAGCTTTGATTGCAATTCCAAGTCGTTCCAGGCCATTCCTTGGGCCGTTCGACGGCATTCATTCTAAAGCACTTTCGTGACGCCATATTAGTATACTGTGGCAAACCGGTGCACGCCTATCATAATGAACGACGTTGCTGCTGCATCGCGCGAATCTTCGATTTTTCACCAATTCCACGTGAAAAGGATACTCTTCTCCTACCATTCCTTCTTTCAGAGCTCGTCAGACCCTATATAGTCCTTTTGCTGGGAATGCCGCGTTTATCGTGTTCGCTCTGCCAGCAGCCTACTACGTCATTGCTTGAAATCAATAAAGCATCAGAGCTCATGCAAACACACACAGACGCAACGCGACATAAACTGTATGTGTATGCGTGCCGGGTATAGCAGAATCGACAGAGTAATAATTTGAATGTTTTGTTTGTGTATTGATGAATTGAGAAAAAGAATGTTGAACATGTAAAAATATTATTGCCAAAGATTGTATATTATTGATATTATTGATATTTAATATAACTTATTGTTTTTATCAAAATAAACATAAATGAATACACAGTTAATTTTACCTTTTGTGTTTCGCAGTATGTTTGGTTGTTCTGGTGTTTGCTCTGGATGTGGAGAATCTATACCGCCTAGTGAAATGGTAGCCAAAGCTCTAAGTGGAATAAATAATATCGATATACAAAGTCAACAAAAACAAATTGTGAATTGTGTATTTCATTTAAGATGTTTCAGCTGCGCAAAATGTGGCTCAAACTTGCGGCCAGGTGATAGGTAAGTTATATTGCAAGTTATAAAAAAAAATTGTAAAAGTTATTATTTCATTAGAAAGTATTCTTCCTATGATTTATGGAATATTGAAACGAATTTATATATCATGCACACGTAGGGTGAATTGATATATTAATGTAACAGGAAGAAGGAAGATTTTCCGACCCCATAATATTTTTTCTTGATCATCATTAACAGCTGAGTTGATCTAGCCATGTCTGTTCGTCCGTCTATTTGCCCATATGAAGACCTAGATTTCGAAAACAGTAGGAGCTAGAGCCACTAGATTTGGTATGTAGAGTATGTGCAGGGATCGAGTTTATGGGCTGTAATGGGCAGATTGTGATTGTGTATAATTTTTGACAATTTAGAATGTTTGTTTTACTTGGTGCGGGGTATACCCAAGTCGGCGAGACGACTTACGTAAGTAACCGTATCATAGATATGGTTACAAAATTAAACTAACTGTATTTGATTAGTCAGTTTAAAAATATGTATACTGTACATAATAACTGCATTTTGTTTATTTGTCAAAAGTCTTAGAATTATATTCCATGCGTTTCATTTAAACAATTCCAACATAAATCTTCAAGCAACCAGTCAAGCCTTTTTCCGCTATACCTAAGTTCTAGGAGAGCAGCGACCTAATGAAATCGTCCTCCGTGTTCACCGGATTCTTTCGGGACTTGTCGTCTGAAATGGTCCTTGTGTTAGTGAAGAAAATAAATCTTGAAATACATTTTTACAGGCATGTTTTTCAGTTAATTAACCTACCTTCTTTAACTAAGAATTAACGTAGAAATATGCTTGGTGTAACTTTTCCTTATAACTTTTCCTTATAAGAGCTGTTAAGCCAAATTAATATTTGTGTTCCATCTTGAAAGACTCGCAATTGCACACCGCTTATACTTGCTACCTGCACAATTAACTTTGCTCTGCATAAACCTTTTCGTATACTATGTAGCGACTACAACAGATTTTGCCTCGTTATCGGTTCGGAAACATCGCTTCCGGTTATAAACACTGCGCTTTTGTCCTTCCTCGTTCTAATTAAGTGTAGTCATCTTTACATTAACCTATCCTGTTTTTTATATATAACCGATTCTTATACACCAAAACCTCGCTTTGCGTTTTTTCGAAGTTGCGTCGCTGCTTTATTAGTACTGTTTTTCACTGTGCGTCGTTATATTCTCCTTGTTGCGTTGTTTTGAGTTCAAGTGTTTGCCTTTTTTTTTTTTTAAATCAGCCATTGTGGCAACGCCAATATTAACTTTTACCAACATTGGCCTTGAATTTTTGTAATTTTTACGTTTTTCAACATTGACATCTACAGTACCTACTTCTGTTTATAATTGCGTCTTGCTATCAAAACTCTTATTTGGCTCCAGAGGCTGGTTTTGAAGGTATGGAGGAGACTGACATAAAAGAATTGCTAACCTCGTACAATCAAGAATTCTCGAATGAAGAACTTTTGGATCTACCAGTAGTTAATGAAGAGGATGACAGTGATGGTTTAGTATAAATGTTCGAAGAACAGTGTTTAACCTCTACACAAATTTGAAAAGCGAAGGGCTTGATTGACGAAGCGATGGAGATTTTTATAAAAAACGATCCTAAGGTATCCCAGGCGGTAGCTGCAAACATCGACTGCTAGCAAGAAATTTATTTGAATTGCACTTTCCATGGTGGAAGGCTTTCCTGGTATTATTTTTACGTTGAGGTCTGCAGCTTTGCTGAAATAATTTCCAGACTAGATGGTTTTTTCATGCGTCTTTTAAGTCTCAGTTTTTTGATAAGTGTTTCATGTAGCGAAGATCCATTTGCATTTATTATGTTTTTAATGTGTCTGCTGAAGCTTCAGTGAGTGAGAGTAGTATAGAGGAGTGATAAGGATTGGATAATTTTTTAATATTTGTCTTAGAGGTTTTTCCATTAATGGCGAGGCCATAATCAATCTTAGGATAACGGATTTCGCTATGTTAATGAGGGATGAGGTGTCACATTTAAGCTTATAATTTCTTAACCATTCGTTATTCTTTTTACATGTTCATTCCACGTATACTTATTGTCAAATGTTTTGCTTTGTTGGGTTTTGTATTTGGTATTATTTTTCTAGAAGCTTGTTGTATGCTGATGGAGCTAATTTTTCTATTATTTGATAGTTAATATTGCGTTGTCTCTTCCGTTCTGATATTTTTGGTTAGTCTAAGATTACAAGTGTTTTCCACAACGTGTGTGGCTGATTGTAATTGCCGCCAAATGCGACGTTGTGGACTTTATTTTTATAGTTAACTGTCTTTGTGACGCACGGGGTTTCGTTTGTATTAAAAACAAACTTAAGTTACAGTTTATATAGCGATCAGTTTATTTATTGCAGTTTACATGTTATGTATGGTAATTAGACTTTTTTCTAACGACGCTTGACGACGATTCTGAGACGATGCTTTAAAAAAGTATGTAGCTTTCTTCCCTGGTGCAATCACATACTGACGCCAAACTCTCGGTTGATCCCGCTCGTGTTTTCAGGGTTGCTAACCCCGGTATTTTCAGGGCTGCCGGCTCCAGCATTCTCGGGTTGACTGTTAATTTTTAAATTTGTAATGACGGCGGTAACATTCCCCCCCCCCCGTGAACGACCTCAGGATGTTCACTTTTCTTTAATCCGACGTCTAGAACAGCAATTTTGGAAACGGGGCGTATCATGATGCCGTGTGGTGTCCATATGGTGGCTCTGCGAACTTGGCCATCTTTGGCGGTTACGACATCGGTTAAGCGGCCTTTTGGCCACAGGTTCCTCGGCAGATTATCGTCCACGACAATAACTACGTCTCCGATATCGACTGGCGGACGCTTAGTAAACCATTTGCTTCGTCGAGTTAATGTTGGTGTATACTCCTTCACCCATCTTTTCCAGAAGCGATCAGCAAACGATTGCGTTTGATGCCATCATAACCTTAGGTCGGCAACATTTTCTGATACTGGTTTGTAGCCAGCTTTTGATCCCAGAAGCAAGTGGTTGGGTGTAAGCGCTTCATCGTCACCTGTATCTAAAGAAACAAACGTTAGAGGCCTGGAGTTAATTATAAATTCGGCTTCCATTAGGGCACTTCGAAGAGTTTCGTCATTAAAGTTGCTAGAGGGGCAAATGGCCTTTAGGACGGATTTTAAAGTCCGGACCAAACGTTCCCACGCTCCTCCCATGTGGGGTGCGGCTGGTGGGTTAAAACGCCATTTTATAGCTTCATAGTGAAGGGCGATTTGATCGAAGTCAATCTTCACAAGTTCCTCCTTAACTAGTTTTTCCGTAGCTTTGAAATTGGTTCCGTTGTCAGAGAAGATTTCTCTCGGTGTGCCACGTAGTGCCATGAAGTTTTTTAGGCACATTATACATGAGCTCACGTCGAGTTTGTAGGCGACCTCCAGATGAACTGCCCTTAGTGTTAGGCACGTAAAGAGGACTCCCCAGCGCTTTTCTTTGTGTCTTCCAACGTTGACTAGTATGGGGCCGAAATAGTCGACTCCCGTATACGTAAATGGTCGTTCAAACGAAGCTAGTCTGGCGATCGGTATAGGTGCCATTTGTGGCACTTGAGGCTTCGCTGTGGATATTTTGCAGTGTTGGCATGCATTTCGGACGATTTTATATAGGACTCTTAGGCGTGGTATATAATATACGCTTCTAATAAGGTTGATGGTACACTCGTGAAATATATGGTGAGATTTTTTGTGATAATCCTTTGCGATTAAAAAGGCAATTCTGCTGTGTCTTGGGATTACGATGGCATCACCGTCAGAAGTTATGCTGTCTGACCTGCCCTTCACGCGGATGATGTCTTCTGAGTCCAGGTAAACATTTAAAGCAATTAATGAGCTTGACTTGTCCACCACTGATTTGTCTTTGAGCGAATTGATTTCATTTGAGTACGTCGCTAATTGGGCCTGTTTGCATAAAAGAGATTTTGCTGCTTGTATATTTTCGGGGCTTAGGGTTTGTGGTAGAGGCAGTCCCGAACACTTAGCGCGTAATCTTTGGGCGTACAGCATAACGTTGGCCACTGCTCTATATAGGCGCTTCCAGTCAGAAAAGTATTCTACTGCAAAATCGAAATGGTTAAGCTTTACTATGATGAATACATTCTTACGCAATTCGATTTCCTGTGAGACGTTCTCAGATGTTCCTCTTTGATCTGGCCACTTATCGTTAGACAGTCCTAGAAAGTCGGGTCCTTTAATCCAACGAGATGCATCTGGTACTTTAAAAAATTTTGTGGCTAAGTCTGCAACGTTTTCCTTTGTGCTAACCCAGCGCCATTGGTTTGGGCTGGATTTGTCGATTATCTCGCCCACTCTATGCATGACGAATGACTGGAGTCTCCTTGGGTCCATGGTTAACCAGTTAAGGACCGTTTTAGAATCGGACCAATATGTGCAGGAATCGATTCTTAAGCCTCGGGTGCTCAGTATACGCATCGTTAGGCCTACTCCCATGACGGCTGCCAAAAGTTCCATTCGAGGTATAGATACAGGTTTGAGTGGAGCTACTTTACATTTGGCTGCCACCAACACTGTACTTATGTTTTGACCTTGTTTAATGCGAAGATAGGTTACTGCGGCGTAGGCATGTTCGCTTGCGTCTACGAAGGTATGAAGGTCTACCTGGCTTTCGTTTAACAGCAGAGCAGAGTAGTGACGCGGAAATGCTAAATTACTGGCGTGTAGTAGGACACCTTTCCATTGTCGCCACTGTTCGAGGAGTTGTTCGGGTAAATCTTCGTCCCATCCTATTCCTGTGCGCCATACTTTTTGAAGCAGCATTTTAAGGCCTACGGTGTAGCACGATAATAGACCGAGGGGATCAAATATAGACATCAGTACTTGTAAGACCTCTCGTTTCATTGGCGCTATTTCGTAGGTTAGGACGTCTCGTTTTAATCTCGAAAATCTGAAGATAAACTTAAAAACGTCATTATTTGGGTCCCAATACATACCGAGGACCTTTTCAGGGTTCCCTAATTCTTTGGGGTGTTGATTTATTTGCTGTTCTCCTAGATTTTGGAGAACAGATACAGAGTTTGAGCACCAATTTCTTATTTGGAATCCACCATCGGCATGTATGTCTCTCACCGACGATGTAACTGTTATGGCTTCAAGGTCATCTTTGAAACTGTCGATGAGGTCGTCCACGTAGTGGGCCTTTGTAATGGATTCGTACGCTCGTGGATTTTTGATTTGGTAATTCTCTGCATTTTTATCGCGTACATAGTGGGCAATACAAGGGGCGCAATTAATTCCAAATGTCATCGCGCGCATAACGAAGATCCTTGGAGTGTTCTCGTTTTTATTGAGCCACAAGAACCGTTGGACGTGCATGTCGCTTTCCTGAATGTTTATTTGATGAAACATCTCGGCTATATCTGCGCACACGGCAATCCGTCCTACTCTGAAGGCCATTAGAACAGAAGTCAATGGATTTAGATAATCAGGCCCAGTAAGCATAAAATCGTTAAGTGATTTTCCATGACTTTTGGCGGCGGCATCCCAAACTAGTCGTATTTTGTTTGGCTTATTCGGATTTAAAGCAATAAATATTGGGAGATACCAGACGCGTCCCTCTCGATCGGATATTTCTTCTGGTCTGAGCTCAAATGCATATCCTTTTTCTAATAGATTGTCAATTTGTGATTGAATTTTATCAAACAGTTCCGGCATTCTTTTAATTTTGGCCCGTAGGCATTCGAGGCGTTTCAGCGCTGCGGTATAGCTTTCGGGTAATATGACTGTGTCGTCTTTCCAGAGTAGGCCGGCTTCGTATCGACCATTGATCTTTTTGCAGGTATCTTCGAGAATGGCTTTGGCCCTTTTGTCGTTTTTGGATTGCAATTCTCTAGATACGATTGGTTCCATTGTGAAACTTTCCTTTATGGCTTTATCTATTTCACTCCAATTGCACTCGCAATGATGCATTGTTACGTGTTTGCTTGAGTTTGTTGATCCTTGGATGCACCATCCTAATGTGCACTTTGAGGCAATGGGTTCGTTTCGTCTGCCCTCGCGGATTTTGCGGGGTATTGCTAGATTCCAATTGTTGCTGCCGATTAAAATTAGTGGTGTACCGTTTTGGTACGACTTTAGCGGCAAGCCACGCAAATAAGGATATTGCTTGGATAATTCTTCAACATTGATGGTTTGTTTCGGCAATCCCAATTTCTTTACTGAGTGCACGTTGTAGAGCCATAGCTTTTTGTCAGTTCCCGCTTCCGAGATTTGTAGGTGGGTCTTAACGGAGTCCTCTTCGTTTCTGGTTTCTTCACCGGTCCATTGCAGGCAAATTGGCTCTGGCGTTGAAGAGATCTTCAGCTTGTCCAAAATGCTTTCATCGATGAGAGTGACTGATGAGCCCTCATCCAAAAATGCGAACGTGTCAAAGGTTACATTAGCTCCATACAGTTTGATGGGTACAACGCGGAAAAATTGTCCTTCCACTACATTGTCTTTATGGTGGGCAGTAACAACTTCGGTTCTGCCTGTGCCTTTGTGAAGAAGCGGGTGATGTTTTGAGTTGCAATTGTCAATTCCGCAGTCACGATTAGAGAAGCATTTACGGCGGTGACTTTTGAGGCACCTGTAGCATACCTTGGCTTCGTTTATTATTTGTTGTCTATCGTCAACGGACAGTCGCTTGAAGTTTTGACATAGAGCAACCTGGTGATCCGTGAAAGCACACATCACGCATTGTAGCTTCGGCTTACAGTTTTGTTGCCACCCATTCTCTCGATTATTTGGTCCTTCCTGTGGTTGTTGATGTGCTTGCGAGTGTGTGTTGACATTATTGGCCTTAGTGCTTTGGCCAGGCATGACAGTGGCTGCGGCCTCAGCTATTTTGTACAACCAATCGCTAAATGATTTTATAACCGGGATGGATTCGTTACGTGGATGCATAGCCCAGTTTAACTTTTGCTGGGTGGGTAATTTGTCGATAAGTTCTCGAAGAAGCATCGGGTTATTCAAATGTGAGGTTAAATTGCACGCTTCCATGGTTGCACATGCGTTTCTCACCGCCATTGCGAAATCTACGATGGATTCTAATTTATCCTTATGTACGTATATTTTTCTTATTTTGTCGATCAATCGATCGAGTATTTGCTCCGGGCGTCCAAAGAATGTCTTGAGCGTATTAATAACATCAGGAACCAGTATTGGCAGCAGTAGCTTATCACGAACTAGTTCGTAGGCTTTACCTTTGAGGCTCTTCTGAAGTCGTAGCATGTTTTCGGCGTTTGAAAACCCCGCTATACGGCAGCTGTTGTCGTACATGCTAATAAAGATTGGCCAGTCCTCTGGATTTCCGTTAAAGATGGGTAGATCTGCGGGTAAAACTTGCCTTGCGGCTAGCTGAGAAGCAGTAGGTCCATTTAATTGGAAACACGTTACCTGCGTTCCTTGCTGCTGTGCAAGCAAGTTGTATTTTTACTCGATGTATCTTTTTTCGGCTTCCCGCCTTTCCTCCAGCATTGCCAACATCAAATAATTTGAGCTTGGCGATTGAGTTTGCTCGACTAAGTTTACTTTGCCGAGATAAGACGTATTTGCCGCGTTAGGTTCGGGGCAATGTTGTTCGGTGGCTTTGTTGGCACTTGGTATATTGGGCGCTCCTGTTGACGGGTCACGACCAGTGCTTGTTGATGCCACGTTGTCCAGCGCTTGTTGGCAGCTGTTGCAAATCCATTCAGCCTCTGCTATTGAGCTATTGACTCCAGCACATTGAAAGTGGTACCATTTCTGGCAATTGTCGCATTGAACCCAATGTTGGGTACTACTGTTTAGGCGACTCTTGTTTCAGGCACTACAAATGTCTTGATCTTTATTCATGATGCTTTGGATTTGTTTTGGTCTATTGGTTTCCGATTATATTGTGCTATGAATTTATCCCCTGCAATTTGTGCATGTACTACTTAAAGATTTTTTACACATGCATGGCTTTGAACACTTTATGTGTAGTTACGCTCTAATATACATGTGTATGTGTGTCTTTATGTATTTGCACTTGATACATATGGTGGAATTCGGGCACGCGGAAACTTTTTAACCTCAATAAACTTTTTTAAAGAAATGTGACGCACGGGGTTTCGTTTGTATTAAAAACAAACTTAAGTTACAGTTTATATAGCGATCAGTTTATTTATTGCAGTTTACATGTTATGTATGGTAATTAGACTTTTTTCTAACGACGCTTGACGACGATTCTGAGACGATGCTTTAAAAAAGTTTGTAGCTTTCTTCCCTGGTGCAATCACATACTGACGCCAAACTCTCGGTTGATCCCGCTCGTGTTTTCAGGGTTGCTAACCCCGGTATTTTCAGGGCTGCCGGCTCCAGCATTCTCGGGTTGACTGTTAATTTTTAAATTTGTAATGACGGCGGTAACAGTCTTATACAAATTTTTATTAATTTTATCATTCGTAAGATAACTATTGTTAAAGAAGCATGACAGTTACATGATGGAGTTCAAAATCTAGTCAATTCAGATTATTCCTTTACCGACTTAATTGACTTCCTATTCTTACCAGTTCTGCTGTATGGTTTACTAAATTGGCATATTACTAAAATTGCCCAATGCTTAACAATTTCTGTTTCGGGATATCTACCCACTCCTGATTTGTATTACTGTGTTCACTTCTAGTTTTTTTATAAGGTGGAAAATTTTAAAAAGAACAACTTTTTTTCGACTTGTGTCAATAGCTAAAATTTGAGTTGTTATTCTGTTTATTCATAAATGTTGTCCTTTTATAAATATTTTGCCATATGTGCCTTTTTGTTATACAGATTCAGACAATTGATTACCCGAATATATTTTGACATTATTTTTTTGAAAATCATTATTTAATTCAACTATAGCCACCTGAATATTTTTATTTTGTACTGGGATATATACTTTTTCTTCCCCAGTTTTCACTGTACCTCCAATGTGAGGTCCTGCCGGGGGCATACATTTATATTTCTTTATTACTTTGAAGAATCATTTCTTTTACTCGAACCCACTTTTTCGGGGGTTGAAAAATTATTATTATTTTAGGTACGGCGTCGGCCACTTAACTTCCTGCCGTTGTGATATTTTGGGTTGGTCCAAGATTACAAGTGTTTTTCTACAAAGTGTGTGGCTGATTGTAATTTTAGCCATATGCTAGGTTATTTGTTTGTGACAAAAGTACAGTTGTATTATATTTTGTTTGGTGCATCTGATTTATTGAGGCCTCTTCAGATAAACATTCTTATTCTTAAACATTCTGCCAAGGGCCGCCAAATGCGACGTTGTGGACTTTATTTTTATAATTAGTTGTCTTTCATAAATTATTATTAATATTAGTAAGGTAACTATTGTTAAAGAAGCATGACAAGTTACATGATGGACGTTCAAACCCTAGTCAAACTGATGCTTCCTTACCGATTGTAATTGACTTCCTATTCTTACCAATTCTGCTGTATGGTTTACTAAATTGGCTTTTACTCGATTTTATATTATATTATATTTGGCATATTTCTAATATCGCCCAATGCTTAACAATTTCTGTTTCGGCATATCTACCCACTCCTGATTTGTATTACTGTGTTGACTTCTAGTTTTTTTATAAGGTGGAAAATTTGAAAAAGAACAACTTTTTTTTCGACTTGTGTCAATAGCTAAAATTTGAGTTTTTATTCTGTTCATTCATAAATGGTGTTCTTTTATAAATATTTTGCCATATCTGCCCTTTTTGTAATACAGATTCGGACAATTTATTACCGGAATCTATTTTGAGACTATTTTTTTGATAATCATTATTTAATTCAACCCTTGCCACCTGAGCATTCTTATTTTGTACTGGAATATATACATTTTCTTCCCCAATCTTCACTGTATTGTTGTTCAATTTGGTGCCTCCCGAAGCGATCCAACCAAATTGAGTATTTTGGCCTAGTAGGCCATCAATCTTTGTAACTTCCCCTTTTAAGATTTGGGTATATACGTTTACCCCCATTATTAAATCAACCTTACCAGGTTTATTAAAGGTAGGATCCGCTAGTACGTAGGATTGCCATTTTGACATATCCACGCTTTTATTAATAAAAGCGCCGTTATTAATAAAAGATGATTAAGGGATTTCGCGTCTCCACATCTATTTTTAACTTATATTTTGTGGCTTGTATTGAGGACACGCAAATTATTTCTGTGTTTTGTTTTTGGTAATTTTAATACATCTTGGTACATCTGTATCTTCTCCAATAAGAATTTTATTTTTATACCCTTGCAGAGGGTATTATAAAATTGGTCAGATGTTTGTAACGCACAGAAGGAGACGTTTCCGACCCTATAAAGTATATATATTCTTGATCAGCATGAGAAGCTGAGTTGATATAGCCATGTCCGTCTGTCCGTCCGTCTGTGCGTATGCGTTTTACTCAGCCATCTTAAGAGCTATCGGGATGAAATTTTTTTTGGGGGCTTTTTATTACCTGGGAAAAATAAAGTATGAAAATTGGGAGAATCGGACCACTATATCATATAGCTCTGGAGGAAACATTTTTGCAAAAATTTCAAAAATTGGAGTATCGCCATGAAATTTACCAATATGATAGTATTGTTATAGTAGTATTAGTAGTAACTCAGATCCCAAAATTTGAATCTGATCGGATATATAGAACACAAGTTACAGCCGATATAAATCGGTTCAACTTGCTGCCTACTACGTCATCATCAAATCAACAGAGCACACGCATGCACACATACAGACGCAACGCTATGTATGCGTGCGTACCGCGTCATGCGTGTAAAAGGGGATGGGGAAGAAGAAGAAGAAATTGAAATGATATTTGAAAGGTTCTGTGCATTAATGAATTGAGATACAGAAAAAGAGTTTGGAACATGTAAAAATATTATGGCCATGGACTGCAAGGGTATATAAACTTCGGCACAGCCGATGTTAGCTTCTTTGATATTTTTAATATACATTTCGTCTGTTCTATTGTATATCGAACGTAATCGTTACCTTAATTTTCACGTTGACTGATGTGGATTAACACATTGAGTGCTTAACTGATCTCACTAGAGGTCCGCTCTCCGTAGTAGTCATTTGGAAGTTTCCGACGTTTTCTGCCAAAACAAACCACGTATGCTACCACTCGTAAGGCACGTCCCAGAAAATCGGGATAAAGTAAAACTTATCCGTGGTCGCTTTCCATCGGATTCCAAGTGTTTTTGATGTGTTGGCCTCTTCGATATCGAGGAAATCAGCATTCAACAAATGACACCATGGGATGCAACTGAGCACGCTGTTCACCTTAGACGTCCACTTACGCAAAGGAAAGCAAGCTGAACCAAGAGCGTCCTGAAGTTCATTGACCCAGTGCGATTGCAGAGTCTTCAGCCCCTGCCATGACATCATCGACATACATGTAGGACTTGATAATATCGCTATCCAACGGAAATTTGGATTGTACATCATTTGCGAGTTGTTGAAGTACTCGGATGGCTAAGATTGGAACACGCAACGATGTTAAGCTCGTTATCACTAAGTTCACTCTCTTTGTTTCGGAACAGGATTCTCTGAAATGGTTTATGAACTGGATCGACCATACTTTGCCGGTACATTTTTGTGATGTCGGCATTAAAAAGTACTTGGAAAAAACCCTACTTGAGAATCTGAGTAGTGAGATTAGACTGAAGTACCGAACCAGCGTAAAGTATGTCATTAAGACTTACTTCGTTTGTGGATTTGCTAGGGGCGTTGAAGACTACCCGTATCTTCGATGTGGTGCTGTCGGGCTTAAAAAGGTTGTTATTACTGCCATCAAATGGCATCTGACGCATGTGCCCCAAGTCCAAATACTCTTGGATCACGGCGAAGTAATCAGTTTGACCGGAATATTTTTTAGGAGACGACATCGGGCCATTGCACCTGGTCTGGAGTGACCGAGGTTGATGTTGGTTGGGTCTCGCAAAGGGAAGTAAGACCATATATCTCCCCGAAACATCTCCGCTTGTGGGGTTTGACAGGTAGATCCTCCACCTCCCAAAACCTTGTGAGAAGAGTTTCTAGTCCATCCTTTATGCTTAAAGCGACCCTCATGATGAACTCGGCGCACGAATCAACGGGGACCCCTTGCAACGGGCCTGAAATGATCCAACCAAATCTCGTCTCTTGTGCCATTAAAGTGCTGCACACTTTGATCTGGATACCGGAAGGAGTTACCGCTGGTGTAACGTCAATACCGAGAAGCAGATCGATCTTCGCCTTTCATCTAAAGGATGGGTGAGCTAGCTGGATATTGGGCATTTTTTCCAGTGTGGGCTATCGTACATGAAGGCAAATCATCGGCAACTTGGGTCAGGACAAATGCTTCTATCTCTATTTGGACTTACGTGACAGACCTTCAAGGTTCTATTGACCTTTCCGTTAATGCCTGTCATCTCGGCCCTAACAGTTTAATATGGCAATTTCAAGAGCCGAAACATTTTCTCCGAGATAACGTTGGCTTCTGAAGCCGGGTGTAATCTAGCCCGTGAACGATAAGTAGTCGCCAAAAGTCCACGATGGCTGTACCTAGCAACTTATCTCTCTCAGAGGACAATACTGTGAGAACTGAATGTTGTGAGTTGGACTACTCTCCGGTCAGACGTCCTTGTGCAAGAGCGTATGTTGTATGGCAATCATTCGCTTGATGCCTTCTTGCCAAACAGTTTAGACAGGGGGTTTTTTCTTTTTATATACCGCCCTCTCTGGCACCGGCATCTGAAGGAAGCAGGAACATCGACGCAACGGGTGATTCTCCTTCAAACAAGAATCACAGGACTTGGGTTTAGTGGTCACCTTGGCTTCAAATGTGTTTACCTTTCGTGTGATTAGAAGGAGGTTTCGCGGAGGTTTGGATGTGGGAATTGAAATAGGCATTGCAGTTGTATTTTCAATCGCTTCGAGCGTACGAAACCGCTCGGTGAGGAAATCGTACATCGTTTGCCAGTCTGGAATGGCAGTCTTATCTCCAAGAGATTGTTCCCACACTGAAAGCGTGATTTTTGGCAATTTAATTGAACAGAAGAAAGCGAACATGCCACCCCATGTGGTGACTGGCAGAACGCAGTGCTCAAAAGCACGAATGGATGCCTATAGGGCATTCTGGTGATCCTGTAAGGTCTTTCCGGAGTCAAGGGATATTTGAGGCAGGTCAAGTGCACTGAATTGGCTGTTCACGATAAGAGGCTTATTTTCGAAACGCTGTTTGAGTGCGTTAAATGCGGTTTCAAATCCATCAGTTGAAAGCGGGATCTTTGCTACAATGAGGTTGTCTTCACCTCTCGTTTTCGCTAGAAGATGGTACAGCCTTTGAACGGGGGAAATTCGAGAATCGCTTATGTAGATAGCCGTAAACAAATTACGGAACGTAGACCATTTAAGGTAATAAGCTCGACTAATCGAGCCGTATTTAGCTCTGAGGAGATGGTACTGGTGGATTGACCCTTTTTTGGCTTGCTCGATGTAGCTCTGACGTAGCCTGCTGAGAGGTCGTGCTTAATGACGCAGAATTGAGAGCTAAAGGACTAGAAAGGGTCTGAAAAGCTCTGAAAGGAGGAGTAGTAGGGCTTGTACTTCTCTGACGCGGACTTGGAGAAAAAATCGAAGATTTGGTCTTGGTAGCAGTGATCTTCTCCCCTTTATTGTGCTTTGGACGTTGCGGAAAAACACAAGCGACGGCTACGAACGCCTTGAAATTTGAAAAAAATTCACAAAGACGAAATGGAACGTTTGGAACGCGAAACAACAGAGTGGGAAATTCGTTGCCAACCGTCACGCGAGGAATGGATCGTAAAGTAAGGAGTTTGCGGTTGGTTCCATAATGTTGGTATTTGGGATAAAATGACGCGGAACACAAATTTTCAACAGTTAAATATTTTTGGACTTTTCTTCAACGTTACCCTTCAGAACCTACCAAGGGTATACAGCACAGCTACCTTTGGTCGTTTTGTAGTATGTTCAGTAATAAAATAATAATACCCGACGCAATGTAGAGTATTCTACATATAAAAGCGTCATATGCTCAACACATGATAGTGTATACTACATGTTCACATAGTGACACTTTGTCGCTATTCATAAACAAGGCGAGCGCATAATATATACAAATGTAATGCGACCCCACTTATGTGTGGCTGACCACCAGCGTGGGATCTGCACCGTCAGCATATTCTCTAAGCCTTATGCGCCTGCCAAATATATATGCCATATGCATATACATACATATACATACAGCGGCAGAACTTATATACTTAAAAATTCTTAGGCTAAGCACAAGAACATTTTTTAAATAAAATTCATTCGGTTTTTACCGTCAAGAATAAACGCAACGATTATTTAATTGTCTTATTTCTACAGTTTGCTTTGTGCCGGTCTTTTGGCACATGAGCTTGCAGCTGTGCCTGTATTCAGCGATTAAGCAGGATTTACATAGACTGCAAGGGTTAGCGGGATTTTTCGCGGTTATAGAAAAATTGTTATATAGATTTGTGTGCGAATATGAAAAATTTTTCGGAATATATATGTATGTTATTATGTTCCTCCGCTTATTTGGAAACTATGAATGTTTAAATATGTATGGTATATTGGATGAATATAAATTTCTATAAAAAAAATTAATATTTTTTTTTTTCCGATGTGTCTGCTGGATATGCCCAAAACCAGCTACGTGTGGCCTTTATATATGAAAAAGTTTTCACTGCTTATTTTTTTTAAATCTTTATTAATTTGTATTGAAAATTTGTTCTCTTTGTTAGAACCACTTTTCACTTAGCGCACACACTTTTGAACGTAATGCACTGTATTTGCAATATTTATAGAAATATGTACATAGCTGCATTTAGCACTGGATATATATTTTTATACCATACACCCATAGGGTGAAATGGTATATTAAAGTCGCCAAAATGTATGTAACAGGCAGAAGGAAGCTTTTCGGACCCCATAAAGTATATATAAAAAAGACACAAAATTTAGTATGTATATTTGCTTAGTAAATGCGTACATTTTGTATTTATAAAAATTTTGCCACGCCCCTTTCCGCTCCCGTAATTTGAAAAAACTCGATTATCTCCCGTAATTTTCTGCCTTGTGCAAATTTAGCACACTTAAATTTGATACTAATATCAAGCAAAATACCAAATTTGATCAAAATCGGAATAACAATAGTCAAGTTATGCATATAAACGTTTTTCCATATGGCCGGAAGTGGCCGTTGGCTGGTGAGGGCGCTAGGGTGCTCGTATGCTTGAATGAGCGAAATACTAAGATATGCTTGTGAAAAGCATGTGAACAGTTTTTTTTAAATACGAAAATGCATGGAAAAGGTCCACCATCATCATGATATCTAAAGTGGGAAAGGTCAAAACCCAGCCATACTCCTATAGGCCAATTAGTTTGCTGCCTTGTCTTTCAAAGCTTTTTGAAAAGGTCCTGCAGATCCGACTAATCTCACAATCGGAAAACACAATCCCTTCACACCAGTTCGGCTTCCGCGAAAAACACAGGACAATTCCACAAGTCAATCGCAGAACATCCGAAATAAGAACAGCATTCGAACTAAAAGAATACTGTGCGGTCGTTTTTCTCGATGTTGCCCAGGCTTTCGATAGAGTTTGGCTGTAGGGTCTGATGTTCAAAATCCGGCAAAAACTGCCAGAGAACACCCACAAACTCATGGAATCTTACCTATACAATGGCTCCGTCTCGGCTGACTTTGAAATCAATGCCGGTGTACCGCAAGGCAGTGTACTCGGCCCATTGCTCTACCTGCTGTACACTGCAGACTTACCAACTAGGTTAGTTCTTACAACGTCGAATACCTAAAAGTGGTAGAGGAATGGCTAGCAACCTGGCATATCCGTGTCAACGCGCAAAAATGCAAACATGTAAAACGTAAAAAAGATTGTAAAAAACCGATACGTCCCGCTAATTTGTAACTATCGCAAATGATTCCAGCTTTTTTTTTTAATGCTTTTAACATCAATCGAGGAACCAAATTTTATTATAATCGGAATTGAAATAAGTCGGGGATAAGGGTGAATTAGGCGTTTGACCACTAAAGTGCAGACTATTGGCTCTACGGAAAACAGATTATCAAATTCAAGATTCCATATAATTCTTTAAACTCCCTTTTGCGCTTCTGATAGGATATCATTTAGTGTGAAAATAATTCCGATTGGCGCCGTCCTTGTTTTTTGGGTGATGTTCCATTCATTATTCTGTTATATTAAAGACAGTGAGGATTGGATGATGGCGTTTGCAAAAAACTGAAAGATGCGTAGTATATTTCCAAATGAAGGCATATGTGGACCAGGTCCACAAAAAATACATTTTTCTTCTTTAGTCTTTCTGAGACTAATGTTAAAGTTTGATATTGATATTTAGTTGAGAATCGTTTGCAAGAAGAAATAAGATAAACGAGACAATAAGTAAGTTTTCATCCCGCTTCACTTAAAACGTAATTAGATTTGTCTTTTATCTTCCCATACAAAGAAGCATTAATTAACCTTACGAAAGAAAACGCGAATGAAAGTGAGAAATACGTGGATATAATAGAGTAATTCGAGTTTTGAAGTTTTGGAATTTTGATAAGTAATCAGTTGAGGAGTGTTACGATGAAAAGTCATTACATTATATTTGGTAGTGTTACGATTTAATAGATAAAACTGCCACCAGGATTGAAAGTTTTTAAGATCGGCTTGTAGCCGACTAAATGAAAGAACGGTGGAAGCCCGATGTCATTCAGTTCAGAAAGTAATGGGATACGATTAACAGAATCAAAAGCCTTGCCGAACTCAGTATATATGACATCAGTTTGTTTATCATTTTAAAATACTTTAATTGTTAAAAAAAGGTAGGGTATATTATAGGGATTAGTGGTTGTTAATCTTCGTTTCACCAATAGAGATAAAAAATGGTGAATCTTCTGAAAAGCAACCGGAATAGAGTACAATTTTGTAATCTCCAATTGTTAGGGGCTTCGCACTTTTTGTTATTTTAATGTAGGGGAATACAGGAAAAGAGGAAGATTTCACAGTCAATAAAAACAATGTTAAAATGAGGTAACATAACGCATTTGCCCAGAACGTACCGTCTTACACCGGAGAATATTAAAACCTGTGTTCGCTGAAAATCGGACTTTCATCAATCACTAGATTAATGAAGTAAGTAAGTCGTCTCGCCGACTTGGGTATACCATATACCAATAAAACAAATATTTCAAATTTATAATAACAAATGCATTTTCGTATTTTTAAAAAAATCGGTTTGCATGCTTTTTACAAGCATATCTTAGCATATCGCTCACTCAAGCATACGAGCACCCTAGCGCCCCCACCAGCCAACGGCCATTTCCGGCCATATGGAAAAACGTTTATATGCATAACTTGACTATTTTTATTCCGATTTTGATCAAATTTGGTGTTTTGCTGAATATTAGTATCAAATTTAAGTGTGCTAATTTCAAATTTCTGCCACGCCCCCGTAAATTATATAAAACCGATTTTCTTAAACACTATAGCAACTAGAGACACAAAATTTGGTATGAATATTTGCTTAGTAATTGCGCACATTTTTGATGTATAAAGATTTTGCCACGCCCCTTTCCGCCCCCGTAATTTGAAAAACTCGATTATCTCCCGTAATTTTTTACCTTGTGCAATCAAATTTAGCACACTTAAATTTGATACTAATATCAAGCAAAATACAAAATAAATTTGATCGAAATCGGAATAAAAATAGCCAAGTTATGCATATAAACGTTTTTCGATATGGCCGGAGTTGGCTGTTGGCTGGTGGGGGCGCTAGGGTGCTCGAATGCTTAAGTGAGCGAAATACTAAGATATGCTTGTAAAAAGCATGCCAACAGATTTTTTTAAAAATACGAAAATGCATTGGTTATTATAAATTTAAAATATTTGTTTGACTGGTGTATGGTATATCCAAGTCGGCGAGACGACTTACTTACTTCATTTTTAATTGTTTTCATTTACAAAAAGTGTTTTTAAAATTTTTCTCCGCCCTTACGATACATTATGTATGTATTTATATCAATAAGCTTCGAATTAAAGCTTTCGATTTCCAAGTGAGCTGCTTTGAGTTTTCGAATGCTATCATCATCTTCCTTCTCATCGCCTGAGACCACCTCGATTGAAATAAGAAACTCATTGAGAAGAGTCAATCATCAATTTAGTTGCACTGACAAGCTTGAGCTCCGGACACAACTTATAAAAATCTCCCAAATACAATTGTGTGTTTTTTTCGTAGTTTTTGAGTTGCACAGTATGCTGGTTCCAACGTGATTACGATTTAATTTCAACCCATTCTGAGATTGTCAGTTTGTTCACAAAATTCCTCATATTTTCACAATGCGTGAGTGAAAATATCAAAGAAGCTAACTTCGGCTGTGCCGAATTGTATATGCGGTTGCAGTCCTTAACAATAATATTTTCACATGTTCAATATTCTTTTCTGTAACTCACTCAATTCATCAATACACAAACAAGATATTTTATTTATTACTCTGTGCCTTTTTATTCTGCTATTCCCGCAATTTTTTCTTCTTCCCTCATTTCTTAAGCAAACCACGGCACGCATATACACACAGTTTATGTAGCGTTGCGTTTCTGTGTTCTGCTCTGTTGATTTCGGGCAATGACCTAGTAGGGAATAGGCAGCGTTCGAGCTGAGCCGATTTATATCGACTGTAACTTGTGTTCTATTTATCGATTGGATTGAAATTTTGGGGATCTGTTGTTTTGTATTAAAGACTATCATATTAGTGATACTCCAATCCTATGGATTTTCATATTTGATCTTACGCAGGTAATAAAAGGCACAGAAAATAGCTTTCATCCGAGCAGCTCTTAAGACGGCTGAGTAAAACGCATACGCATGGTCGGACAGACGGACATGGCTATATCAACTCAGCTTCTCATGCTGATCAAGAATATATACTTTATGGGGTCGAAAACGGCTTCGTCTGTGCGTTAGTAACATACGACCAGTTTTATAATAGCCTCTGCAAGGGTATAAAAACTCCGCGACAGACAATTAAGCTGGCGACCCATATTAACAATAGTGAATAAGAAAGCTATGCATGTCCCTACGCATTAAAGCTACTATGCGGGGGTGTATTCTATCGTCTGCATTGTCCTTGTCCGCTGCCAAATTCTCGTAATTCTTAAAGATTGTGAGAAATTATGCGTTTAAATTTAAATTTATTTTTATACCCTAGCAGAGGCTATTATAAAACTGGTCGTATGTTAGTAACGCACAGACGAAGCCGTTTCCGACCCCATAAAGTATATATTCTTGATCAGCATGAGAAGCTGAGTTGATATAGCCATGTCTGTCTGTCCGTCCTGGATGTCCGTATCGGGATGAAATTTTTTTTGGGCCTTTTTATTACCTGGGAAAAATAAAGTATGAAAATTGGCAGAATCGGATTACTATATCATATAGCTCTGGAGGAAACATTTTTGCAAAAATTGCAAAAATTGGAGTATCTGTAGCACACCCGATAAATTGAATTGTGCTTTCAATAACATTATTCAATGCCAAACGAAAAATTTTAATTTCTCATTTCATTTTCAATGCTGATAACAACAGACTGATTTTTTCAATGCCAATGAAAATCAATTTCATTAGAATTTCTCCTTTAGTGCCAATGAAAAAAATTTCTTCGGCAATATTTTTTTAAATGCTAGTGCAAATGCAGAGTTGCTTGCATTCGGCTTTCAAAGATGGGTTCCACCAGCTTGGCTTGTTCCGCTTGCATTCTTCAGTAGGCCTGCATTCTTTGTCAAATCCCGCCGTTCGGTACTTTTCGCGCTAAATCAAAATCAAATCGGTCCAAATTATAAAATCAAAAAAGTATCCCACCCGCGCTCTCAATTTACAGTTCACAGTTTGTTTTTGTGTATGTGGTGTTGGTGCTCTCCATTCTTTTATTTTCTCTTTTGATCGCACTCGCGGCTGTTAACTTCGCGCTTGTGACAAGTTTTGGTTGTTATGTGTTTTTTAATACAAAATATCAAAGAAGCTAACTTCGGCTATGCCGAAGTTTATATACCCTTGCAGTATACTTGGCAATAATATTTTTCCTTTTTGAAATTTCTTTCCCTGCAACTCAATTCATCAATACACAAACAAAATATTATTTCTCTTTTTACCACAAGTTTTTCTTCTTCCATCATTTTCTAAGCAAAGCACGGCACGCATACACATACAGTTCATGTAGCGTTGCGTCTGTGTGTGTATGCGTGTGCTCTGTTGATTTGATGATGGCAGTAGTAGGCAGCAAGCAGCGCTGCCGGCAGCGTTTGAACCGATTTATATTGACTGTAACTTGTGTTCTATTTATCGGATCAGATTCAAATTTTGGGATCTGAGATTTTATATCTATTACTATCATATTGGTAAATTTCATGGGGATACTCCAATTTTTGCAAAAATGTTTCTTCTAGAGCTATATGATATAGTGGTCCGATCCCAAAGATTTTCATACTTTATCTCACCCGGGTAAAAAAAAGCTCCCAAAAAAAATTTCATCCCGATAGCTCTTAAGATGGCTGAGTAAAACGCGTACGCACCGACGGACAGACGGACAGACGGACATGGCTATATCGACTTAGCTTCTCATGCTGATCAAGAATATATATACTTTATGGGGTCGGAAACGTCTCCTTCTGTGCGTTACAAACATCTGACCAATTTTATAATACCCTCTGCAAGGGTATAAATATATATATATTTTTTTTTGTCTCTTCTTTTTCATTTGCATATTGCAGATAGCTGTTGCTTTGGTTCGTATACGCCTCTCTTAATATATATTTATTTCCCTTTGTATTCATATTGCTTTATAAATTAGTTTTTGATAAATCAATTATATTTATGTCTGTGTGTTGCAAATATAATTGCAATAATTCAATTTATCAAGCGAATCCTTTTTATTCTTATCACTTGCAATCGTATAATTGCATTTTAGACCCTGTGTTTGATGAAAGTTCGTTTCTTAGCGTGCTCAGTTGCGTCAAACCAGTGTATTCACCTGGCCCTGACGGAATACCAGTGTGCGTATTGAGGTTTTGTACAGAGGCTCTATGTAAACCAATACTTAAGTTGTTTACACTGTCCGTCACATCTTGCGGTTTCCCGTCTATCTGGAAGGAATCATATATTATTCCTCTTCATAAAAAAAAAAGGAAAACGCCCGAAGCCGATCTAACTATAGGGGTATTTCCAAATTTTCTGCCATACCTAAAGTATTTGAGAAAATAATAACATCTCAATTACGGCATTTTTGTAGATCAATTATTTCGACATCCCATCTTGGGTTTAAGAAACGTAGATCGACAACTACTAACCTATTAAAATTTATATCTCACTCGATCAAAGGATTCAAGACTGCCGTGCAAACTGACGTCATTTATACTGACTCTAGCAAGGCTTTTGAATCTAGTAATCATCCTCTTCTTATATACAAGTTGAATGCACTTGGCATCCCCAGCCTTTTGCTTGGTTGGATTCTTCAATATCTTTCTAAGCGTTCACAGAAGGTCTTTTTTAAGTCTTCATGATCTTCCATTGGTAGTGGCACATTCTTGTGTGTACGCGGATGACATTAAGCTTTACATCAGTCTTCTTGCCTGCTTCAATCCGATCTTAATGATCTTTAGAGTTGGTGTGAAACCAACCTATTAAACCTCAACGGCTCTAAATGTAAACTTGTCTTTTTATAGATGCACTCCATACATAGCAACTTATTATCTTAACGACACTGCCTTAGAACGGTTAGATATTATCATTGACTTAGGTGTTCTTATGGACCATAAATTAACTTTTAATCCTCATATTTCTGCTACAGTTAGTAAAGCTATGAATGTTCTTGGGTTTTGTGAAACGATGGTCAAAAGAGTTTGACGATCCGTATACAACCAAAATTCTGTATACTTCATTAATCCGTTCTATCTTAGAGTACGGATCTTGCATATGGTCACCTCAATATGAGACGCACCAAAGTAAAATTGAATCTGGTCAAAAGCAATTTCTTCTTTTTGCACTTGGTGGTCTGTATGGCAATGTCAATTTGTTATCATACTCCAGTAGGCTTCTTTTACTTAATCACAGTCTTAGTTCTGCATATGAATGCGATGACGCAAACAGTCGAGCCTACAGCAAAACCGCAGGCGTAAAGCAAAAATCAAAATCTAAACGAAACAAAAATTAAATCTACCAACAACAAACTACAAAACTCATAACGGTAATAGTTACAAACTTTACAAAGTGAATAGCCAAACAACAACAACCATGGGGCAACCGCCCGACCGAAACACAGCACCACTTCAAAACCTATTTACCGTTGACAAAACAAAACAATTAAAAAACATCTTAGTTGGACCCAAATTTCTCATAATAACAAGAAAAAATAGAAGCGATACTCTCGCAAATGTTTCACCTTTCTTAATTAAAAAAGTCATAGACAATATTTGCAATGGTGAGATTAGTGAGTGTAAAACCCTACGAAACGGCTCTATTCTTGTCAAAACTAAAACACTTTCACAAGCAATGAATTTGATAACGCTCGGCTCGCTCAATAGTTTAATTGAAGTTGAAGTCTCTGAGCATGGAACACTGAACAACTCCAAAGGAGTAATTTACTTAAACAATCTGAGAGAAATCAGCGAAGAGGACATAGCCACCGAACTACAACCACAAAACGTGTGCGAGGTTAAGAAAATTTTAAAAAAGCACAACGACTCACTCGTAGAAACCGGACTCATCATTCTTAGTTTCTCGACACCCAACCTCCCCACCGAAATAAACATTGGATACCAGAAGACAAATGTTTGCCCATATATCCCCCTCCCAATACGTTGCCGCAAATGCGGAAGACTAGGACACCCCACTAAATCATGCTCCAGAATACAACTCTGCCTAACATGCAGCTACCCATACACCGATCACATTGACCCTGAAGAACCGACAGCCTGTCAAAACATTAACTGCTGCATCAACTGCAAGGAAGACGGCGTAGCAAATTACCACCATACAACTGTTGACCGCAGATGCCCTACTTACATCAAGGAGAAGGAAATTCTTGCAATACGGATCCTGGAGAAAACCAACATAAAGTCAGCTCGTAATATTTACAACGAACGTCATCGCAGGCAACTCATCCTACGCAGCTATAACAAACAAAAAAATCCAACACAACCCAACCAACGTACCCTCCACACCCCAACGTAAGCAGACCACCTACGAACACATGGATATATTCACCCCAGCAACATCTTCATCAAACCCTCAACCAACAAAGACTAAATTATCAGCCTGCAAGAAACTCATATACACTCACAAAACAATATTCGCATACCACTGAATTACGGTTCGATAATTCACGCAAACTCTTCATCCAATTCCTATGGCGGAGTAGCTCTCCTCATTCATAATTCTATTCATTTCCAACAGATAGACCTTAATAATGACTGTGACGCAGTCGGAGCATTCATACACACTAAAGTAAAGATTAAACTTATTTCATCGTATATCCCAACCAACAAACACCACTGAATTATTCGATAATTCACGCAAACTCTTCATCCAATTCCTACGGCGGAGTAGCTCTCCTCATTCATAATTCTATTCATTTGCAACAGATAGACCTTAATAATGACTTTGACGCAGTCGGAGCATTCATACACACTAAAGTAAAGATTAAACTTATTTCATCGTATATCCAACCCAACAAACACTTTGGAATCCATAACCTTAGAAACATGTTAGGGAATCCAAGACACCACACCATCATCACTGGCGATTTTAACAGCTGGCATAACACCTGGGGTTCCCCGTCTAATAACGTTAAAGGGAACACTCTGTCGAGATACGTGTCTCAGTCAAACCTTATCATTTTAAACGACGGATCACTCACCCACTTCTCAACAGACTCAACCTTCACCCATGTAGACCGGACCATCAGTACCCCTAACCTTACAACACACACCAAATGGAAAACAAACACTGACCTATTTGGCAGCTATCACTTTCCCATTCACTTACACATTACACTTTTTGAGAATGACGCAACAAACCAATATATGCTACCGAGATTTTTAGTTGATTCAGCTGACATACAGCAAACATAACCAAAATCATCAGACAAAGCGCAAACATGGCCATTAGCCTTGAGAAGATAACGAAGTTGAAAAAAACAAAAGCTCTTTTAAGACGCGCGGTCAAACTATCAAAACGATCTTCTATGCATGCATTTACATCAGAAATAAACCCATATTCCCCAGTCTCCAAAATCTGATCAAGAATAAACACCTTCTGCGGCAGAAGACTGCGACATGAGATACATAGTATTTCATCACCTGCGGACACCAATCTTAGCATTGTGGACAAATGCGACATATCACGAACATTTGCCAACCACAGCATCATCCGACCAAAATTTTAGCCTAGCATTCCAAAGAAACAAATCCAGACCAATGGCTACAGCTATTAATTATGAGCCATCCAACAATGCAGTTCTTTTAGAGGTACTCATCACTCTCATTGAACTAAAATCTGCATTAAACTGCCTAAAAGGTAAAACCCCAGGACTACATCGTAGCTCATACCCTATGTTAAAAAACGAAAATATTTCCGTCACTAAAAGACTTTTAAACTTCTACAACAGTATCCTCACGCAAAACATATCCAACAATTTAAAACCAGAAAGATAGTTCCCATTCTAAAACCACAAGGTAACAAGACGTCCATAAATTCATATCGACCGATTTCCCTTAACCCATGTTTATCCAAAGTGTAAGATAAGATTGTTTCGAACCGGTTGTGGTGGCTTGCTAACTACAACAAGCTTATTGACAATCGCCAACTCGGCTTGTCTCGGTCTTATCAAAAAAAAAAATCATATGTCAACCATAACCCTCGACTTTGAAAAGGTCTATGAAACAAAACTTTGTACTATATAAAAAACTTTTTAACGAACAAAGAACTACAGGTGGAACAAACATATTAAAAACCTTACCTCACAGTTGAACACAAGGCTCAACGTTATCAAATGGTTATCAAACCAAAAGTACAATTGTTACACCAAAACCCTAATTCTCACGATGAAAGCACTTATGTCAAAGTTAGATTATTGCCTACCTTTTTACGGAAACAGACCTCCATTAAGATCAGGCCAACTCAAAACATGTTTCCACGCTGCACTTAAATTCACCTTAGAATCGTTATGAACTACACCCATTAATAATCTACCCATATTAAAATAAATCAAAATTTCAAAAGTGAACCCAAGAGTACCCTCCTTACCATATAGAATTTTAAACTTGTATTCACTACATAGTATAAATGTCTGATCGATCCCATCTAGGAAACTCATATCCCCCTTGGCTGTTTAACATTGCATTGTCTCTACATAAAACAACAAAACCAACCAGACACCCAACAGTATTCCAGAAGAAATACGTTGAACTAAAAGACGTACTGAAAGAATTCGAGTTCATATATACTGACTCAGGCGGCAATTCAACCGCCACCGTGTGCAGACGTGTTTTTTAATGCACTCCGCAAAATTTAGAGTAAAAAAAAAAAAAAAAAACGAGTTAGCAAAAATTTGTGTAGGGCTCTCAGTCGCCTCAGAGACGCCTATTTACAATCATATTGCTATTAGTTTGTTCTAATAGCAATAAATACTAAGTTGCAACAACAAAGTGCGTAATTTTTACAAAACTCATGTCCACCAATTCGGGCCCAAGCTCTCTCGATCCCCACCACCAACAGCTACAAGAACTAATTGTACAACAACAGCGTAAGCGTCGACACTCGATCCAACGCAACAACGCGTACTTTTCGGTGGTGTCGCCGACCTCACTGAATGCTACCGTAAGCGATAACACCGAAAGTGCCAGCCACTCAGCAATCAACAGCAATTTACCGTGGAAAGAGCAATGTGCTTCTCCATCAATATCGATAACTGCTTGCACCGATTGCACCGACCAGCACCGTCAGCTCGTTGACAGCAACTACTGCAACGTCTGCCGAAGTATTGACCTGCCTCAAACCGTCAACGCCAAGTCGCCAAGAGTCAGCCACAATAATAAACCCAACGCCTACGTTCCAAACTGGAATGGATAGATATATTAAAATAACTAAGCGGAAGCTAAGCCCGCAAAAGAAAAAAAGTGGCAATACTCCGAAAAGAACCAAACCAAATGAACGAGTAGCACCCCTTAGCGGGAATCGTTTTATAATTCTTGCCGCTGTAGATAAATTTAAATCGGCTAGACCACCCCCATTATACATCCGTGGAGCCAACTGCTGCGCCATGATTTCGAAGCTAGTAGAAACAGTAGGGGCAAATAACTTTGTTGTAACCCCTCTCAATAGGAGTAACATAAAAGAAATTAAATGTCAAACCCAAACTGAGGACAATTTCCGCATCATCGAAAAGTACCTCCGTGCTAACATCAACTTCTATACCTACCAACTAAAAATCAGTAAAGGGCTCTAGGTTGTGTTTAAGGGGATTCAGCCATCGGTCCCTAATCAAGAAATAGTAGACGCATTGGCCGAAAAAGGGTTTGCGGTCAAGTCCGTTGTCAATATCATCAACAGGAACAAAGTCGCAAAGCCGCTCTTTAAAATCGAGCTCTAAGCAGATGCAAAGCGGTCGAAGCCAAATGAAGTGCACCCAATCTACAACCTTCAGCTCCTATTGCACAGAAGAATTACCGTAGAGGAGTCCCATAAAAGATACCAACCACCGCAGTGTAAAAACTGCCAGGAATACAACCACACCTCTACCAATTGCAATCTTAGGTCAGTGTGTGTTGGCTGCGGCGAACATCATAAAGATGGCATTTGCACCAAAGACAAAAACAACGTCGCATTAAGATTATGCAGCAACTGTGGAGAGACCCACACGGCCAATTACAGAGGATGTCCTGTCTTCATGGAACTTAAATCACACCTAAACAACGTTGCAGCAACTGTGGAGGGACCCACACAGCCAATTACAGAGGATGTCCTGTCTTCAAGGAGTTTAAATCACACCTAAACGGGCGCAAACTCCCAGCTGGACCAAAAATCACCTTCAACGCCTCCAAAACTACACCGGAGATATTCTTCGCCAAGGCTGTCACTCCACCATTCTGTAGAATTCGCAACCTAGCGCACCAGAACATGGCCAGCAAACTCCAAGTGGTTTAGAGGCCCTATTGATCTCACTCAATCAAAACATGACCACTTTTATGACGTTCATGGAAAACTGTATGCACGAAGTGATGCGGAATCAAAACCTGCTTATCCAGAAGCTTATCAAGAATAAATAATGGCTTGCTTACGTCTATGTCTTTGGAATGCTAACGGCATCTCCAAGCACAAAAATGAACTGCAACTATTCCTAGACTCAAGCGAAATCGACGTTTTGCTGATATTGGAAACACATTTAACATCAAAAAATAATTTTCAAATACCAATATATACCTTCTACGCAACAAACCATCCAGACGGAAAAGCTCATGGCGGGACTGGTATCCTAATCAAAAACAGTTTAAAACACTCGTTCGTCAACAGATTTGAAACACAGCACCTTCAAGCAACTGCTATAACCGTCCAAACCAGCTGCGGCAACACTACATTGGTTGCCCTGTACTGCCCACCACGCTTCTCAATCTCTGAAAAGGAATTTACCGATTTCTTTAACACACTCGGAGATGGCTTCATTGCAGCAGGGGACTATAACGCCAAACATACGCACTGGGGATCTCGCCTGGTAAATCCTAAAGGCAAGCAGTTATACAACACAATAGTCAACCCTCTCAATAAGATGGATTGCGACTCACCGGGTAAGCCTTCTTTCTGGCCCAACTTTAACTTTCGACCACTCTATGGCTATTCACTCTATTGAGTAGACCTCAAGTACTTGATCGCCCATATAGGCTTATAAACAACAAAACAAATTGGCTTAAATTTAAAATGTACAAGAGTGCCACATTGACTGTTCGCCGAAACTGGATGCTGCAGAGGACATTGACATGTGCGTCTCTGCACTTGAGTCGATGATGGGAGCTGCAGCAAGAGTATCTATCGGCGGATAGAACAATTAGTAACACGACGTCTAAGAAGAGAATGACAATCGCAACCTCTAAAATCGTTAAGACAAAAAGAAAGCTTGGCTTAAAGGAAATACATAGAAAAGCTCAGTCCAACCAGCACTAAACATCCTCTATGGAAAGCCCACCCAACTTTAAGCGCTCCTACAGAGACAGTTTCACCGATAAGGAGTCCAACCGGTGGATGGGCCCACAGTGACGAAAAGAGAGCATCCGTGTTTGCTACACATCTTAAAATGGTTTTCTAGCCAAATCCATCATAAAACTCATTTGTACTTCACCCTTCGAGCACATTAACGGATAGTGAGTACTCGGAACTCCAATCGGAAGAGATCACTGCAGTTATTAGAAACCACATAAAGCCGAAAAAAGCCCCTGGCCATGACCTAATCACACCGAAAATGATCCTAGAACTCCCTATCATTGCAATACAATATATCTGCAAACTGTTCAACGCTATAATAAAAATTGGCTACTTCCCAAGAACATGGAAAAAGTCCACTATCATCATGATTCCTAAAGTGGGAAAGGACAAAACCCAGCCATCATCCTATAGGCCAATAAGTTTGCTGCCATGTCTTTCAAAGCTTTTTGAAAAGGTCCTGCAGATCCGACTAAACTCATTTCTGGCATCGGAGAACACAATCCCTTCATACCAGTTCGGCTTCCGCGAAAAACATGGTACAATTGAACAAGTCAATCGCATAACATCCGAAATACGAACAGCATTCGAACTAAGAGAATACTGTGCGGCGGTCTTTCCCGACTTTGCCCAGGCTTTTAATAGAGGGTCTGATGTTCAAATCCGGCAAAAACTCCCACAGCACACAGAAACTCTTGGAATCTTACCTTTAAAATGTGTCCGTCTCGGCTGACTTTGAAATCAAAGCTGGCGTACCGCAAGGCAGTATACTCGGCCCATTGCTCTACCTGCTGTACACTGCACACTTACCAACGACGATGATACGGCAATACTCAGCAGATCCAAATGCCCAATACAAGCCTCTGCAAAATTAGAGGAATACCTCAAGGTAGTGGAGGAATGGCTAGCAACCTGGCGTATCCGGGTCAACGAGCAGAAATGCAAACATGTTACATTTACGCTTAACAGAAGAAACTGTCCAGCTCTAATGCTAAACAACGTACCAGTTCCTCAAGCCGTGGATGTCACTCTCCTTGGCATCCACCTAGACAAAAGACTATCTTGGCGCAAGCACATCGAAGGAAAAAAATCACAGCTTAAACTGAAAGCAATGCTCGGTCCCCTCTACGTCTGGTGTATTAAGTCCTCCTATACAACTCCGTACTGAAACCCATCTGGACTTACGTAGCCGTACTATGGGGAAATGCAAGTACCAGCAATGTCGATATTATACAAAGAGCGCAGTCGAAGATTTTAAGATCAATCACAGGGGCCCCGTGGTATATACGAAACGACAACATTCAAAATGATCTAAATCTAGCGTAAAATCTGAAATAGGTAGTCAACAACTAAAGTACTCTGGATGCACACCCAAATGTTCTGGCCAATTTCCTTACGCGAACTAATAATAGAACTCGTCTTAAAAGAAATGACAGACCAACCCAATAACTAGTGATTAGGGCCGCCTGCAATATCCCCAGGATTTATCTTAAATACTAGTCTAGAAAAATATCTCAAACTTGTTTCTAGGCTCTAATTTAAGAGTAGATTCAACAAATATATTAAACGTAAAAAAAAATATATATATATACTGACGGTTCGAAGTCAGACTCTGGTACCTCCTATAGCTTAACCACCGAAACGGGAAGCATAAAATATTTCCAATTACCCCACCACAGCTTAATCTTCACTGCTGAAATCTCGAAATATCCACGGACTCCCTCTAAGCTCTAAAGTCGATCGCAAATATCAACAACTACAACTACTACTACTACTGCACCACAATCCGAAACATCATAACCCACAAATACCAAACATGAATACTAATTTCGGTACTACGACACACCAGCATCAGGGAAAATGACACAGCAGACAGAGCAGCACGTCAAGTTCTTCTCTACAACTTGACATATAAGTACAACTACAACACAAAAGACACACAAATACTCCTAACAAAACTGTCCAATCAATACAGGGACAAGCTATGGCAACAATTCTCCTCGCACTACAGAAGAGCTAACTTCGCAAAACTACGACTACTCCCCAGATAATTATAATAGAGTAGACCTTATCAAATATGCAAGAATTCGCCTGGGACACTCGGCACTCACATATAGTCTCTGTTACATACTAAACAGAGACCCCATACCAATTTGCGCTTCTTGTAACACTATCTTAACAATTAATCGTAGAATGCAGAGATCAAGAAGATAACTTGATCAAGAACACAACTTCTGCATCCAAAACGCTACGAAACCATAGCTTGCCCTTCCAACAAAAATGTCACTGCACTAACAACTTTTTTAAAAGCAACCAACATATACTACAAAATAACATTATCGTAAAGCGCATTTATGCAAACAGGTAGCACACACTTCTAGAGGCGGAGCAAATCAGCTCTCTAATCAGAGAATTACTTAAACATTGAGATGAAAGACATAGACAGCAGCCGCCCATGCACCAGCTATAGGAATTTCTGCTACCTGTCAATGGAGGAAATTAGGGCAGCAGCATACGCATTAAAGCCGAGTAAAGCACCGGGACCAGATGCCATTCCAAGCCGGGTCTTAAAGCTGGCAATGGCGCTACGCCCAGAATCATTTTTGGAGACGGACAATAAACGCCTTCATGAAGGAGATTACCCCAGGATTTGGAAACGGCGAAATTTGGTGCTGATTCCGAAACCAGGGAGACCCATAGCGACTGCCTCATCTTACTGGCGGATACTATGTTCAATTATCTGTAATCGGCTGGAAGGGCGGAACAAGAAAATGCTTCAATACAGCCGACGGGGATGTATTTTGGATGCACTATTCAGTTTTGGAGTCCCAGTGCTCAATTTTTTAAAGCTACTTCAAAGACAGGCAACTTTGCTCAACACAACGAACGGCCGATCCACACATTCAGTTTCTTCAATGCTCCGTTCTGGGGCCTCTTTTATGGAACATTATGTATGCCGAGATCCTTCGCTTGAACCTGCCGGCTGTCTGCGAAACTGTCGGATATGCTGACAATTTGGCCCTGGTCGTCGTACAAAGGAAGTCGCGAAAGCAGAGGATTTGGCAAACGGTGGGCCTTGAGCTTGCAGCAAAAAAAAAAAAACAGGAGGTGGTACTAAAAAGCAGCAGGAAACGCATCGAGACGGCATCGGTCAGAGTAGAGGGTTCCATCACACAAGGTCAAAGTGTGGTATTCGATACCTTGTGCAGGAGCACATGAAGGCCCTGGAGTCAGCAAGGTAGTAGGATGCGGTGAACTTCTTTGCGGCCAGACTGATGCGCGAGATTGTAGGCGCAACAATAAACTGTGAAGCTGCTGTAAAGCATTACCTTTCGGCCGTCCCGCAGCAACTTTTTTGTCATTTTATTGTATCTTACTGTACTGTACGTATTCTTTAAGTATGTTGTGTCTCTCTTATAAATAGAATTAAAAAAACGACTGTCTGGCTTGAAGAACGTCGCTGGTTCGTCGCATCACTGTTCTATCGAGTTTAAAACCAGTGAATAGGGCTTCCAGGGCGAAGGAAAGAATAACCCGATCTTCATTCGTGGAATTCAAAATATGAACTGATTTTATTTACTAAAGTACGGAATTTATATAGGGGATCTTAGGTTCTAGGAGGTCACAATTGTTCTTAGGAGATCTTATTCTAGTCCGACTCACACCCACGTATTCGGGGGTTGAAAAATTATTATTATTTTGGGCACGGCGTCGGCCACTTGACATCCTGCCGTTGTGATCTTTTGGGTTATTTTAAAATTACAAGTGTTTTTCCCACCACGTGTGTGGCTGATTGTAATTCTAATCATATGCTAGGTTAGTTGTTTGTGACAAAAGTACGGTTGTATTATATTGTGTTTAGTGCATCTGATTTGGTGCAGCCATCTCAGATGAACACGATGTTTAATCTTAAACAACCAGTATGCACTTTTACTGGAAAATAGTGCAATTCGGTAGTGTTTTTTGTCGGTGGTTCGAGTTTACTCACGGTTTTCCCTTCCCCGACCCTAATGTTTGGATTGCGTCACCTGACTGGCAAAAAGGAAACTTCCAAACGCAAATGCAAAAAGTAACGCGCTGTCCAAGCAGTTTGCAACTTGGCTGCAAAGTAGATGCCGAAATGGGCATCCCATTGGAAGGGATAGTTGACGGAATCAAGCCAGAAGGAGGGAAAAGAGTAGAGAGATAGATTAATGCTCTCAGAGAGCAAGCGGACCGTTTAAAGGAGTTGCAAATGGTAGTAAACAACAACTGTAGAGAAAGAGCAACATGAAAAATTCAGAAGCCAGAAGATGCAAAACTGTGGCAAACGGTGACGTCAAAGTCAACAAAACGCACTGCCAAAGAAACGTTCCCCCCGCTATTTTGGTCCAAAGCAAGGACAATATCTTATATCGATATGGTGAAGCTCGTGACCAGGAGCCAGGATGTCAAGCTAAAGCCAGTGGGCGAGAATGTTCTCACCGATAAGGCGATAAGCGATAAGCGATTTCATATTGGAGCTGAACGTATCTGGGGCACCAGAAACTATGGACAGACCAAATTGGTGCCTGAGAAGCAATGGCAAGGATCACAAGGCGACGACTGTATGTAAGAACGCCATCAAGTGCTGTTTGTGTGAAGCACTAGGTGCACGCAGCATGGCACATTTGGATGGTAGCCAGCGTTGCCCTTAGACAAAGTGCTTAGATAGTTTTTGAATTATGCCTTTTGTAATCTTAAAATTTTTTTTTTTTTTAATTTTTCACTTTGTAATATAATACTAATTCGTTCACCAATTGCGCAAATTTTTTCTTATTTTTCAGGAACATGCTTGATATCTTTACATTTGCAAAAACGTAGAAAATCGTTAAATCCAACAACAGATTTATTTATTTTTGCATTGCGCAACCTTATTGTCTTCAGCAGTTATCAAAATACCTTCTATCGGTAATCGTTTCTGCTAATTTGCCAAACGGTACCAGTGAGACCAAAACAGTACCAAAAATGAAATCACCGTAATTTTTGTGGCACTAACATTTCATTTGGTGATTTTAAAAACACACTGCCTCAAAATCTTTGTAGAATTCTGTGACACCCTCTATGGATTAATTCGATTTTTACGGCGAGTTAGGAATCGGGCCAGATAGACCTCTGGCTCCCAAAAACCATTTTCGGCCACCCTTGCTTTAATAATGCTTTGAATTCTGTTGTGCGATTGCAATAGCTCCTGTAACATGTTATCCGGATGCTCGTGTTATTGTTGCGATCCCACTTCTGATGTCGGATTAGGTGCCTGGGTTTCCTTGTCCATTCTATCTTTTTTTTATTTAAAATATTTTCATTCTGACTCCCAACTATTAAGTCAAAAGCATACAGTCTAGGTAGCTCCCGCTCGAATTCAAAGACATTTTATTTTTGGAACTATTTTTGGACTCACTTTATATACTTATGCTGGACTGACCGATTATGGGTTTGGAATTACAATTGGAATTGGAATTCCATGTCGTTGTTTTGGGCCAAAATAATATTTTACATATTTTGTAATAAGTTGGTTTAAAGGTGCTGCCAATTGTGAAAAGTTTGGAATAAAGTTTACTTTACCGGATGTGTCTGGCAAAAATCCAACAGCACTAATCCGTCTTCCCAAGTATTCCATTTCGTCTTTGAATTTTTTGTTGGTATTTGGTACTGCTGTATATCGATTTGTGGGTTAACTGCTTGTTTAAAGTGACCAAAAATCCGAATGGATCTTAGGTGCTAACACAATGGGAATGCCCAGTTACTAAATTTGATCGGTTTCCAGATATTGACTTACGTGAGACATTGCTTCGGCCTTGAACTGTTCCAATTAGGGACCGAAAATATTTATTATTTCCCAAATATTTTTCGGAAAAATCATCGATATAATAATTTTTACAAAAGTCCTCAATGTTAATTCTTATTTCTGATTTTTAGAATAAAACTCGAAAATCACTTTTATTTTTGATTTTTATTTCACCCTATGGGTGTATGGTATAAAAATCCTTAATCATCAAAATTATTAATAGTTTGCAAAAATACACCTCCAATCTTAAAAAAATTACAATGAACTGGTAATTTATTTAATAATATTTTTTATTTTACAAAAAGCGCTTTTTGTACCGAATCGGTAAACCAATTGCATCTAAGGTCGCTTAAAATGAGCTTCAATGCTGGAAAGGCTCATTCAACGCTGACTTGGGTTGCAGGTACACTTTGTACAACTTTCTCCAGCTTGTACAGATTGTGATGGACATATTTTTTTCCTTCCCAGTATCCTATTACGTAAATACTGAGATCCACAGAATTGGGATTATAAGCATCTATCTCTGCCATTGCTTTGGTAATTTCGTCGCCGACTTCTTCTGTCTCCGCACTATCAACCACAGACGGGCGAAGTAAGCCCAGGCCCTCTGGTTAAAAACCGTAAACATTTGGAGTTAGAAATTTTAAACTTTTTTTAAGATTGGAGGTGTATTTTTTCAAAAAAAAACTGTTAATAATTGAATTTGAGTCAGTAATGATTTTTATATATATGAATGTATATATTTTTTTATATAAATCACAAATGATTTTTATACCATACACCCATAGGGTGAAATGGTATATTAAAGTCGCTAAAATGTATGTAACAGGCAGAAGGAAGCTTTTCAGACCCCATAAAGTATATATATTCTTGATCAGCATCAACAGCCGAGACGATCTAGCCATGTCCGTCTGTCCGTCCGTCCGTCCGTCCGTCCGTCCGTCTGTATGAACACCTAGATCTCGGAGACTATAAGAGCTAGAGCCACCAAATTTGGTATGTAGACTCGTATCATATGTACGCTTATCGAGTTTGTTTCAAATGTTTGCCACGCCCCCTACCGCCCCCGCAAATGATATAAAACCGATTTTCTTAAACACTATAGCAACTAGAGACACAAAATTTGGTATGTATATTTGCTTTGTAAATGCGCACATTTTGTATTTGTAAAAATTTTGCCACGCCCCCTACCGCCCCCGCAAATTAAATAAAACCGATTTTCTCACAAACTATTTTAACTAGAGACACCATAGTTGGTATAAATATTTGCTTAGTAATTGCGCACATTTTTGATGTGTAAAGATTTTGCCACGCCCCCCTCCGCCCCCGTAATTTGAAAAAACTCGATTATCTCCCGTAATTTTCTACCGTGTGCAATCAAATTTAGCACACTTAAATTTGATACTAATGTTAAGCAAAATACCAAATTTGATCGAAATCGGAATAAAAATAGCCAAGTTATGCATATAAACGTTTTTCCATATGGCCGGAAGTGGCCGTTGGCTGGTGGGGGCGCTAGGGTGCTCGTTTGCTTGAATGAGCGAAACACTAAGATATGCTTGTGAAAAGCATGTGAACAGTTTTTTTTAAATACGAAAATGCATTGGTTATTATAAATTTAAAATATTTGTTTTACTGGTGTATGGTATATCCAAGTCGGCGAGACGACTTACTTACTTCATTATTTTTGTTTTCTCAAAAATAACAGTTATGTGTTAAGGGAAAAAATAACATCAAAACAAAGTTATTTTCGAGTTTTATTCTAAAAATCAAAAAAAAATTTTTTTTTTTAATTAAATGGAAAAAGTTTCAAAATAATTATTAGATTTACCTTATAAAAGTTACGGTCCCTGGTTCCAATTGAGGAAGTGGAATTTGACGACTTTTCCAATATTTGGATGTTGCTGTAGATTTAAAAAATACGCTGGTACCCATGTCAGGCTTGAACACTGATTTATACATATTTGCAGCAAATATTGTTAATTTGAATTTATTTTTATTTGGACAAAGTTGAATCCAATTTTTTAAATAAATCTGTTCCGAAAAGATTGGCGCCGTCTCTTTTACTAGTAACAATGATTACAATATTTTCCACTTTTTTCCCACACTTTCCGACTGTGTGCAATTCGCCTAGTATTAGTAGTGGAATGTGTTAATTCAGCAATTTCGGTTAATTCAGCAACAAATATCACTGAAGCTGTTGACCACGAGTCCATTTGAAAAGAAATAATTAATTAACTTACGATTTTTGTTTTTGACTTGGTCTGTTATAGTGTTCACTTCTTCAATTAAATTGGCTTCTTCCCTTTTTGGTGGCTGCGAATTACTTTGACATACACACGACACATATATGGCCTTTTCTACCACATTTGTGACTTATGGCGCCACGATACTTGCATCTCTCTCTAGTGTAAGACGTTCCACACCCAGAAGGCGATTTCCAAGAGTTTTTGCACTGATTCTCTTTGATCGGTTTTTTCTGATACTTTATGAATGATAAAAACCTTATATTTGATTGTTTGACCGTTTGCCATTTCTCTAATAGAATAATAATAACAAAAAATATCAAAGAAGCTAACATCGGCTGTGCCGAAGTTTATATACCCTTGCAGTCCATGGCCATAATATTTTTACATGTGCCAAACTCTTTTTCTGTATCTCAATTCATTAATGCACAGAACCTTTCAAATATCATTTCAATTTCTTCTTCTTCTTCCCCATCCCCTTTTACACGCATGCCGCGATTGGCACGCATACACATATAGTTTATCTAGCGTTGCGTCTGTATGTGCATGCGTGTGCTCTGTTAATTTGGTGATGACGTAGTAGGCAGCAAGCCGAACCGATTTATATCGGCTGTAACTTGTGTTTTATATATCCTATCAGATTCAAATTTTGGGATCAAAATACAAAACAAAAATGAGTCATAAACGATTTTCAGCCCCGAAAACGTGGGTCATTAGAATAAGTATTTTTTAAGAACAATTTTCGCCTCCTAGATTCTATGATTTCTTATATATACTCAACACTTTGGTGAAAAAAAAAATAGTTCATATTTTGAGTTCAATAAATGGCTATTTTCCTTCATCCTGGAACCCCTATTCATATTGTTGGCAGCTTTTTGTTTGCATAAATTCCTATAATAATATTGCACTCCAAAAGAATATCATTCAATTAAAAAGTACTCATATGTATATTAAGTAATACATATGAGTACTTTTTAATTGAATGCTATTCTTCTAATTCTAATTATAAGGAATTATAAGGAAGGTAAAAATCTATATCGACTATTGGCTAGCTCATCATCTTTGTTTATAATAAGAAATCCATATAAAAGTTTCGAAATTCAAATCAACACCGACACGATCTGTATAAATATATTATACCCTTGCAAAAATTGTATATTAATGGAAATGGAATTAATTTTATAAAATGTATACCCCACATGGTCCTTAAAGTTAACTTATGCGTCTAGTATAACTCCTAGGTAGCGAATCTTTTTTCCTAGGGGATGTCACTGCTATTCAAATCTATCGGGCTGTTAGGAAGATACCTTACCGCTCTTTTACAAGTGAAATATATTGCTTTACGTAGATTATGAGTAATTTCATTAGGTAACAGACCTGTACTGATAATTGCTAAGTCGCCAGTAAAAATGGAGGCAATGCAGCCATTTAGATTTGGCAAGTCGGAAGTATAAATATTATATAGCAGAGGGGAGTGCCAGGACCCTTGGAAGCAACCTGCAGGGATATTTACAGGGGCAGAGTGTGCAAATCCCAAGTAGACACAGATTTTAGGGCTGACATATTATAAATGAGTCATTTGTGCCATGCAGAGTCGAACGTAGATTTAATGTCCGTAAGTACCGTACCAATAGAATTTTTCCTATTAATAATTTGTTTTACAATCTTTTTGATCCGTACCAACGGATGGACTGTGCTGTGTTTCCTACTGAATCCAAATTGCTCCTTAGGAAGTAAGTTGGCATTTTCAACAAAGATAGAAATCTTCATAATGATCGTTGCTAATATTTTGCTGACTGAGCTATAGCTCTGCTATAGCTTTACACTGGTGGAAGGCCTTTTCTTTCTATTTCATTGCTTAATGTGCGGTTTAGGCCCCTGAAAGCTATTAAGTGGGCTAAGTTTCTGGACCTTTGCCAATGGGACGAGAAGATGAACCGGCAGCGGCTTTATGCTAAATTGAGTCCTTACTTTGGGGATACAGCGATTTTGTAAACTTCTCAATTAAGAAATCTATCTGCGTTAGTTGAGTAATGTTCTCGTAAAGGACTGATTGTAAGTTTTCTCTAATATGGCTTGCATAAAGCGTCCAATTAGCTCTCTCATAGTCAAATCTTACGGATTCTCCTAAGATCGGTTGATTTTGCACATCTATCTTACCTGTCAGGTGGTCCGAGCTTAACTGGTTTAGTACTGTGGCCTGAGATAGTAAATAAGGGCAGTTAGAAAGAAGTACATCAAGTGTGGAACCTTGACACCTAGAGCTAGCAGGAAATGGCATATTAATACGTAGGGACGTTAATTTTTCGTGCAAGATGTTTCCCCAACAGTTTTCGCGATTGCATCCCCGATCACGGTGTCGGCATTTGAAGTCGCCACATAAAATGTAATTTTTACCCTAAGATCGCATTTTGGTAGGCTATATTTCGATAATAAACTTAGCCGTGTCCAATTCGTAGTATCCGAAATTTTTGGGATTATGTAATTTTTAACCTCAAAAATAAATTTTGGTTCGCCAAGAAAACGTTTTAAAAATATTGATTAAATTTTTAATTTTGACTGATGTCAACTAAAATAGGTTCCGAAATGTATTAACTTATGATTTGTAATTCGATTATTTTATAAAAGTAACACAATAACAAATTTGTAACAAATTTGTAGTTTTTAAAGCTAGAAGCTAGGGTGGGGCAAAATGGGCCATTTGGTGATGGGGTAATGTGGCGCGGTAATTTTACACATGAAAAGATCAGCCAAATAACTAAAATCAAGAGAAAATAATTTTTTTACTGTTATAAAAGATTGCATATAAGAAAGTGAGGAAAAATTGATGGAGCGATGCTTAAGCAGGTAATATCCAATTTGTGTCATAGTTTTAAGATGTTTTTCTTACTTCACATAAATTTTTGTATTAACTTTGTTTCTAGGAACTAGACTTCTATTTTTGGCTGAAAAAATTCATAATTTTGAACAAAAAGCATAAATAAATAAATAAACTACATTTTCTATTAGATTTTGCTAGCATTATTTTCCTAATTGTACTAAAAACAGTTACAAATTTAAGTGCGCCACATACCCCGCGATTTTTGAATTCGGCAATTTTTGATATGTTCGGAAAAAACGCTATAACTTTTTAACGGTAAATCACATTCGAACGTATCATTTACCAAAAGTAAGACAATGAATTAACCTTTCATTTAAGGATACGAGCTCCCGATCAGCATATATAAAGGATTAAAAAAAAAAATGCGCCGATTAGCCCCACTCTCCCCTACGCATAAAATGAACTTCCTAAATTTTCGAGAAAATCAGATTTATTTAATTTGGGGGAGAGGATGTCGGTGTGGCAAAATTTTGAAAGAAACAGTATCTAGGCGTGTGCTAAACCAAATTTTCATACCAAATTTTGTGTCTCTAGTTTCATAGAGACAAAATCGCTTTTATCGGTTTTATCAAAAAATTGAAATAAACTCGATCACTCTACAGACTACATGGTCGGACAGTAGGACTAAGGTGGGGACACTCAGAGACAATCAGGAAGGTTTGCTAAAGAGCTTGTTGCCAAGCGGCAAATATTCCAGATATCATTTATTATTTGTTCATTTATTCTGAGTTCGCAGTCTCAGAATAAATTTTATTTTCTTTTGCTTAGTGTTTAAGTAAAGAAAAAAAAGGAGAGATCCTTAAATCAATCTAGTTATTAGCTCAACTTATAAATCAATCCAATTTTAAAACTGGCTGGGAGAGCTATCCAATAAACTTCAAATCTGCGGATGAACACTAATTGTGGGTAAGTTTTGAATAAAAATATTTATTCATGGTCATATACATAAATAAGTTCAGCTGCCGAATTGGGAAATAAATCGCTAAGTTCATACGGCGAGAGGGGAGAAGGCAGAGGGGAAGAGGAATCAGCACACAATTGTTGGCACTGAAAAGAACAGAACTGCTTAAAAACGATATTCGTGGACTGCATTAGCGAGCGACTAATACCACTCAGTGCATTACGATCGGGCATCCGGGAGTATCGCGTTGAAAAACCTCTTTATTGTAAAAAAATCAAAAAAATATATAAAAACGGAGGTAAAACAAATAACAAAAAAAAATATACTTGGAAAAAAGCAAAGCAAAAAAAAACTAAAACCAAAATATGCATTCTCGTTAAATTTATTAAATTTTTTTATGTAACCGTCCCAAAAAAAAAAGCGGATATTTCTTTTTTTTGCCAAAAATTTATTTAATCAACGTTTAGAAATCACAAATCCACCAATGGAAGCGCTTTCATCGTTGGATTGAAATTTAAAGTTGATTGGATTTAAATATTTGTTCGTATTTTTATAATTTAAACAAAACAAGAGTATTCTAAAAGTTTAAATAAAAAGAAAATGTACCGACAAAAAAAGACAAAAGAAGAATAGGAGCTACCGAAATTAAAACAAAATATATCAAAGAAGCTAACTTCGGCACAGCCCACTTGCAGTCCATGGCCATAATATTTTTACATGCTCGAAACTCTTTTTCTGTAAGTTAATTAATTAATGCACAGAACCTTTCAAATATCATTTCCATTTCTTGTTCTTCTTCTTCTTACCCATCCTCTTTTATCTGCATGTCGTGATTGCCATCCATGTCGCATGTCGTTGCTCCTGTTTTTTTTTTTATTTTGTTAAAAATTTATATTACAAATAACAGATGCATATATCAGGTTACACAAGGAAAAAACAAACTGCGTTACTGCGGGACGACTTGTAGTTGTTGCATTGCAGACCGTTTACTTATTTATTTCGCCGACCTTTCCCTCTCCAACAGCCTAAGCTTCTTCATCACGTGCACGGCGAAGACGATGGCCGCCTGCCACACATCCGAGTCTACGTCTAGCCTCCTAGTGAGGTTATTCTGCGTTACAGGCGCGCCCATGACACTCTCCAATCGGTGTCTTTCCTCATCGAATTTTGGGCTACAGTGCTGCAGCACATGACTAGCATCCTCTATGATGCCAGCGCCGTACCATGTGCACTAGAAGTCTGCATGAATGTATTCATTTCCAACATCATAGTACTGTACAGTAGTTAGGTGTTCTTAAAAATACTGTACTCATTCTCTGCTGTACAGTATATTCGAGTAGCTATAAGAACCGAGTACAGTAAAAATACTGTACTCACTTAGAGTGAGTGACAGTAATAAATGTACTCTTTGTAAGTAAGTACAGTATATGTCACTTTTTTTCATGTTGTACACCACTGGAACAGTGAATATATTTTGTCATTCATCTGTACAGATGAGTGTAATATTTTGAACAACTTTTGGCTGCCAAAGAAAATGGCGCAAACGCAATAAATGCGAACGTAAGCGTAAGTTTTGGCTAAAATAAAATTATATATAATTTATTAATGTTAAATTACAAAGAAATTTGTTAAATTAATAAATAATTGTGTTCGCCTCGTCTTTGTAATTGTCTTTTGCAAGGTTATATATGTGTGAAGTCGCAAAGTCTTACGTAAACTGTGTTTGTCTGTATGTATGTATGCCAAAAACCTTATTCATTACAAACGCTGTAAAATCGCAACCACAGATGATAAGGTGAATAAGATTATGTTCTTGCACTCAAATGTTGAAGTTTTATATAATGAGTTATTTTCTGAAATAAATTTGTAATATTAAAAGTTATATTGGCTAACTTTTCTTGCATGTGACATTCTGATTTTTTATTTATTTTCTTTATTTTATATATTTTATATATTTTTTTTTTATTTTTTTAAGCAAATAATCTTAACTGACTGTACAGTAAGTGAACTGTACACTAATATAGTGTACAGTAAAAGTGCTGTACAGCAATTTTAGTGTACTCATTAACTGCTGTACAACATGAAAGTGAGTGTGAAGTCTAGCTGTCAATCAAAAATATTTGTACAGTATACACTTGCACCCATTTAAAATTGTACAGAAAAAAGGTGTACACGTTTTTAGAATGAATGATTCATTTGCCCTTTTGGATGCATTGTTATGAAACCTCATCAAATAGCTCCTGAAGCATCCGTGGTAGTTCTTAACTTCCAAACCTTTAATTCACTAAGGAACTGCGTACAGAGTGTGGATTCTACATTTCGACAATAGAAGGCGACGTCCCCGTCCCTTTGAAGGACAATCTGGAGTCAAGCATTACACCTAGGTATTCAATGGCTCGCTTGGATACCAAGGTGGAATCACCTACTCTGATGCTTGCGGTTTCGACGCGCTACTAACAAGAACCGCTTAGGTCTTCCGCGCTGCCAATTTAAAACCTGCATCCGATAGCCAGTGACCAACTTTAGCTATCGCTACAAAGCAATGCTCTTCGGCGACGTGAAGATCCTTGGCCGTAGCCACCAATGCGACATCTTCAAGAAAGCCGACAATGTGTGTGTGTGGCTTGAGCTCAAGGCGCAGAACCCCAACCGAATCCAGCGTCACCACGATGGAGTATTCTTTGCTGCCGCCTTTCCATCTGGAGCCGCCGATTGCCTCAGCTGCCAAGTGCACCACTCGGTTTATATCGTCGATTGTAGATCTAGCTTTTCTGAATCCAAATTGGTGCTCGGATAAGCCCCCGCCTGCTTCTATCGCCGATTCCAGTCTCGAGCAAAGCATCGACACCAGTATCTTGCCAGCTGTGTCCAGTAGGCAGATGGGCCTAAATGAGGATGTCTCGTCTGGTCGTTTCCCGTCTTGGGCAACAACACAAGGTTCTGTAACTTCCACCTGGTGGGACCGCCTCCAGGCGGGATTTCGATAGTTTCCCACTATTTCTTGTGTTCGGCTTGCAGGAGGGCCTCGAAGGACCAACCTTTATCCATTCTTGTCTGCAATGGGCATTTAGCTGTGACCGAGGCTGCTGCACATCAGTCGGATGTAGCTGCTGCTTGGCTTGTTGCTGCGATTCAAGTGGACTGGCTTGACTCTGCTGTTGTAGCTGTTGCTGCCGCAGCTGATACTGTGATCTCTGAAGCCATAATGTCTTCTGTTGCTGTTGGCGATTTGCATGCTGTGCCTTCTGCTGGTGCTACCTCGCTGGCTGACGGTGTGAGTCATCAACTAACGACGTTTTGCAAGGCTTATCGCGCTTCGACGATGAGTTCACATCTTCGGTCTGCTGCTGCCTACTCACACGTTTAGGTGGAAATTCGCTATAAGTAGCACACGACACTGGCAATGACGAGATCGGCGCCTGACCCTGCAAAGGAGCACTTACCGCTACAGACAGCTCTTGCAGTCGTGCAGTCGTGCTACCTTCTACCTGAACTCGTTTGTGGTGCTGCGGTTAATTTTGCTACTAACATCCTTTTCTCTGCTATAGTGGATAGCAATTGAGACCAGAATATGGCCCATTTCCTCCGATTTGTTGAAAGTAGGCCGCAATTGACCCAGCTTGTTTTTTTTTTGTACAGGCCCCGATATTGGCTGTCTGGCCAGCGTCCTGCTCAGCCCCAACGGATGGGCTTCTAAGCCTTTTCGGCGTTGCCTCGTAAGCGTCCACTACTAGGGTAGTTGTAGTCTGCTGTTACCGCTGGCGCCGATGTGTTGGGAGCACGAGGTCTTGTCATCTGTTGCCCATGAGGTGGTGGCATCCGCTTCATCATTGCGCTGAGAGTTATGCCGCTCCAACTCGGCGACGACGACGAACAATTGCCCCTTTTTTACGCAGCCCAACAATAAACAATGAAACAGTAATCGGAACTATGTACTCAGTGGAACAACTTTGAAAAAGAATCTATGGATACAGCGCTGCGCCTGTGTATGTATGCGTGTCGAGAAGTCGTCCGCACAATTAATAGTATCCCGATCTGGTTCAATACTTTTGCTTTTACATCCATTTAGTTTCTGATAGTGCACTTACCTTTTTTCCGTATGATCCGTGCGTATGCCTAGAGTAGGAAAGAACCCCCCTCAGACGACGATCTTTAGCATACCCTTGTGTTATTGTTAGCAAAGTAGAAAGATTTAGTCAGCTAATAACTTCACGTGCACAAGCAGCCATTACAATATTAAAGTCACCAAAATGTAACAGGCAGAAGGAAGTTTCTTCGACCCGTAAAGTATATATATTCTTGATCATCATCAACAGCCGAGACGATCTAGCCATGTGCGTCCGTCAGTATGAACACCTAGATCTCGGATACTATAAGAGCTAGGGTCACCAAATTTGGTTTGTAGTCTCGTGTAGTATGTACACTTACCGAGTTTGTTTCAAATTTTTGCCACGCCCCCTACCGCCCCCGCAAATTAAATAAAACCGATTTTCTCAAACACTATACTAACTAGAGACACAAAATTTGGTATGTATGTATATTTGCTTAGTAAATGCGCACATTTTGTTTTTGTAAAAATTTTGGCACGCCCCCGACCGTCTTCGCAAATTAAATAAAACCGATTTTTTTAAAAACTCTTTTAGCTAGAGACACCATAGTTGGTATGTATATTTGCTTAGTGTGCAATCAAATTTAGCACACTAAAATTTGATACTAATATCCAGCAAAACACCATATTTAATGAAAATACTTCATTGATTTTTAAAATCAAAGTATTCAAAGGGGCACCTGCGAGTCCAGAGCAAGACCACCGCACCAACTAGACATCGAGCCAGAGTCGAAACCTTAATGCGTGCGCGCTCGATCTGCAATTTCCACCTAGCCCGATTATCTGATAACGATTGCACGTTACAGAGTATACTATACAACTGCTCAACTTTTGACTGAATTGGATTCGCAAAAAAAAACTTACCCCAACAGTACATAGACTTTTGGCTCACGGAAAGAATTAAATAAAACATTAATGTTTACCAACTGGAGAGCTATCCGAAGAAGCACAGAAATGTAAAAACAAGGACTACATAAGGTTTAGATACACTAATACATTAAAATCTTCTCGCGTTACACAAAATCCGCTTCCTTCGTTATTTGTTCCGGCAGCTCTCCGATACCCGTCTGTCTTCGCTCTTGCACAAGGACTCATGGGCCTCCAGTCCTGATAGAGAAAGAAGCGTTTGTGCTGTCCCAAGTACGATAGCCCAAGGCACACTGAAAGGAATGCCCGATATCCAGCTAGCTGTCACCTGCTTTAGATTGAAGGCAAAGATCGATCTGCTTCTCGGTATTGCACAATAAACTCTTCTCACAAGGTTTTGGGAGCTGACACATTTTGCGAGGTCAATTTTCAGAAGACCACAAGGAAATATGTTTCGGGGAGATATATGGTCTCACTTCCATATTGAGACCAAACCAACATCTGACCGTGGTCCATCAAAACTGTCGTAATCATCCGTCATCCAAGAGTATTTGGACTTGGGCCACATGCGTCAGATGCCCTTTGACAGCAGTAATAACAACTTTTATTTGCCACAACATGCTGTTTTTAAGCCCGACAGCACCACCATGAAGGTAAGGTTTTCCTTGGCGTAAGTGGACGTCTAAAGTGAAGAGCGTGCTCAGTTGCATCCCAAGGTGTCATTTGATCTCTGATTTCCTCGATATCAAAGAGGCCAGCATGGCAAAAACACTTGGAATCCGATGGAAAGCGACCACGGATGTGTTTTACTTTGGCATCTCACCCCTGATTGTACTAAGCGAGAAGTCCTTGGGCAGAACGCCAAGTTATTCGATACTGCTGGCTGACTGCCAGTGATTGAAGCCATGATTTGAGCAGTGAAAAAAATTTTGAAAACCAAATGCTAAATATTGATTGTGACCTGGTTAATTCAAAATATTCTGTTGGCAAAAGTTTAAGTTTCAAACAAACTATGTTTCTATACCCTAATAAAGTTGGTCACATGTTTGTAACGCACTGAAGGAGACCCCATAAAGTATATATATTCTTGATCAGCATGAGAAGCTGAGTCGATATAGCCATGTCCGTCTGTCCGTCCGTGCGTATGCGTTTTACTCAGCCGTCTTAAAAGCTATCGGGATAACAATTTTTTCTGTGCTTTTTTTCGGTAGGCAGATCAAGTTTGAAAATCTTTGGGATCGGACCACTCTATCACATAGTTAAATACGAAAAGTAGGTAAAGCAGTTGGAGTATCGCTATGAAATATACTAGTATAATAGTAATAGTAAAAAAACATCAGATCCCAGAATTTCAGTCTGATTGGATAAATAGAACACAAGTTACAGTCTGCCTGCTGCCTACTACGTCAATGCTCGAATCATCAAAGTACACGCATACACACACAGATACAACGCTACATAAACTATATGTGTATGCGTGCCAATCGCGGCATGCGTGTAAAAGGGAATGGGGAAGAAAAAGAACAACAAGAAATGGAAATGATATTTGAACGGATCTGTGCATTAATGAATTGAGTTACAGAAAAAGAGTTTTGGACATGTAGAAATATTATAGCTATGGACTGCAAAGGTAAATAAACTTCGGCACAGCCGATGTTAGCTTCTTTGATATTTTCTAAATTCTATTTGGAAAGAAATCGATAAAATGAACCAAAGGTTAAGTGCGAAATGAAACTCACAATCAATGACATAAGTCCATTTTGCTATAGTCCAAGACGACTTTCTGAGGCTGAATTACAAACAATAATTGACGAATACTTAATCAATCGTACTTGTAAAAAAGACTTCAGGTGAACTCAGAATGTGCGTTGATTTCAGAAAACTAAACAAGGCGACTTCAAAAGATAATTATCCTATTCCACTTATTGATGATCTGCTAGATAGACTTGCAGGAAAAAGAATGGGTTTTTCATGCATACATGCATGAGTATTCAGTTAAGTTTACGTCTTTTACGACACCTCTTGGTCAGTTTAAATTTCTTCGTATGCCATTTGACCACAGAAACGTGCCGTCTATGTACATTTCAAAGGTTTATAAAGAGGATATTTGGCGATATGATTAAAGATGAAAAAGTTATTATATATTTAAACGCCATTAAAAGATATATTGGGCAGATTGATTGAAAAAAAAAATTGGAGTTAGATAGGTGCGAATTTCTTCAGACGAGTGTTATGTACCTAGAGCAGAGCCCTGCACTCATATCCCCCGGGGGACGAACACGTTCGGCACCTCGTATGCGTGTAACCGAACAGCTGCCGAAGTCCTCACACAGAGGATGAGGGTGGATTTAGTTGCCCTCAGCATTTCGACGCGAGCACATCTACGTCGCTTTGCTCGATCGCTACACATAAAAAAATGAATGACTTTATTATTGTTTTCATGTAACTGGCAACTTTTGCAAAAATATTATGAAGTAATATTTTTAATTGAGTATTCTATTCGAAACAGTCTAACAGATAACTATTTAGAAGATCTCCTTCGGATAAAAAGTTATCCATATAATATAGAAGTAAAGCAAATAGTTGACTTTCAAAAAATGTATTAATTCGAAATTATTGGTTTTCTATCGCACTTTTATGTTTGTTTTCGTCACATGCAATTTGCGCAGTGTAAAGCAACTTACTCACACAAGCAAGTGCACAAGTGACAGTTTTCGTTGGCTCTCTTTGTGCCGGGCCCTGACCTAGAGCAAGGATGGCCACGCAGTGGCTCTTTTGGCTCCCGTGGCTCTTTACCGGCAGAGGCTGGGCAGAGAAAAAGGTCACTTTTGCGAGTCGACGCACACAAAAATTTGTGTGCCTCGAGTTTTATGACGGGTCATAAACGGCCTTTTTTCGTCGAGCGAGCGATCGTCGTCGAACTTGTTGGCAGAGGGACGGCCAACAGAGGCTCTCTGCCCAGCCTCTGCCGCTGATGCTCTGGCTCCCAAAAACAATTTCCGTGGCCACCCTTGCTTTAGACCTTCAGGAATTCTCATTTATATTTCTTCTTTTAACTTACCATTTAGAAACGCAGTTTTCACATCTATATGGTGTACGTTTAAATTATATTGGCTTGCTATGAACAGGATAAATCTAAAACTGGCAAATATAAGCATAAGCTATTAGATACTTTTGTGTGAGCCCGCGAGCAACTAGTCTGGCTTCTTATTTAATTTGATTTCCAAATTCATTATTCTTTACTGTAAAAACGCATTTGCAATCAAGCTACATTTTTTCTTGAGCATTTTCTACTATAGTCCAAGTTTTGTTGTAAATATAATCTAATTCTTCCTCTATGGCTTCATTCAATTTTGTTCTGTCACTTCTATTTTTTTCGGCATAATTAGATGGAATACTATAACAATGAAGTAAGTAAGTCGTCTCGCCGACTTGGATATACCATACACCAGTAAAACAAATATTTTAAATTTATAATAACCAATGCATTTTCGTATTTTTAAAAAAATCTGTTTGCATGCTTTTTAGAAGCATATCTTAGTATTTCGCTCACTCAAGCATTCGAGCACGCTAGCGCCCCCACCAGCCAACGCCCACTTCCGGCCATATGGAAAAACGTTTATATGCATAACTTGACTATTTTTATTCCGATTTTGATCAAATTTGGTATTTTGCTTGATATTAGTATCAAATTTAAATGTGCTAAATTTGATTGCACAAGGTAGAAAATTACGGGAGATAATGGAGTTTTTTCAAATTACGGGGGCGGAGGGGGGCGTGGCAAAATCTTTACACATCAAAACTGTGCGCAATTACTAAGCAAATATTTATACCAACTATGGTGTCTCTAGCTAAAATAGGTTTTGAGAAAATCGGTTTTATTTGATTTGCGGGGGCGGTAGGGGGCGTGTCAAAATTTTTATAAATACAAAATGTGCGCGTTTACTAAGCAAATATACATACCAAATTTTGTGTCTCTAGTTGCTATGGTGTTTAAGAAAATCGGTTTTATATCATTTGCGGGGGCGGTAGGGGGCGTGGCAAACATTTGAAACAAACTCGATAAGCGTACATATGACACGAGTCTACATACCAAATTTGGTGGCTCTAGCTCTTATAGTCTCCGAGATCTAGGTGTTCATACAGACGGACGGACGGACGGACGGACAGACGGACATGGCTAGATCGTCTCGGCTGTTGATGCTGATCAAGAATATATATACTTTATGGGGTCGGAAAAGCTTCCTTCTGCCTGTTACATACATTTTAGCGACTTTAATATACCATTTCACCCTATGGGTGTATGGTATAAAAAAAAAAAGACATGGTAAAATTCGATGGTTTCACCCTATTTCGGGTCTTGCGAATCGAACTGCATCATTAGTTTTTTAAGTTATCACGATGGTTTCATACAAAATTTTTTGCGGAAGGTTTTCATCAAAGTTGCCATTTTTTCGAAAAGGGCATTTTTTCCATTTGCTCCTAACTTCTAAAATATTTATTTTTTTTAAACACTTTCTTTAGCAAAGTTTCTTAGAATTTCTGAAACTTGGCTCAACTCCTCTGTTTTAGAGAACGAAATTCTTTCTAATAACTTGATTTCTTATAGGCTTGATCGTGTTGGTCGTCGAGGCGGTGGAGTACGGTGTTGTGCCGATTGAAATGCCCTTAGGTGTTGAGTTTATTTGCGTTAAAGTAACATGTTCCAACTTTAGCTTATATATTTCTTATTCATATATTCCTCCAGCTTCTGATATCATGACCTATATGCACCATGCTGATGCTTTGCAAACTATTTTTAATAGTCTTAAAGATCGTGATTTCCTTATAGTTTTAGGTGATTTCAACTTGCCTAACATTTCTTGGCTTGTTGATGATAATCTATCTTTCTTAATTCCTTCATCTCAACATGTTTTTCTTGATTGCCTACTTGAATGTCCGCTATATCAGTTGAATTCTTTCCTTAACTCTTCTAAAAGAATCCTTGATCTTGTTTTTGTCTCTGATCCCACTGTTAGTTCTGTATCCCGAACACAGCCCCTAGTGAAACCTGAAGATCCTTATCACCCTACCATTGAAGTTACTATTTCTTACAATTCCGTTACTAATTCATTCCTTCTTTCCACTTTTGATTGGTCATTTCTATTTGAGTGCTGTGATATAGATTGTGCAGTGAACTTTTTCTACTCTGCTCTTAATTCTCTAATTGATAAATGCGTTCCTTATGTGAATGTCTCTACCGTCACCAGTGCGCCGGTCTGGTTCACACGTAGGCTGTCTAATCTCCGTAACATTAAATCGAGATTTTTTAAAAGGTTTAAAAAAACTGGTTCGCGACTTGACTATGCAAATTATTGTGTAGCGAAATCTCAATTTTGTCTCTTAAATACTCAATGCTACAATAATTATATCGTGCGCTGTAAGGTTGAATTCTATAAGAACCCCAAAAGATTTTACAACTTTGTTAATTCTAAACGACGCTCTAACCTACTACCTTCCACCTTTAGACTTTACGACCAGACTGCTAATAATGATTCAGATATTGCTGATCTGTTTGCTAAATTCTTTCAGTCGACTTATTCTACTACTGCTTCGGATCCCACATACTATCCCTTCTCAATCTCACATTTAAATTGTATGTTTTTTCCTAGTATTACTGAAGACTGTATTATCTCTAGCTTATCATCTATGAAGTCTTCCTGCGTACCCGGGCCTGATAATATACCTACCTAGGTGCATCGTTAAAATGTGTTCGATTTCCCTACCTAAGCCTTTATCTCGGTAATTCTTTATATCGAGTGAGACTTGTAGCTTTCCTGATGTTTGAAAGGAGTCTTTTATTATTCCATTTTTTAAAAAGGGCAACAAATCGGATATTTGTACGGTAGTTACCGTGGCATTGCCAAACTTTCCGCAATACCTAAGCTGTTTGAGAAAATTATTACGTCTTCTCTTCTTGGCTTGGTTAAAATCGTATCTTATTGGCAGAACCCAAAAGGTGTCTTTTCGTTCCTCAATATCCAAAACTGTTCGAATTACCTCAGGTGTCCCCCAAGGCAGTCATCTGGGCCCACTGTTATTTACCCTGTTTATAAATGATTTATCCTTGGCCTTGGTTCACTGACGCGTGCTCATGTTTGCGGATCACGTCAAGACTTCTTGATTCTATTCGCTTCCATAGCGAAGGAAATAATAACCCGTTCTTCATTCGTTGAATTCAAAATATGAACTGATTTTATTTATCAATGTGTTGTGTATATAAATGAACTCTTAGAATCTAGGAGGCGACATTTGTTCTTAAAAATACTTATTCTAATGACCCACGTTTTTCGGGGGTTGAAAATTGTTTATATTTCATGCTCAGAGTTGTGGATGCATGTTTTGTTTGATTTCAAGCAATACTCGATATATGAATCTGTATGACTTATTTTTGTTTGTCTTTCGTTTTGTATATTTCTTTGGTCAATCTGATTTGGAGAAGCCATTTCAGATGAACACGATGTTTAATCTTAAACATTCTGCCAAGGGCAGCCAAATGCGACGCACAGTTGGGCCTCTGCTCAGATAGCGTTGCAAAAATACGTTTTTTCATGATCGCGTTTGGCAAAAATTATATATGCAATCGATAGGAAATACTTTAGAGATTATGAATCCGAAAAATTTTGAAATCGGTTGAGATTCATGGGTGCTAGAGGCGCCCAAAGTTGAGACATTTTTAGTGAAAAGGAAAAAATGATAATTTAAAAAAAAAATCGCAACTTTAAAACTGAATATTGGGCTATTTCAACAATCAATCTTGGATTTTTTGGTTTTATCTGAAAAGTATGTTCTTTATTAATAGCATGTTTTATAAATTTTAATAATTACTATTGAACTTGAAGCGTTTAAAAAATGTACTAAATATTGGCATTTTTTGAACTTTGATGGAATAAAACTAGCAATACTCAACGAGTATCAATACCGGACTACATACACTAGGTAGGTGAAATATTTACCTATCAGATGTATATAGTCCCAATATGCGGAGACCTGCGACAGCGATGCGTAAGCCATAAAAATAAGGCAACCTAGCCTAAAAAATGCGCTGCAGGTATAAGGAAGAAGAAGAGCGCATGCATATTGGCCTGTAGCTTCTTTGTATTTAAATGATAACATTGCGTAATGCTGTTTTGCAATTACAAACTGTTTACATATATGCCTTTCTACAATGATAAATTGCTAATTAACTGCTTTGGAAAAAATGACAAGACAGGTAAATGTTATTTAAGTTGATGAAAAGTTTGTCCTATTTGTGGGTTTGTCGTTTTTATTTCCGTTTACCTAATTGGCTCACGGAAAGGATTTAATAGAATATCAGTGTTTACCAATTGGAGAGCTATCCGAAGAAGCACAGGATTGTAAAAACAAGGACTACAAAAGGTTCAGATACACTAATACATTAAAAACTTCTCGTGTTAGACAAAATGAAGACCTTTTTAACATGCTATCAGCCTCTTCGGACCCACTTATTGCATCACTGAGACACGTGCGATCACGAAAGGATTTGGAAAATAGCAACTATAGTCCCGAAATGTTGAGTTTATTAGATACTGATGTAAATATTGAAAATTATTTTGAAGAAAATCAGCCATCAATAGCAAATTTTCAAAATTAACCTAAAAAAAAATAAAAAAAATTTTTTATTTTCTTTTTGTAATTATGTTAAAAAACCAAATTAAAACATTAAAAAATGTTACATAGTCGTCTAAAACAATGAAAAATTCCATTTGTGATTGAAAAAAACCGGGTCTCGATCCATTTTCAAAGGAAAAACATGCTTGGAAATATTTTCTGACTTCGACCTTGAATATTACAGCACCACGAATACCCAGCACTTTAGACAATCATTAATTTTGAAGCTTAAGGTATTCTTTATCATATGCGTTTTAAAATTTTTAAATTTTTGAAATCGCTTTATTGGTTTAGACGCCATGATTTTTGCAATGCTAAATGCCAGAAGGCCCCACTGTGCGACGTTTTTGAATTTATTTTTATAGTTAATTGTCTTATAGAAATTTTTATTAATATTATCATTAGTAAGAAAACTATTGTTAAAGAAGCATGACAGTTACATGATGGACGCTCGAAACCTAATCAATCTGATGTTCCTTTGCCGATTGTAACTAACTTCCTATTCTTACCAATTCTGCTGCATGGTTTACTAAATTGGCTTCTACTGGATTTCATATTATTTTATATTTGGCATATTACTAATATCGCCCAGTGCTTAATAATTTTTGTTTCGGGAAATTTACCCACTCCTGATGTGCATTACTGTGGTGACTTCTAGCCTTTTTATATGGTGGAAAATTAAAAAAATAACTACTTTTACTTTTCGACTTGTTCCAATCTGATCATTGCTCCACTTTTTTTTAAATTCAGGCTGATAGCTAAAATTTGAGCTGTTATTCTGTTTATTCTTAGATGTTGTCCTTTTATAACTATTTTGCCTTGTCTGCCCTTTTTGTAATGCAGATTCGGACAATTTATTACCGGAATCTATTTTGACATTATTTTTTTTATAATCGTTATTTAACTCAACCATTGCCACCTGAATATTCTTATTTTGTACTGGGATATCCACTTCTTCCCCAGTTTTCACTGTACCTCCAAAGTGAGGTCCTGCCGGGGGCATAAATTTATTTCTTTATTACTTTGAAGAATTATTTCTTTTACCTCAGCTTTTATCTTACCTCCAATGTGAGGTCCTGCTGGAGGAGTCAAATGCTGACTTATTTCTTGAATTTTGTTGTTGAGTTTGTTTTGAATTGAATTGTATTTATTTTCACGCTTACCTTTGTTCTTCTACCAACGCTGTTGCATACCTGTGACATGTATTGTTGTTGCCCCTACAGATTTATTACTTTTGGATTTGGTGCATCTCGAGGCGATCCAATCAATTAAGTATTTTGCCCTAGTAGATTTGGGTATATATGATTATCCCCATTATTAAATAAACCTTACCAGGTTTATTAAAGGTAGGATCAGCTAGTACGTAGGATTGCCATTTTGACATATTCACGCTTACCGTTTTTATTTGTATGTTTTTTAACTTTAGGTAGCTTTAATATTCGAGCTGCCTCTTCAGACAAAATAGTGCTCTGTGAACCACAAACTCTAAGAGTTTTAAATTCTCCATTTTGTTTTTTAACTTGTATTAGGGCTGTAGCCAACAGTGTTGGTTGAGCCGTTACACAAGTGATAACTATCTCCTGTATTTCTTCAAAACGGAGTAGAGTGTGGCGTCCTTTACTGCATAATGAATAATTCTATCTCTGAAATACTGAGTATCGAAAGTTCCCTGCTGTAGCAGTTTGTTATGATTAGGTATCCATTGATTCCTTATCTCTTTTACTTCCTCGATTACCATGCTAGTTAAGTTTCTAGTGTCTAAAGCTTTTAACTGCTTTAACCTTGTATGCAATTCTACCAGCTTCTCCAACAATTTGTCAGCCTTATTAGAAACATTTTATATGGTGTATGTATGTGTGACAATAAATTGTTTTTTTTTTTTAGTATGTATTTAATTATATAATTTTTTTTTTTTTTTTAAATCAATTTTGGTTATTGACCATTATGTTTTTTTAATATCCCTTTTTTTTGCTACTTTCCCTACTCGATCATCGCAGTGATCTTCCTACCTAATGTTTCGCATAGCTTTACAGGCTATACTGCTATGGGGCAGAAAAGGTTCCGCTCAATTTCACAATATTTCTTACAATGTTTTTTGTTTGCAAACAATTTTAATTTATGATTTATTTAATTGTTGTGCGCTCTTTGTAGCGCTACCGGTCCTACTGCGTCCAGGGTCTAGCTTGTCGCGATAGACGGTGCCTTTCTCACCTTATCTCTCCTCATCTGTCTGTCACTTCTCTTCGAGCTATACTTTTCAATCATCTACAACGAAACCGCTAAATACACTCTGGACTTGGACTGGACTTGGATTGCTTGCAACTCATCCCTGACCATATTGGCTGTGAATCGGGGCATACCTGGCACCTTGTGCAAATAAAACACCTCCACCGGGTCGGGGATGTTTAGTTGTGTATAAAGCTAAGCTACCTTCTTCAATAAGTTGTTATCTGTCTTTTAGCTTAAGGTTTTTCGTCGACTGCTGTGTTAGTTGACGTAAATAAATAAATAAATAAATAAATAAATCACCAAACACCAAAATCGGAATATAGTGTAAACGTTTTCACATATGGCCGGAGTTACCCGTTGGCTGGTGGGGGCGCTAGGGTGCTCGTATGCTTCAGTGAAAGAAATACTAAGATATGCTTGTAAAAAGCATGTGAACAGAATTTTTTAAAATACGAAAATGCATTTGTTATTATACATTTGAAATATTTGTTTTAATGGTGTATGGTATACCTAAGTCGGCGAGACGACTTACTTACTTCATTTCATTATTGAAACCAAATTCAGCTGGTGAGCCCTATCAATATCTACCAACCTATTAACGGACTGCAAACATGGAAAATATACGTATAAACGATATTTACTAGGCTGTTGAAAAGGGCGGAGTTGGCCGTAGGCTAGTGGCGGCGCTATTTCTAGCGCTATTCTCGCTCCCTTGTAAGCTATTTCAAGTCTAAACGTTACTTCCGTAGCAATATCTTCTGTATTATATATGGTTAGTTATTGTATTAAATTCTGAGAACTGTCGTGGTAACCTCCCGAAGACTAGTTCATATGGACAATATCCATGAGTGACCGACGGTGTTATGTTGAAATAATCTGAAATAATGTATCCAAACATCCTAATCAGTTTTATCCGCAAATATGTATGTACAAACAAACGTATTCTTTGAATGTTCTATGACTTTGTTGTATTGTCCCTAAAGTCTGGACGTTATATTGTCTATCTTTAGATATTTGCACAAGTCATTTATTACTGAATTCTTCTATTCTGTTCCCACGTCCGTAATAAACGTAAAATACTTTAGAATAAAGTTTTTAAATATGAATTTGCCAACTGTTATTGTGCTTTTGTTTAAAATAGGAATGGCTACTAAATATTCTGTTTGTGTCTACAATCGATCTATCAAAAACTATTGTTGGTGTTTCTGTTAATGTCATAGGGGTCTAATATGTGATGTTGTTTTTAAATTTTGGCATTTTAGACATCTACGTATGTACTCTTATACACAACGAGTGTTGAATTTCCAATAGTAGTGTCTTCTTATTTTTGCTAAAGTGCTTGAAATTTGCAAATGACTTCAAATATGTTGGACTTCTTGTACCTTCTTGTTCCTTTTAGGTCTTTATTTTGCATGTCTTTTATATTGGATATTGTTGGTGTTTAAACTATATAAAATAAGATAACATTAAGACAATCATAATATAGAAATATATGTCAAGTTAGTATGTAACCCGATTATAGATATCGATGTCTCATCAGTCATAAGTAGATTTGAGATGGTCAGCAGTTAACAATAAAGACCTAGTTAATTAAGCTGCTATGCAATAAAGACGTATTTTGCTGACCTAACACTATGTCGAACTATGCACTGGTGTGCTCTCTATTTTTACTATAAAAGAAATGCATTATTCTTAGTAAGATCATATACCAATTGTAGTTACATCGGGTGTGCATCGCTGTGTCTTTGGCCCCCAATCTCTACCTTTGTAATCTCACTCCGAAATCCACCCAATTCATGTGTTGGTTGCGACAACCTTTAGTCACTGGTTTATGTGCTAGTGCCTATATATATATAAATAAATAAACATTTAATAACTTCAAGAAATACTATCGTTTTTCATTGAACATTTTGGTGACCCCGAAATTGGCGGCTCCAAGCTGAAAGATTAACAGACTTGGTGAAACCGTCACTGTTAACTAGGCGACTACTTTCTTTGCACGCTTTGGACGCAGTACAATCCTAAGCGAGGGCACAAATTGGTGAACATTCCACATCAATCTGGGGTCCCGACTAAAAAATCGCAATTGATTAACGTGGCAATCAGTGCGTACCAATATAAATAAATAAAACAATTTATTGGAAAACTAGTGGTTGGTTTTCCGCAACAGGGTAGCAGTGCATACCCATTGAATGAAAAATGATCAACTAGGCGATCACTTCTTCAAAAACATTTAACAACGATTTGAGTCAACAGGGCGACCAAATCATAATAAGTTATTTTTTATGTAAAATAAAGTTTCTTCAACTCTGTTGCATAAAAAATAAACAAAAAACAAAAAGAAGTTTTAAATTTGGCGTCAGCAATCTCTGACCTAGCTAAACCCAGGTATTACATACGAGTACCATAATTTGGCATCAGTCAGCAATTTTTAACAAATAAAAGAAACTCAAAAAATTGGTTTCACTGTCGTGGCGTATATCTGTGTAAAAAGAATACGAATATTGGAAATAAAATTAACTATTGTTAAAAAAACTAAACAAAAGGCGACTTCTATTTAGTTCTTATTCTTATTTGTACTACACTTGACCAATTTAAGAAACGAGTCGGAGAGTTCCCTGTCTTTGACAAAATAAATAAACTCCCATCGGGTCAAGTACTAGTATAAATAAGCAAGTACATAAGAATATAAAAGAACATGGAGGAGTTCTATAATCAGCAGACAGAACGCGGAGAGGCAATTCAGGCCTTCATTCGGAATACCAAAAAGGATTCTATCGCCAGGAAGACGAAGCCATCCTATTTCGGGGAGAAACTTGAGCTCCTGGAATACATGTGGGAGAACTTCGAAAAAAGTCATCAGAAGCTAATGGACAAATTAAATAACGTGCCAACAGAAGATGACTACTTTGTAACGGACTATTTCACCAGAATGAAGGCGGTGGTAACTAATACTGTGGAAGATTGGAAGGACCACTTGGCAAAGATAAAATTAGAGAGGCAAGCTCGTCAAAGAGAGGAAGAGCGAGTCATGATCAAAGCACTGCTTCGCAAGCAAGGTGCGCTGTTGGATTCATTGTCCAGGACATTAAGACAAATAGTGCCTGAGGAAAAAATGAATTATAAATCGGTAGTCGACAAATTATGGATGCAAATTGAAGAAATCCATTATGAGATTCATCGGCTAACTGACAATCCAGCCGAAGCCGGATATAATATAGCTACGTTTGTGGCCGAAAAAAACACAATGCTGAAATTCTGTGTGGCACCAGCAGAAAATGAAGAGATACAATCAGCGCCTGTAGTGCAATCGATACAATCATTGCAACTACCCAAAATTCCCATTCCAAAATTTGATGGGGATTATCTGCTTGGTCAGTGTTGCAGGATCGATTTAATAACAAACGAGTTCTAGTAACAGCCATACTGACAAAGCTGTTTGATCACCCAAATGTGGGAAATGACGCAGCTTCGATAAAGAATTTGCATGATAACATCTTTGAATCATTGCAAGCTTTAAAAAATGAAATTGGATAGATTCAACCACGCACTATATGAGCAATCTCTTTCAAACACAAGGGATCTACAGGAAGTAAAGGATTTCCTATCATTCTTGGAACAGCGCTTCCTAACATTACAGGCAATTGGAAAACCAAGAAACGAAAATCGCAGCATTGAAAAACTAAATCCAAGGAAGACATGCGCAGTAGCATCTGGGACAAACAGTACCTTGTGTGCTTTCTTTGAGATATCAAAACAAAACTCTTCCATTGTGAAAGGTTTAAAATAAAATCCGCAGCAGAGCGGCTAAATTGGGTGCAGAGACACAAATTGTGTGTCAATTGCTTTAAGCCAGACCATATGGCCAAAAATTGCTCATGGAGGGGATGCTTCAAATGCGATAAAAAACATAACACGATGTTGCATTTAGACACAGGTAACCAAATGGCTACATCTGCTTCAGCAGCGTCTGCATATGGAATTGGCAGAAAATACACTCTGTTGGCAACGGCCAAGGTAGTAGTAAAAGGGATCAATGAAAGGACAGGAGAATTTCGAGCACTCTTGGATAGCGGCTCACAAGTAAATCTCGTCTCAGAGAGACTGGTAAAGAAGTTATCATTAAAAATTAACGAGACTCTAAATGGAGACTAAATGGAGTGGGTGGTCAACCACAGATAAGCAAGGCGCGAGTAAGCTTGGTTGTAAGGTCAAGATACAACAAGTTCGCAATGCTAGTTGAGGCATTTGTTTTGCCACACATAATAGGTGACCAACCCACAGAACCGATAACTGAGAAAGTCACATTACCAAACCACATTCAATTAGCGGACCCAACATTTGATAAACCAGGAAAAATTGATATGCTGTTGGGAGCTGATGATCACTATGCTATACTGCTACCAGAAAGAAGACGGGGAAATCGAAACCGTCCAACATTACAAAATTCGGAATTGGGATGGATTGTTGCTGGCAGAATTAATATGTCAACGTCAGCTTCTATCACATGTATGGTAGGCATAACTAATCCAGAGGAATCTCTAGAAAGATTTTGGCAGCTAGACACACTAGAGCCAATAAAAAGGTATAGGAGTCCAGAGGAAGAGTATTGTGAAAAATTCTTCCTCGATAACTTACACACGGCGGCTGACAATCGACTAATTGTAAAACTTCCATTTGCTGAAGAAGCTTCATCCCTTGGAGAATCTCGGGAAGTAGCCATAAGAAGATTCATGTCGTTAGAGCGGCGATTGAGCCCTGACATAAAAAAGGAGTATGTGAAATTTATGTCAGAATATGAACAGCTTGGATATATGAAGCATTTAATGGTGGAGCAAATACCCAAGAACCATTACTTTATCCCGCATCACTGTGTACTAAAGCCCGAAAGTACCACCACCAAGCTAAGAGCGGTTTTTGATGCATCATCCAAAACGTCATCAGGAAAATCTCTGAACGACATTTTATATCCAGGACCAGTTGTACAGAGTCAACTCTTCTCAATTCTACTGCGGTTCAGGACACACAAATATGTGTTCACTGCGGACATTGAAAAAATGTATCGTGAAGTTTGGATAAACCCTGCCGATCATTTCAATCAGATGATTGTGTGGAGAGAGGATCCAAGTCAAGAACTGAAGTTTTATCGTTTAAAAACGGTGACTTATGGAACAACATCAGCCCCATATTTAGCGACAAAGTGTCTGGAATATTTGGCGCTAAAAAACATGGAAAATTTGTCGTCTGGAGCATTGGCATTAAAAAATGACTTTTATGTTGATGATTGTCTTACAGGAGCAGACAGTTTACCAGAAGCCCTGCAAATAAGACACGCGCTGCTAAAAATCTTGAGATCTGGGTTTCAACTTACGAAAGTGGTGTTCAAATAGCAGTCAACTTCTAAAAGAAATTCCAAAGGAGAAACCGATTGCTGACATCAATCTGCGGTGACACACTGGAACAAACAAGTGTCAAAACATTGGGAATCATATGGGCACCCAAAGAAGACCAATTATGTGGAAAGGCTCAAAGACATACAAAAGGAATAACCAGACGAGTGGTGCTATCTGAAGTCGGTCAAATCTTTGATCCTCTAGGACTTTTCGCACCGGTAGTGGTAAGAGCGAAAATTTTTCTTCAACATGTTGCTACCGAACGAATTGAGATGGATGAGGACCTACCGCCGTATTTGGAGAAGCAATGGGAAGCTTACCGAGAGGATGTACAGGCACTAAACCACATGAAAATTCCAAGGCATATTTTTGATGGCAAGGTCCCCACTACAAAGGAATTGCATACATTTGTTGATGCATCAGAAAAGGCGTATGGTGCGGCAGTTTATATCCGATCAACCTATAAAAATGGCCAAATTTCGGTCAGATTATTGTGCGCCAAGTCGTGAGTGGCTCCCCTGGAAAAACAGACACTGCCCCGGCTGGAACTATGTGTAGCTGTACTTGGAGCTGAACTCACGGATAGAGTTCGACAGGATCTCCAACTCGGATTAGAAGGTGTGGAATCATTTCTCTGGTCAGACTCAACAGTAGTACTCTCTTGGATTAATTCACGGGCATCACATTTCCACACGTTTGTGGCTAATCGGTTGACCAAAATACATGCGGTATCACATCCAAGGCAATGGCGTCATGTGTCATCAGCGTTCAACGCAGCTGATGTTCTGTCTCGAGGCATATCAGCAGCCCAGCTTAGCACACATACATTATGGTTATATGGACCACTATTTTTGCATGGACCACAACGTGGCTGGCCAGCACCATTTAAGCCTACAGAGCACACGATTGATACCGCTGAGAAGAAAACCAAGGTATTCAGCATGGTGACTGCCACGGCAAACAACAAGAGTGAATGGATGTATACGGTAAATCACAGAAATTCGTTTTACCGGCTACAGCGAATAGTGGCGTATGTACTACGGTTTTGTCACAAGCAGAACAGGAAACCAACGGCTCAGTTAGAGTTGGACCAAGCACGGAGAGTGATCATTAAGCAAATTCAAGAAACAGGATTTGCATATGAATTACGGCACTTAAAGAAACGACCTGATCAACCGCTAGATCGCAAAAGCACGGTGGCAACATTGCCACTAATACTGGATGAATATTCAATCATACGAGTAGCAACTCGGCTGGCTACAACAAGCACCAGTATCAACGGAAACAAGGAATCCATATCTCTTGCCGTATAATGATCCGGTGGTAAAAATGATACTAAGGAAACTTCATGAAGAGAATCTTCATTGTGGACATGAGGCACTACGCGGAATAGCTAGGCAACAGTACCACATCATTAAGGTGAAGCCGATGGTCCGGAATGTGATCCAGGGCTGCGTAACATGCACCAAGTACCGGCCTCAGTTCTTTAAACAAGTCATGGGCGACTTACCTGAGCACCGGGTATCTCAAAATAGACCCTTTCTCAACGCCGGAGTAGACTATTGTGGACCATTCTGGATCCACCATAAAGTTCGAGGAAAACGTCCCAACAAGGCTTACATTGCAGTATTCTCAAATGTAGGTGCGCTTCATTGGGCGCAGAGAAAGATGTCAGACATTATACTGCGACAATGCAACAAACTTTGTTGGAGCAAACAACCAACTGAAGGAGCTGAATGATACTATACACTCAGAGAAGGCAGCAGATACTATTAAGGAGTTTTGCAACAAAAAAGGAGTGCAATTTAAGTTCATACCACCACGGTCTCCACATTTCGGAGGATTATGGGAAGCTGCGGTGAAATCCTCTAAGCATTTACTGTTAAAAAACGCATCGACAGCAAATTTAACGTTTGAACAACTGTCTACCATCATTGTCAATGTTGAAGCAGTACTGAACTCTCCCCCGTTAACCCCAAACTCAGACGATCCCAACGACTTGACAGCTCTAACCCCAGGCCATCCATTGATCGGAGAACCAACCTGATGCAGAGCCAGTAATACAGCGTTCCATTCCAGAGCAATGGGAGTTAGTTGCACTAAGCATACACTCTGGACACAATGGTCTCAAGAGTACCTACAGGAATTGCAGGGTACATCCAAATGGAAGAAACCATATAACAATGTCAATGAAGGCATGATGGTAATTCTAAAGGAGGATAATGTGCCAATCTTGCAGTGGCCGATTGGACGAATTGTCAAATTGTATCCAGGCCTGGATGGATATGTCCGCGTGAAATCATATTCTTCGAGTTCCAATTTCATATTGGTGAATGAACTTGGGTTTGTCATTGAAGATAAGTAAGTTAATGGTCTGTTTTTAATAAGAAATGTTTTCCGCACAAAACTGTGGCTTGTGGCTAAACAAATTAATCAAATATAAAATTACTTTTATATAATTGGCGCCCAATGTATACTAAAAGTGCCCACCGTCTAAAAACAAATTAAAGTGAAAAAAACCGGAGCTATCGACATTGTCGATGTTATACTACTAGCAATGGTAAAGTATAGCGGACGTTTATGATACTATGCGCAGTACGTTCAAGTGGCCCCTACGACACCAGGACAAAGCCTGTTATGCGCGAGCCCAAACAAAAGTTGCCCAACTCCCACACGACCGACCGAGGGGTGCAGCCGTATAACGCACGGCACGAATCGGGTGGACAAATACACAACATAACAGGTCAATCCATTCAGTTTTGACGAAGTTCATGAAACGATGGTAGAAGAGGGATTGCAAATAGTCAAAAGGATAAAAGACGCTCAAAAGAAAGAATGAAGCACGAAAACAGACCAAGAATAGACCAAAAATACCATCATGGTGGAAAAAGTTTTTGAAAAGTCAAACTAACGCCTCGGTAACAAACTTACTCCTTTGTACAAAAAAGGAATTGTAGAGGCAGACCTGGAAACTAAAATTCTCCAAAAGTGAAAGGAGGCCCATAAAGACAATCGCGCCCTTTAAAAATTGTTGAGAAATGAGATTATGTTATAGTACCTAAAATTACAGAACGGACTTTGTACTGATACTGATAATCGTAAGGACTCACGCATGACTGACTAAAATGGCTGCACGCAACAATTAGTAGCCGGAACTCAAGCCCATTGTAGCTCCCGACCATGTCATCTGGAATTTTCAATCGTTGTGGACGAATGGTTATCATTAACGACGCCACCATCGACAACATGGACGAAGTCGGCAACAAAAAAGGGTGAATGAAACCTACCTGGTGACATTCAGCGACAAGATTACCATCAACCAAACGACGTTTGTCAACAAATGTGATGCGCTCTGAAAGAAACCAATGGTGTCAGCCGAATTACAAATCCACATTACGAAATACCGGGAACACTTAAGCCTGCTTTTGGAGGCACAATCTAACCATCAACAACCTCTGTCATATAACCGGACTACGCTCAAAACATATATCGGGCCCTGTATTGAGCAGCAGTGTTCGCCATCTATCTGGACATTCGCAGACTCCAGAGACGCAAGTTAGTGACAACTCTTCAGAAGTCTTAAAAGAGAAGTTAACATGGACAAGAGAGTTAAGACCGGATACAATTGCAATATTGGCAGTGTGCGTGCCCACTGGTCAGCGATCCCAATGCTAGCGACACGACGCCCTGTGTCATGTCACTGCTGGCCAGCTGGGTTCTTGGATAACTTTTTGATAAATTTGTATACAGTGGGTTGCCGTCTTAGCCTTTTCTTGCACATTGGCCCTTTAGGACAGTTTGCTGTCTATAATCAATACAAAATATTTTATATATTTTCTGGTAGTCAAGACATTCCATATATTTTTAGTGGGATTCAGTGCGGAACCTTATATTTCTTGGTTAAGAGAGTTAGCTCCGTTTACCGCTATGTTTTAAAAGTAATAGCATGTAAGTGCCTCCTTTAGAATTGACCAATATCCATTCGGAGCGCACCTGCCTTCTTTGGTATAGGCTTGTTGGTTGCCATTTAGTAATCATTAATACTTTTTACCTCTAAAAATTTCCATAAGCCATGTTCCAAAGTAGAGCGAATAAAACTCCTCCTTGGGTGAGTCTCTAATGGCCTCCTTTAGAATGTAGACCCAAAACACAAATGGCTTGTTGTTTGCCATTTAGGTGATAATTAGTACATATTTTTTACCTGCTTTGGGTATAAGCAGAACACGTGCTTTTTTTTTTTATTTTGCGATCATAAAAAAATTAGTTTTGAAACGTTTTCTGGGCAGAAATCTGCCAAGGCCTTGGCGCCTCTGCAGAGCCTGTGCGGCAGCACGGCTTAACTAACATGTCTAAAATAAAAATCGATTTTGAATAAATAATTTTTTTTTTAATTTCAGATATACAATGTTGGGAGCTAGTTTAGTGTGCGAGCAGGATTGGCACAAACTGCTTAAAAGTCCTGCAAACTCTAATGGAACGCTAGGACAACGAAAAGGAAAAGTGGGAAGACCAAGAAGATCGAAGGACTAATAACATATATTTCATACTTTGAATAAACGCCTATTTAAAATCACTTAAGGAAGTTTTTTATGGTTGAAATGAGATCGAAATATTTTTGACGTCCATTTTGCAAAAATTTAAAAGAATTCCGATATTTATAGGAATGCGTAATTTTTTCATGCAAACCCCGTTTACACAATTAACTAAAATACACTGTTCTTTGAGAGACACAAAAAAACACATCATAGAAAACTTTTGCAGCTTTAAAATACATGATCAAAGTTCAAAAATATTTTAACGCATGTTGGAAATGTTAAATAAACTCATGGAATTAAATTTTTTTTGTAAGTTGCATCAAAAAATGTTCAACCATAACGAAAACTAGATAACACTCAGTATAATCCTGGAGGACTTAAACCGCTTTCTGACCCACTTGCTTTAGACCAGCGGTCGAAACGCATACAGTCACAAATGATGATTTTACATATGTGTGTGCGGCAACACGCATAAAGTGAAAAACTTTTTCTTGCTTTACACTAAAAAAAAATTTGTTTATTGTGTTTCAGAAAATTATTAACCGACCACTGGATTGAGTGTAAAAAGCGTCCTCAGAAAACGATTCCACGATTTCTTAATTTGTACGTTCAAGAGTGTACAAAACAAATTTAGCTTCAAACGTTGTGCCTTAACTGTTCTGTGTTTGACTGGCAGACTGAGAAACAGTGCCAGTTACAGACTTCTTCTCCTTCCATGCCTGTACTTTTGGTCGGCAATTCACATGGATAGGCTCGTGTTGCCTTTGTGTCACGTCGGCGTTATCAAGAATTTATTTCGGTTTTAAAGAGAGCCTCAACCTTCTTATATCAATGTGCGTAATGAACTCAGTGATTTTTTGTGAAAGGGAAATAAGATATCTAATATATAATAATGAGTGGAAATGAGTGGAAAGGAATAATTTGGTTGATTAAAGTTGCTCATATTTAAAACTTAAATATAACGAAAATATTTATAACGAAAAACTCAATATTACGACTTACGTTGTGTTCAAAAAAATAGCAGCGCCCTCAAGCATTGACTTCAGAGTTGATAAATCATATAAAAAATACCATAAATGCACCAATTTTAAAATTTATAATCTATATTTTTATATAATGAATTTACTATCACTTCGGACTGAACAAAAAGTCCCCCATTTTTAGAAATGAGCAAGATAGAGATGTTCATAAAAATAGCAGTGACAACTAAGAATTAAAATTTGTCGATTACAAATAATTTCAAACTTCAAATTCTGTTTACCTTTGGTTCTTAGGACTTAATACTTAGTCCCGAACCAAATATTGGGAATAGCGGCTAGGCACCCCATACATTTTCAATGGGTTACCAATCCAGCGACTAAGCTGGCCCTGGCATTACGTCGATTCTTTCAAATTGAAAACAACTTTTTCGAGCTTGCTCCTATGTTTTGGGTCGTTGGAACGGTGATATGTCCATTTTATGGACATATTCCATATGATATAGGAGAGCCTAACCTTCTTCACTTAGACATTTCGATTCATCTTCCCTTTAATCTCATGAATTGGGCCAAGTCCAATTGATGAGAAACAAGTCCAAATCATGTCACATTTCTTAACCGTTTTAGCGTGTTGTGTGGGTGGTATTCCGTATGTTCTGGCCGACGTACATATTATTTAGACCCTGCACCACCAGACAAGACTACTTTGCATTCGTCTGTACCGAGAATATTACGCTAGTTTGCAGTGGGAAGATTCATTTGGAGTTTTGTCAAAATACAAAAGTGTTTTTACATGCTTCGAAGTCAAGAGTGGGTCATTCCTTAAATTTCGCGCGTTTAGTTCTTGTTCTAGGAGTCTACGCCGACAAGTGACTCCCCTTACGCAAACTGATTGAATCTGCTGTATATAACAATGTGCCAGTCATCTAAACCCGTTTTTACATGTTTTACGCCACGTTTTTCGGGTTCTTTTGATATTCTAGGACAGCAGAGACCATCTTTGTAGAATATCCAACTAAACTTTGTTATTTTTTTTTTAGGTTTTAACTCCAAGGTTTTAAATCCACTTCGTCTTTTTAGCATAGCAATGCGTCTACATCCCGACTACAACATATTTCCTAACTAATTACGCTCAATACTAGCAGATATGTACACTTTTTATTTACTTTTTTCGCAACTAATCGAAAAACTGCTATTATTTTGAACAACCAAATTTGTGGGGATAAGCACAAATGTGTGAAAAACGACCAAAAAATTCGTAAAATTAAGAGAACTTTCTCCTTTTTCCTATGTGTATATTCCATCTTACAAAAACAAAGCCAAAAAACTGAATCTTTAAGAAGGAATATGCGAATTTTTTTTGAATCTCTATTAGCATTTACTGCGCTGCTATTTTTTTGAACACAGCTGTAGGTCAATTAAATACATATGTATATATAAGTATCATCTTAATAGGTAATAACATGGGTTGGCCAAATTCGACATTGCATATCTTTCATGGCGTTTTATATCTAAACATATTTGGATTTTCTCTCTCTACTTCCGTCTTTACAAATCTACAAATCTGAAATCACAATGGTTTGTTACTACGTAAAAAGCTTCGGCACTTTTTCCAAATTTTGTAAATAGTTAGTGTAAGTGAAGTGTAAGTGTAGGTAATTGAACGAAATAGAAAGTGGGAAACAGTCTGGAACATGTAGAAATATTATAGACAAAAGCTGCAAGGGTATAGCCGAACTCAGCTTCTTTGATATTTATTTGTTTCGAGCTTTTTTTTTACAAACTTTCCTTTAGATTCTATAACATTAATTTTTTTACAAACTTTCTTCAACAAAGTTTTTTAAAATTAAAATGGAAATGGAAAGACATTAAGCCTCTATTTATAGTTGCTCGGGAGCTTTGGACCGAAATGTAAAAAAAATGGAACCTTAAACCATTTTTCCTTAATCAGTGGTTTTCCTTACCATGAGTTTAATTCATTAAATTTATAATTTTTTATTGTTCTAACAAAACAAATTTGAATTTGAAAGAGCGCGCTTACATTTTAGGCACACGGCAACAATATCAAAACGTTTACGTTTTAATGATTCTCAACCGTTGCCACTTCAGAGAAATAGTTGTTTTTCTTGCACAGTACTTGAAAACTACACTACTTATAAATCTTAAATTTAACAGTATAATTTTCATTAATTTCATTAACTAGACAACTTGTCTTACGAGATTAATTTTTTTTAATGTAATCTATAAGAACATTCAGCTGAGCACATTAGTGAGCGGATTTAAAAAAATGGCAGCGGAGGAGTCCCCAGACCAGCTACTTACAACAATTAAAATATATGTAAATAGCTACCAACTAAATATGAAAGAGTAGGGGATTTTAAAAAAGAAAAGAAAGAAGATTGTAGTCAGAGCATAGAACTCGGAAAGGTTCATGCAAAGCATAGGTACAGGGTTTTAAAGATAGAGGAATACAATTTTTGGTAGTTCTACATTAAACAGATAGATATAATTGGTTCAATAGCACAGGAGAATCTATTTTACCTATTATAAGATTACAAATAAAGATTGAACAAAGCATTGTTCCGCGATTAATTAACAAAGGTAGTTTGATTAAATGACGCCTACTAGAGTGCGAAGACGACCATTTCGACGTCAAGGCACGACAGAATCCGGTAAACACGAAAAACGTTTTCATCAGGTTGCTGCAGGGCTCTAATATTGGTATAGCGGTAAATGGCATGCTAGACTCGTTGCTTGCAGATTTATGTTGGAATTTAATAAATTAAGGCCATGGAATATAATTTTAATATTGTTGTCCAATCTATTTCGTTCTCCCTTTATAACTGTTTTCTTCTCTTTCGTTGTGTTAATTTTATTATTAATGAAGGATGTAAGTCGTCTCGCCGATTTCGAAATACCATGCAGCAGGTAAAAATTTATTTTAATATTATTTAAAAGACCAAATGTATGTCTTTTAAATTGTTTTTACATGCATGTTTACATGTTTTTTTCATAGCACATACCAGTGGTCGGCACGGCCCATTCCCCGGACTAGGGCCTAGCTCTACCGCAGCGCTGCCGTCTCACATACACTGTGAACGCTCGTGTATGTTCGGCAACGCCACTTTGGAAACACGACGACTCGTGCTTTTTGACAAGCACGAAATAATTGCCAAAAAAAAAAATAATTATCGTCAACATGTCAAAAATACACTGAAACAATATTTGTTGACAAATGGAAACATTTTGTTTTTTCATTACCAGAAATTGAAATAACGATATGCGATGCGTTATTTGATATCAAATTCTTTTAAGGAAGGATATATTTATTCATTTATTCAGTAATATTTATAAATGTATACATTCAATATGTGTGAGAAATATTCTAAGGGTTAGGAGTTCATGCTGCATTGGCATTTTCTACTTAAATATGTAACCATTTGCTAGACAAAGATGATATGAGTTCCTGGTAAATAAATTTTTCTATTGGCAGGAATGTTTGTATGCTTAGCCGGGAAGGATATAGTCACATTGTCTCTGGTTAATACATCTTGTAGCAATTATCCCAAGCATTTGCCCCAGTTTCTGTGCCGGCAGTTAAAATGCTAAAATTAAAATGTTAAACCTAGTGCAAAAACCCCGTTACTGTTTATTAACAATCTCATGTCGGCCAAAAATATTTGTTTCCTTGTGAATTTGTTCTTCCACCTGGAAAAATGCAGCAATATACTGCGGTATGAAGTCTTGCTATAAAACCCGATCTTCATTTGTTGAATTCAAAATGTGAACTGATTTTTTTACAAACGTGTTGAGTATATATATGAAATCTTAGAATTTAAAAGGCGACAATTGTTCTTAAAAAATACTTTTTTAATGACCCACGTTTTCGGGGGTTGAAAAATGTTTATTCCGTATGCTCGGCGTTGGCAACGCGCCGTTGTTATGCTGTTAAATGTTTTTTACAGAGTGTGGATGCATGTTTGGTTTTAAGCAATAATTGACATATGATTATTTACGACTCATTTGTGCTTTGAGTTTTCGTTATGTTTTGTATTTTTCTTTCGTGCATCTGATTTGATGAAGCCAATTCAGATGATCACGATTTTAATCTTAAACAATCTGCAAAGGGCCGCGAAATGCAACGTTTTTGGGTTCTGTGTTTTATTTTAAGTTGTCTTATGCAAACTATTGTTAATATTAAACTTAGTAAGATAACTAAGATTAATGAAGCATGACCAGTTACATGATGGAAATTCAACCCTACCAAATCGAAATCCTTTAACCATAGTAACTGACTTCCTATTCTTTCCAATTCTGCCGTGTGGTTTACTTAGTTGGCTTCTACTGAATATTTCAAATTTGCTTTTTGTTTTTCATGTAATGGTGTAATCTGATCTAATGTTTAATACTCTTTTTTTCGGGATATCTATCCACTCCTAATGCGTATTATTGTGTTGACTTCTAGCCTTTTTATAAGGAAGCTTAAAGAACCAGACATTATTTATTGCCATCTGAATATTTTCATTTTGGCTGTGGGATATATACTACTTCTGCCTCAGTTTTTAATTTACCTTTAAGAGAATATATTGTTTCTTATGGCAAGGGTCCTTAACGGTACTTAAAGCTAATTATGAAGTATATGGCCTAACACTATTCCTAAAAGTATACCACAACTCCTTTTTTCCAAAAGAAATTTATTCATATTTTTATATTTAAAAACTAATAAGACTAATTAACGTGCTTTGATATTGATAGGCACAAAATTGGGTTTTTCCTAAATTATGAAGGCGGAAGTGGGCGTGGCTAAAATTTTAAACAATTAGAATCTATACGCATTCTAAGCAAATCTACGTATCCAATTTGGTAGTTCTAGTTTTGTTAGTTCTCAAGAAAATCATTTTTTTTTAATTTGAGGAGGCGTGGGCGTGTCAAAATTTTGAAAGAACAAAATCTGAGCATGTAGTAATTTCATGTGGTAATTTCAATTAATGATAAAAGTTCCTGATAGCGTAAGAGAGGAGTTTAAAAAGGTAGTACTGAACAGGGTCGGCGCATTTTCGAATACCATAGACAACCAAGAAGTGCACTCCTAGCTTTACCCTAGCATTATAAGACCATCCCGGTCTGCGTACAAAAGTCCTGCATGGGCTGTTGACAGAAAAGGCTTTGACTCAAACGGCTTGTCATTGACTTTCGAAAGTTAAACGAGCGGACCATTGCCGACCATTGGGAATCTCGAAGAGCAAAATTCTTCACGACATTGGACTTAAAGTCTGGGTCCGCCAAATTTATCTAGCTGAAAAGGATCGCTCGAAAACATCGTTCTCAGTAAACGGTGGGAAATACGAATTCTTTCGCTTACCCTTTGGTTTGAAAAATGCAAGAAGCATCTTTCAGAGAGCAACCGATGATGTTCTAAGGGAACAAGTCGGGAAAGGCACAGCACTGACGGTTGTGGCAGGAACGCCTGATGTGAACAGTTTCCAATAGTCTCCATAGTCATTTTAATGGGAGTGTGCAACATTAAAATATGACCGATAGCACCATCCACATACTTATAGATTACCCTAGAATTAAACTTTTATGTAAGAAGGTCGTGGCACATGGCGACACCATACTACAGATACACGATAACGTAGTAGCAAAATGCGACGATAGAGTGAAGGCAAACACCGAATATGTTGCAGTCAATCAGCTATGTGCCGTTCCAGTCACCTGGAGCCCATTACAAGGGTTGACGAGGGGATAATTATTGTCAATAAGCTTGCGAGCATCACCTTAGATGACGGTGAGCGCAATGATAAACGGGACCATGTACCTTAACCACAACAAGGCCGTAAACAATGTTCCTGGTATTCCGGCTTTCCCTTTGCTTCATATAATGGGTTAAGTTTACCTATGCTCCCGAATTCCATTCGGGTGACGTCCAACGATGATGTGACGTCCAACGGATCCCACAAGGTTTTGTGCAGAGGCCCTATGTAAGCCAATACTTAAGTTGTTTACACTGTCCGTCACATCTTCCGCCTTCCCGTCTATCTGGAAGGAATCATATATTATTCCTTTTCATAAAAAAAAGGAAAACGCCCGAAGCCTCCAATTATAGGGGTGTTTCTAAATTGTCTGTCATACTTAAAGCATTTAAGAAAATAATAACATCTCAATTGCAGCATTTTTATAGCTCAATTATTTAGTCATCCCAACATGGGTTTAAAAAACGTAGATCGACAACTACTAACCTATTAGAATTTACATCTCACTCGATCAAAGGATTCAAGACTGCCGTGCAAACTGACGTCATTTATACTGACTTCAGCAAGGCCTTTGACTCTGTTAATCATACTCTGATTTTATATAAGTTGAACGCACTTGGCATCCCCAGCCATTTGCTTGATTGGATTCTTCAATATCTTTCTAAACGTACACAAAAGGTCCTCTTTAAGTCTTTATTTTCTAAGACCATCCAAGTGACCTCCGGGGTACCTAAGGGTAGTCATTTGGGTCCATTGCTATTCACTCTTTTTATAAATGATCTTCCATTGGAAGTGACACATTCTCGTTTTAAAGACACATCGTCTTCTTGCCTGCTTCAATCCGATCTTAATCATCTTCAGAGTTGTTGGTTGGTATCAACCAATTAAACCTCAACGGCTCTAAATGTAAAGTTGTCTTTTTATAGATGCACTCCATACTTAGCAACTTATTATCTTAACGACACTGCCTTAGACCGGTTAGATATTATCAATGACTTTATCCTCATATTTCTGCTACCGTTAGTAAAGCTATGAATGCTCTTGTGTTTTGTGAAACGATGGTCAAAAGAGTTTGAAGATCCGTACACAACCAAAATTCTGTATACTTCATTAATCCGTCCTATCTTAGAGTACGGATCTTGCATATGGTCACCTCAATATAAGACGCACCAAAGTAAAATTGAATCTGTTCAAAAGCAATTTCTGCTTTTTGCTCTTCGAGGTCTAAATTGGGATCGCAATGTCAGTTTGCCATCATACTCCAGTAGGCTTCTTTTAATCAATATTCATATAAGCAATGTATGTACAAGGTTGGTGTTTAGATTATATAAAATAAGATAACAGTAAGACAATCATAATATAGAACAAATAGAAATGTATGTCAAGTTAGTATGGAACCCGATTATAGATATCAATGGCTCATCAGTCATAGGTAGATCTGATATGATCAGCAGTTAACAATAAAGACCTAGTTAATTAAGCTAACCAATCTACGCCGTAAAGACGTATTTTGCTGACCTAACATTTTCTCTATTTTTACTATAAAAGAAATGCATTATTCTTAGTAAGATCAGATATCAATTATAGCTACATCGGGTGTGCATCGCTGTGTCTTTGGCCCCCAATCTCTACCTTTGTAACTCCGACGTCCACTCAATTTTGTCTTGGTTGCGACAACTTTAAGACCCTGGTTTATGTCCTAGTGCCTATTTACATATAAATAAATTCAAGAAATACTAACGTCTTTCATTGAACATTTTGGTGACCCCGACATTGGCGGCTTCAAGCTGAAAGATTAACAGACTTGGTGAAACCGTCACTGTTAACTAGGCGACTACTTTCTTTGCACGCTTTGGACACAGTACAATCCTAAGCGAGGGCACAAATTGATGAACATTCCACATCAATCTGGGGTCCCGACTGAAAAATCGCAATTGATTAACTTGGCAATCAGTGCGTAGCATATACATACAAGTCAACTTGGCGACTAAAACAATTTATTGGGATAGCAGTGCATACCCATTGAATGAAAGTTGATCAACTAGGCGATCACTTCTTCAAAAACCTTTAACAAGGATTTGTGTCAACAGGGTGTCCAAATCATAATAAGTTATTTTTTATGTAAAATAAAGTTTGTTCAACTCTGTTGCATTCCCATAAAAAAATAAACAAAAAAAGAAACAAAATTTTTAAATTTGGCGTCAGCAATCTCTGACCTAGCTAAATCCAGGTAGTACGCACGAGTACTATAGTTTGGCATCAGTCAGCAATTTTTAACAAATAAACAAAAAAAACTCACAAAATTGGCTTCACTGTCGTGGCGTATATCAGAATACGAATATTGTAAATAAAATTAACTATTGTTAAACACTAAACAAAAAGGCGACTTCTATTTATTTCTTATTCTTATTTGTGCTACACTTGACCAATTTAAGGAACGAGTCGGAGCGTTCTCTGTCTTTGACAAAATAAATAAACTCCCATCGGGTCAAGTACTAGTATAAATAAGCAAGTACATAAGAATATAAAAGAACATGGAGGAGTTTTATAATCAGCAGACAGAACGAGGAGAGGCAATTAAGGTCTTTATTCGGAATACCAAAAAGGATTCTATCGCCAGGAAGACGAAGCCATCCTATTTCGGGGAGAAACTTGAGCTCCTGGAATACATGTGGGAGAACTTTAAGAAAAGTCATTAGGAGCTAATGGACAAACTAAATAACGTGCCAACAGAAGATGACTACTTTGTAACGGACTATTTCAGCAAAATAAAGGCGGTTGTAACTAATACACTGGAGGATTGAAGGACCAGTTGGCAAAGATAAAACTAGAGAGGCAAACTCGCCAAAGAGAGGAAGCGCGATCATGATCAAACCACTCGTTCGCAAGCAAAGTGCTCTGCTGGATTCATTGTCCAGAACATTAAGACAAATAGTGCCTGAAGAAAAAATGAATTACAAATCTGTAGTCGACAAATTATGGATGCAAATTGAAAAAATTCATTATGAGATTCATCGGCTAACTGACTATCCAGCCGATGCCGGATATAATATAACTACGTTTGTAGCCGCAAAAAACACAATGCTGAAATTCTGTGTGGCACCAGCAGAAAATGTAGTGATACAATCACCGCCTGTGTTGCAATCGATACAATCATTGCAACTACCCCAAATTCCCATTCCAAAATTTGATAGGAATTATCAGAAATGGCAACAATTTCATGACATCTATAAAAAGGTGGTTTATGAGTCAAATGTATCCACAATTGAGAAAATGTGGTACTTAAAATCAAACCTTTCTGGAGAAGCAGAGAGATTGATACGGCACTTGGAATTAACAGAAGCCAATTACAATACTGCTTGGTCAGTGTTGCAGAAACGATTTAATAATAAACGAGTTCTAGTAACAGCTATACTGACAAAGCTGTCTGATCACCCAAATGTGCTTCTATAAAGAACTTGCATAATAATATTTTTGAATCATTACAAGCTTTAAAAAATGTAGGCGTCAATATGGAATCGTCAGATGCTGTTATAATGTTTTATATGACAAGGAAATTGGACAGATATAATTACGCACTATATGAGCAATCTCTTTCCAATACAAGGGATCTGCAGGAAGTAAAGGATTTCCTATCATTCTTGGAACAGCGCTTCTCAACATTAGATTGGCGATTGGGAAACCAAGAAATGAAAATCGCAGCATTAAAAAGCTGAATGCAAAGAAGACATGTCCAGCAGCATCTGGGACAAACAGTACCTTGTGAGCTTTCTGTGAGAAATCAATGCGTAAAGTTTAAAATAAAATCCGCAGCAGAGCGGCTAAATTGGGTGCAGAATAGAGATGGGTATGGACTGCAATTATTCGGTCCATCCCAACACGGTCCAAAATTGAAAATACACAAACACACACACGCTCCAAAATTTTGGACACCAACACGGCCCAACACGAAATTTTTTACTTAATTTTTTTTACTTTTTTTATATTTTATTAAATGTCCACGTTTTTGCGTTCAATTTTCAATATGTATGTACATATAACCATCATATATTATAATTTACAAGTTTTTGTACAAAAATAATAGTTTGTCAAAGTTGGAGCTCGTAAGTCGAATACGTCGCTCATTTAAAATTTTTCCCGAGGTTGAAAACACCCTTTCGTAGCTGAGCTAGCTGGAATCCTTAATACTCTTCGGGCTAGTACCCGTAGCCCTTTTTTGTTCGACTACGGGGTTTTCTAACGAATTAGTTTGTTGACTGTCTAAAAATTCAGCAAATAAATGAGTAGGTTGTGTACTCCTTTTAGGGGGCGATTCTACAGAACTATTAACGGATTCCATACAGTCTACAAGCATAGCTCTAACAGTGGCCAGCACTAGCTTATTTTGATCTGGATTTAAGAGGCTAATATGTTTAAACTGATTGATTGCTGAAAACGTTTTTCTAACGAATTTAAATTATTACGTTTTATTTCTGTTATAACGTCAGAATCCATTATTGAATATTGACAGTGTTTTTTAAGTTTTTCATACCAAAGTACATTGTAGTATATTCATACAAATAATCATTCAATGCAATGAGCTCAACTTGTAACACTTTGTTGCAGGTATAAACAATTAAACATATACGCATTAAAATATAATTGTGCAGTTGAATATGTTTATATGTATACATTGATGTATGCACATAAACATATTCACATAAATATGCAATTAAGCATGAACATATATGTATGTGTATTTGTATATATACATAAGAATATATATATGTTAACATAGCTTAAGCAAAAGAATAATTGGGAATAAAGAATCAATCTAAAAACTACAATCAACTGACACTGACGTGTCCGCCTTCAATATTTCAAATCTAATGGAACCCGGTCCTTGCCACCTTTTACAACATAGATATGTATAGTTGGCTGTTTATCAGCACTTAACTGCTCTGAGCACTCTTTAAAAGGATTTAAAATTCCAAAAGTAAGCCAATCAAATGAAAGTCTATTTCGGACACTCTTTTAAGCTCATTCTTTTGTAGGAGTAAGTGCTGTACTTTTTGTTGCATCTCGTAAATGATGTTAAGCATAATATATTTTGAGTTCCAACGTGTCCTTATATCTTGCTTCAACGTTTAAGACAAATTATTATTTAGCTCAGAATGTTTAAAATATTTTACTAATTTTTTACAACTCTCCAGGAATGTTAGAACACCATGAACTGGATTGTTTCTAAAACGTCATCCATTACCAAATTTAGGTTGTGACATGCACAAGACATACGTTTATATGAGCTGAAAGCGGACACAACGTTGGCCCCATTGTCTGTCATTTTGAAACTTGAGAAAGAATATTAACTCCCGTTTTTTTTCATGTTTAAATTCCTTAATACCAAGAATAGCTAAACTTTTCTGCGTGTGTGAATCCGTCCACATATCAAAAAATGTGTATGAAAGTTCTTCATTTTCCAGGGACTCCAACAGCTTAGTTTTTATTTCTATATATTGCTGCTCTAAAACGACCCTTGTGAGTGTTCTCCTGGATACAATCAGGTCTTCCACGTCTTGTTTACCAAATTCTCGGCCCGTATTGATTAGCTGCATTGCAAATTCGCGAAACCCAATGCCTTTAAATATAAATATATTTTAGAAACACTATTTAAATACGCACACGTTAAGTTTTGCTAAGTTCTACAGTTTTGTAAGATTTTACTTATCGCACACTAATAATTAATTGTGACAACTCTCACAATACCATCGAACGCAGCCCTAACGCATAAGGTGTCTCTTACCTTCTGTAACATTTAAGGAAGCAGATCTTTTGCCACAAATGCCAATTGTTTCTTTGACAAATTCGATAAAATTTGCTTTGGTATATGTTTTTTGGCATAGTTATGCATTGTTTTTTGCTCTGGTGGCTGTACCATAGAGCACCGTTTTTCGCCAAATACGCACTTTGAACAGCAAACAAAGTCAATCCGCACTCCATCCTTCTCAATGATGCGAATTGTTTCCCACACACTGCTTTTCGCATTTTCAGGCTTTAAAAGCCTAAATCGAGCGTCTTTTTATACCATACACCCATAGGGTGAAATGGTATATTAAAGTCGCTAAAATGTATGTAACAGGCAGAAGGAAGCTTTTCCGACCCCATAAAGTATATATATTCTTGATCAGCATCAACAGCCGAGACGATCTAGCCATGTCCGTCTGTCCGTCCGTCCGTATGAACACCTAGATCTCGGAGACTATAAGAGCTAGAGCCACCAAATTTGGTATGTAGACTCGTGTCATATGTACGCTTATCGAGTTTGTTTCAAATGTTTGCCACGCCCCCTACCGCCCCCGCAAATTAAATAAAACCGATTTTCTCAAACACTATAGCAACTAGAGACACAAAATTTGGTATGTATATTTGCTAAGTAAATGCGCACGTTTTGTATTTGTAAAAATTTTGCCACGCCCCCTACCGCCCCCGCAAATTAAATAAAACCGATTTTCTCAAAAACTATTCAACCTAGAGACACAAAATTTGGTATGAATATTTGCTTAGTAATTGCGCACATTTTTGATGTGTAAAGATTTTGCCACGCCTCTTTCCGCCCCCGTAATTTGAAAAAACTCGATTATCTCCCGTAATTTTCAACCTTGTGCAATCAAATTTAGCACACTTAAATTTGATACTAATATCCAGCAAAATACCAAATTTGATCAAAATCGTAATAAAAATAGCCAAGTTATGCATATGAACGTTTTTCCATATGGCCGGAAGTGGCCGTTGGCTGGTGGGGGCGCTAGGGTGCTCGAATGCTTGAGTGAGCGAAATACTAAGATATGCTTCTAAAAAGCATGCAAACAGATTTTTTTAAAAATACAAAAATGCATTGGTTATTATAAATTTAAAATATTTGTTTTACTGGTGTATGGTATATCCAAGTCGGCGAGACGACTTACTTACTTCATTTTTTAATTGCTTCTTGAATTCTTTGTTTTTCCATTTTTTGCAAGCGTGGTGCTTCGGCGCGTAAATTACATTAAAGTGTGACCGACCGATTACAAGCTGAAAATATTGAGTCAGCATTGGGATTTTTGGTATTTTTTGTCAATTTAAATAAAAAAAAAAATGTTCGTGTTTTTTCGTGTTCACGTTGCTCTGAACGAACACGCACGCCCATAGACAAAATTCAACTTTTCAACACGCGCACGCGGTCGCCCATCGTGTCACGACGTGACACGATAAAACCCAGCCCATGCCCAACTCTAGTGCAGAAACACAAATTGTGTGTCAATTGCTTTAAGCCAGACCATATGGCATAAAATTGCTCATGAAGGGGATGCTTCAAATGCGATAAAAAACATAACACAATGTTGCATTTAGAAACAGGCAAGCAAATGGCTACATCTGCTTCTGCAGCGTCTGCATATGGAATTGGCAGAAAATACACTCTGTTGGCAACGGCCAAGGTAGTAGTAAAAGGGATCAATGAAAGGACAGGAGAATTTCGAGCACTCTTGGATAGCGGCTCACAAGTAAATCTCGTCTCAGAGAGACCGATAAAGAAGAGACTGGTAAAGAAGTTATCATTAAAAATTAACGAGACTCATGTGCACATAAATGGAGTGGGTGATCAACCACAGATAAGCAAGGTGCGAGTAAGCCTGGTTGTAAGGTCAGGATACAACAAGTTCGCAATGCTAGTTGAGGCATTTGTATTGACACACATAATAGGTGACCAACCCACAGAATAAATAACGCAGAAAGTCACCTTACCAGATAACATTCAATTAGCGGACCCAACATTTGATAAACCAGGAAAAATTGATATACTGTTGGGATCTGATGATCACTATGCTATACTGGTACCAAAAAGAAGACGGGGTAATCGAAACCGTCCAACATTACAAAATTCAGAGTTTGGATGGATTGTTGCTGGCAGAATTAATATGTCAACGTCAGCTTCAATCACATGTATGGTAGGCATAGCTAATCCAGAGGAATCTCTAGAAACATTCTGGCAGCTAGACAGAGAAAGAGTATTGTGAAAAATTCTTTCTCTATAACCTACACACGGCGGCTGACAATCGACTAATTTTAAAGCTTCCATTTGCTGAAGAGGCTTCATCCCTTGGAAGAGCTAAGAGCGGTTTTTGATGCATCATCCAAAACGTCATCAGGAAAATCTCTGAACGACATTTTATATCCAGGACCAGTTGTACAGAGTCAACTCTTCTCAATTCTACTGCGCTTCAGGACACACAAATATGTGTTCACAAGTTTGGATGAACCCTGCCGATCAATTCAATCAGATGATTGTGTGGAGAGAGGATCCAAGTCAAGAACTAAAGTTTTATCGTTTAAAAACGATGACTTATGGAACTACATCAGAACTATTAAAGCAGCAGATAGTTTACCAGAAGCCCTGCAAATAAGACAAGAGCTTCTAGAAATATTGAGACCTAAGGGTTTCAACATACGAAAGTGGTATTCAAATAGCAGTCAACTTCTGAAAGAAATTCCAAAGGAAGATACGATTGCTGCATCAATCTCGGTGACACACTGGAACAAACAAGTGTCAAAACATTGGAAATCATATGGGCACCCAAAGAAGATCAATTATGTGGAAAGGCTCAAAGGCATTCAAAAGAAATAACAAAACGAGTGGTGCTATCTGAAGTCGGTCAAATCTTCGATCCTCTAGGCCTATTCGCACCGGTAGTGGTAAGAGCGAAAATGTTTCTTCAACATGTTGCTACCGAACGAATTGAGATGGATGGTGAGCTGCCGCCGTATTTGGAAAAGCAATGGCAAGCCTACTGATAGGATGTACAGGCATTAAACCACATGAAAATTCCAAGGCATATTTTTGATGGCAAGGTCCCCACTACGAAGGAACTGCATACATTTGTTGATGCATCAGAAAAGGCGTATGGAGCGGTAGTTTATATCCGGTCAACCTATTAAAATGGCCAAATTTCGGTCAGATTGTTGTGCGACAAATCGAGAGTGGCTTCCCTTGAAAAGCAGACACTGCCCCGGCTGGAACTATGTGCAGCTGTACTTAAAGCTGAACTCACGGATAGAGTTCGACAGGATCTCCAATTAGGATCAGAGAGTGTTGAATCATTTCTCTGGTCAGACAGTAGTACTCTCTTGGATTAATTCACGAGCATCACTTTTCCAGACGTTTGTGGCTAATCGGTTGACCAAAATACATCCAGTATCACATCCAAGGCACTGGCGTCATGTCTCATCAGCGCTCAACGCAGCTGATGTTCTGTCTCGAGACATATCAGCAGAAAAGCTTCGCACACATACATTATGGTTGTATGGACCACTATTTTTTATGGACCGCAACGTGGCTGGCCAGAACCATTTAAGCCTACAGAGCACACGATGGATACCGCTGAGAAGAAAACCAAGGTATTCAGCATAGTGACTGCCACTCCCAACAACACGAATGAATGGATATATACGGTAAATCACAGAAATTCATTTTACCGGCTACAGCGAATAGTGGCGTATGTGCTACGGTTTTGTCACAAGCAGAACAGGAAACCAACGACTCAGTTAGAGTTAGAAGAGTTGGATCAAGCACGAAGAATAATTATGAAGCAAATTCAAGAAACAGGATTTGCATATGAGTTACGGCACTTAAAGAAAGAAAACGTCCCGACAAAGCTTACATTGCAGTATTTGTATGCTTTGCAACCAAGGCAGTCCACCTGGAGTTGGTCAGAGACCTGTCCACCTCCTCATTTGTAGGTGCGCTTCAGCGCTTCATTGGGCGCAGAGGAAGATGTCATACATTATACTGCGACAATGCAACAAACTTTGTTGGAGCAAACAACCAACTGAAGGAGCTGAACGATACAATACACTCAGAAAAGGCAGCAGGTACTAGGAGTCTTGCAACCAAAAAGGAGTGCAATTTAAGTTCATAATGCCGCGGTCTCCACATTTTGGAGGATTATGGGAAGCTGCGGTAAAGTCCGCTAAGCATTTACTATTGAAAAACATATCGACAGCAAACTTAACGTTTAAACAATTGTCTACCATCATTGTCAATGTTGAAGCAGTGCTGAACTCTCGTCCGTTAACCCCAAACTCAGACGATCCCAACGACTTGACAGCTCTAACCCCAGGCCATCTGTTGATCGGAGAACCATTAGTAGCTAAACCTGATGCAAAGCCAGTAACACAGCGATCGATTCCAGAGCAATGGGAATTAGTGCAACGGCTTAAGCATACATTCTGTACACAATGGTCTCAACAGTACCTACAGGAATTGCAGGGTACATCCAAATGGAAGAAACCATATAACAATGTCAAAGAAGGCATAAGTTAAATGTACACTCAACTGCCGCCGTGTGCAGACGTGTTTTTTAATGCACTCCGCAAAAATTTAGTGTAAAAAAAAAAAAGAACGCTTATGCAAAAATTTTATAGGGCACTCAGTCGCCTCAGAGACGCCTATTTACAATTATATTGCTCTTAGTTTGTTCTAATAGCAATAAATACAACAAAAAAGTGCGTAATTTTTACAAAAGCCATGTCCACCAATTCGGGCCCAAGCTCTCTCACCACCACCGTCAGGTCGTTGACAGCAACTACTGCAACGTCTGCCGAAGTACTGACCTGCCACAAGCCGTCAACGACAAGTCGCCCAGAGTCAGCAACAATAATAAACCCAACGCCTTCTGTCCAAACTGGAATGGATCGATATATTAAAATAACTAAGCGGAAGCTAAGCCCGCAAAAGAAAAAAAGTGGCAATACGCCGAAAATAACCAAACCAAATGAACGAGTAGCACACCTAAGCGGGAATCGTTTTAAAATTCTTGCCGATCAGCGAGACGATCAATCCGGCGCTGTAGATAAAGTTAAATCGGCTAGACCACCGCCATTATACATCCGTGGAGCCAACTGCAGCGCCCTGATTTCGAAGCTAGTACAAACAGTAGTGGCAAATAACTTTGTTGCAACCCCTCTCAATAGGGCTAACATAAAAGAAATTAAATGTCAAGCCCAAACTGAGGACAATTTCCGCATCATCGAAAAGTACCTCCGTAATGCTAACATCAACTTCTATACCTACCAACTAAAAAGCAGTAAAGGGCTCCAGGTGGTGTTAAAGGGGATTGAGCCATCGGTCCCTACTCAAGAAATAGCAGAAGCCTTGGCCAAAAAGGGTTTGCGGTCAAGTCCGTTGTCAACATCATCAACAGGAACAAAGTCGCACAGCCGCTCTTTAAAATCGAGCTCCAACCAGATGCAAAGCGGTCGAAACCAAATGAAGTGCACCCAATCTACAACCTTTAGCTCCTATTGCACAGAAGAATCACCGTAGAGGAGCCCCATAAGAGATACCAACCACCGCAGTGTAAAAACTGTCAGGAATACAACCACATCTCTAACAATTGCAATCTTAGGTCAGTGTGTGTTGGCTGCGGCGAACATCATGAAGATGGCATTTGCACCAAGGACAGAAACAACGTCGCACTAAGACTATGCAGCAACTGTGGAGGGAACCACACGGCCAACTACAGAGGATGTCCTGTCTTTAAGGATCTTAAATCACACCTAAACGGGCGCAAATCCCCAGCTGGACCAAAAATCACCTTCAACGCCTCCAAAACTACACCGGAGGTTTTCTTCGCCAAGGCTGTTAGATCATCTAATATGCCTGCTACAACCAGTCCTGGTGTATCCCTCGCTAGTAGGCTCCGAACTGGACAGACGGAGCCAGCGAAAGATACCTTGTCACTCCACCATTTTGTAGAATTCGCAACCTAGCGCACCAGAACTTGGCCAGCAAACTCCAAGTGGTTTAGAGGCCCTATTGATCTCACTCAATCAAAACATGACCACTTTTATGACGTTCATGCAAAACTGTATGCACGAAGTGATGCGGAGACAAAACCTGCTTATCCAGAAGCTTATCAAGAATAAATAATGGCTTGCTTACGTCTATGTCTTTGGAATGCTAACGGCATCTCCAAGCACAAAAATGAACTGCAAATATTCCTAGACTCAAGCGAAATCGACGTTTTGCTGATATTGGAAACACATTTAACATCAAAAAATAATTTTCAAATACCAATATATACCTTCTACGCAACAAACCGCAACAGACGGAAAAGCTCATGGCGGGACTGGTATCCTAATCAAAAACAGTTTAAAACACTCGTTCGTCAACAGATTTGAAACACAGCACCTTCAAGCAACTGCTATAACCGTCCAAACCAGCTGCGGCAACACTACATTGGTCGCCCTGTACTGCCCACCACGCTTCTCAATCTCTGAAAAGGAATTTACCGATTTCTTTAACACACTCGGAGATCGCTTCATTGCAGCAGGGGACTATAACGCCAAACATACGCACTGGGGATCTCGCCTGGTAAATCCTAAAGGCAAGCAGTTATACAACACAATAGTCAACCCTCTCAATAAGATGGATTGCGACTCACCGGGTAAGCCTATTCACTCTATTGACTAGACCTCAAGTACTTGATCGCCCATATAGGCTTACAAACAACAAAACAAATTGGCTTAAATTTAAAATGTACAAGAGTGCCCACATTGACTGTTCGCCGAAACTGGATGCTGCAGAGGACATTGACATGTGCGTCTCTGCACTTGAGTCGATGATGGGAGCTGCAGCAAGAGTATCTATCGGCGGATAGAACAATTAGTAACACGACGTCTAAGAAGAGAATGACAATCGCAACCTCTAAAATCGTTAAGACAAAAAGAAAGCTTGGCTTAAAGGAAATACATAGAAAAGCTCAGTCCAACCAGCACTAAACATCCTCTATGGAAAGCCCACCCAACTTTAAGCGCTCCTACAGAGACAGTTTCACCGATAAGGAGTCCAACCGGTGGATGGGCCCACAGTGACGAAAAGAGAGCATCCGTGTTTGCTACACATCTTAAAATGGTTTTCTAGCCAAATCCATCATAAAACTCATTTGTACTTCACCCTTCGAGCACATTAACGGATAGTGAGTACTCGGAACTCCAATCGGAAGAGATCACTGCAGTTATTAGAAACCACATAAAGCCGAAAAAAGCCCCTGGCCATGACCTAATCACAACGAAAATAATCCTAGAACTCCATATCATCGCCATACAATTCATCTGCAAACTGTTCAACTCTATAATGAAAATTGGCTACTTCCGAAGAACATGGAAAAGGTCCACTATCATCATGATTCCTAAAGTGGGAAAGGACAAAACTCTACAGGCCAATAAGTTTGCTGCCAAAGCTTTTTGAAAAGGTCCTGCAGATCGGACTAAACTCATTTCTGGCATCGGAGAACACAATCCCTTCATACCAGTTCGGCTTCCGCGAAAAACATGGTACAATTGAACAAGTCAATCGCATAACATCCTAAAAACGAACAGCATTCGAACTAAGAGAATACTGTGCGGCGGTCTTTCTCGACGTTGCCCAGTCTTTCAATAGAGGGTCTGATGTTCAAATCCGGCAAAAACTCCCACAGCACACAGAAACTCTTGGAATCTTGCTCTACCTGCTGTACAGTGCACACTTACCAACGACGATGATACGGCAATACTCAGCAGATCCAAATGCCCAATACAAGCCTCTGCAAAATTAGAGGAACACCTCAAGGTGGTGGAGGAATGGCTTGCAACCTGGCGTATCCGGGTCAACGAGCAGAAATGCAAACATGTTACATTTACGCTTAACAGAAGAAACTGTCCAGCTCTAATGCTAAACAACGTACCAGTTCCTCAAGCCGTGGATGTCACTCTCCTTGGCATCCACCTAGACAAAAGACTATCTTGGCGCAAGCACATCGAAGCAAAAAAATCACAGCTTAAACTGAAAGCGAGTAGCTTAAATTGGATCATCAATGCTCGGTCCCCTCTACGTCTGGAGTATTAAGTCCTCCTATACAACTCCGTACTGAAACCCATCTGGACTTACGGAGCCGTACTATGGGGAAATGCAAGTACCAGCAATGTCGATATTATACAAAGAGCGCAGTCGAAGATTTTAATATCGAAATATCCACGGACTCCCTCTAAGCTCTAAAGTCGATCGCAAATATCAACAACTACAACTACTACTACTACTGCACCACAATCCGAAACATCATAACCCACAAATACCAAACATGAATACTAATTTCGGTACTACGACACACTAGCATCAGGGAAAATGACACAGCAGACAGAGCAGCACGTCAAGTTCTTCTCTACCACTTGACATATAAGTACAACTACAACACAAAAGACACACAAATACTCCTAACAAAACTGTCCAATCAATACAGGGACAAGCTATGGCAACAATTCTCCTCGCACTACAGAAGAGCTAACTTCGCAAAACTACGACTACTCCCCAGATAATTATAATAGAGTAGACCTTATCAAATATGCAAGAATTCGCCTGGGACACTCGGCACTCACATATAGTCTCTGTTACATACTAAACAGAGACCCCATACCAATTTGCGCTTCTTGTAACACTATCTTAACAATTAATCGTAGAATGCAGAGATCAAGAAGATAACTTGATCAAGAACACAACTTCTGCATCCAAAACGCTACAAAACCATAGCTTGCCCTTCCAACAAAAATGTCACTGCACTAACAACTTTTTTAAAAGCAACCAACATATACTACAAAATAACATTATCGTAAAGCGCATTTATGCAAACAGGTAGCACACACTTCTAGAGGCGGAGCAAATCAGCTCTATAATCAGAGAATTACTTAAACATTGAGATGAAAGACATAGACAGCAGCCGCCCATGCACCAGCTATAGGAATTTCTGCTACCTGTCAATGGAGGAAATTAGGGCAGCAGCATACGCATTAAAGCCGAGTAAAGCACCAGGACCAGATGCCATTCCAAGCCGGGTCTTAAAGCTGGCAATGGCGCTGCGCCCAGAATCATTTTTGGAGACGGACAATAAACGCCTTCATGAAGGAGATTACCCCAGGATTTGGAAACGGCGAAATTTGGTGCTGATTCCGAAACCAGGGAGACCCATAGCGACTGCCTCATCTTACTGGCGGATACTATGTTCAATTATCTGTTATCGGCTGGAAGGGCGGAACAAGAAAATGCTTCAATACAGCCGACGGGGATGTATTTTGGATGCACTATTCAGTTTTGGAGTCCCAGTGCTCAATTTTTTAAAGCTACTTCAAAGACAGGCAACTTTGCTCAACACAACGAACGGCCGATCCACACATTCAGTTTCTTCAATGCTCCGTTCTGGGGCCTCTTTTATGGAACATTATGTATGCCGAGATCCTTCGCTTGAACCTGCCGGCTGTCTGCGAAACTGTCGGATATGCTGACAATTTGGCCCTGGTCGTCGTACAAAGGAAGTCGCGAAAGCAGAGGATTTGGCAAACGGTGGGCCTTGAGCTTGCAGCAAAAAAAAAAAAAACAGGAGGTGGTACTAAAAAGCAGCAGGAAACGCATCGAGACGGCATCGGTCAGAGTAGAGGGTTCCATCACACAAGGTCAAAGCGTGGTATTCGATACCTTGTGCAGGAGCACATGAAAGCCCTGGAGTCAGCAAGGGCAGACAGGAAAGTAGATTGCTTCTTTCTAGCGTCACAACCTTCATGATGGGTAATACCCTTGATTGAGAAATTGTTATCGAGTCCACTGAAGTAGGATGCGGTGAACTTCTTTGCGGCCAGACTGATGCGCGAGATTGTAGGCGCAACAATAAACTGTGAAGCTGCTGTAAAGCATTACCATTCGGCCGTCCCGCAGCAACTTTTTTGTCATTTTATTGTATCTTACTGTACTGTACGTATTCTTTAAGTATGTTGTGTCTCTCTTATAAATAGAATTAAAAAAAACGACTGTCTGGCTTGAAGAACGTCGATGGTTCGTCGCGTCACTGTTCTATCGAGTTTAAAACCAGTGAATAGGGCTTCCAGGGCGAAGGAAAGAATAACCCGATCTTCATTCGTTGAATTCAAAATATGAACTGATTTTATTTACTAAAGTACGGAGTTTATATAGGGGATCTTAGGTTCTAGGAGGTCACAATTGTTCTTAGGAGATCTTATTCTAGTCCGACTCACACCCACGTATTCGGGGGTTGAAAAATTATTATTATTTTGGGCACGGCGTCGGCCACTAGACATCCTGCCGTTGTGATCTTTTGGGTTATTTTAAAATTACAAGTGTTTTTCCCACCACGTGTGTGGCTGATTGTAATTCTAATCATATGCTAGGTTAGTTGTTTGTGACAAAAGTACGGTTGTATTATATTGTGTTTAGTGCATCTGATTTGGTGCAGCCATCTCAGATGAACACGATGTTTAATCTTAAACAACCAGTATGCACTTTTACTGGAAAATAGTGCAATTCGGTAGTGTTTTTTGTCGGTGGTTCGAGTTTACTCACGGATTTCCCTTCCCCGACCCTAATGTTTGGATTGCGTCACCTGACTGGCAAAAAGGAAACTTCCAAACGCAAATGCAAAAAGTAACGCGCTGTCCAAGCAGTTTGCAACTTGGCTGCAAAGAAGATGCCGAAATGGGCATCCCATTGGAAGGGATAGTTGACGGAATCAAGCCAGAAGGAGGGAAAAGAGTAGAGAGATAGATTAACGCTCTCAGAGAGAAAGCGGACCGTTTAAAGGAGTTGCAAATGGTAGTAAACAACAACTGTAGAGAAAGAGCAACATGACAAATTCAGAAGCCAGAAGATGCAAAATCCCACAAATTTTCGCCATAGCAAACAAATTTTCAGATACGACCAGAGACTAAGTGGCAAACGGTGACGTCAAAGTCAACAAAACGCACTCTGCCAAAGAAACGTTCCCCCCGCAGTTTTGGTAAAGCAAGGACAATATCTTATATCGATATGGTGAAGCTCGTGACCAGGAGCCAGTATGTCAAGCTAAAGCCAGTGGGCGAGAATGTTCTCACCGATAAGGCGATAAGCGATAAGCGATTTCATATTGGAGCTGAACGTATCTGGGGCACCAGAAACTATGGACAGACAAAATTGGTGCCTGAGAAGCAATGGCAAGGATCACAAGGCGACGACTGTAAGAACGCCATCAAGTGCTGTTTGTGTGAAGCACTAGGTGCACGCAGCATGGCACATTTGGATGGTAGCCAGCGTTGCCCTTAGACAAAGTGCTTAGATAGTTTTTGAATTATGCCTTTTGTAATCTTAAAATTTTTTTTTTTTTTTTAATTTTTCACTTTGTAATATAATACTAATTCGTTCACCAATTGCGCAAATTTTTTCTTATTTTTCAGGAACATGCTTGATATCTTTACATTTGCAAAAACGTAGAAAATCGTTAAATCCAACAACAGATTTATTTATTTTTGCATTGCGCAACCTTCAGCAACTATCAAAATACCTTCTATCGGTAATCGTTTCTGCTAATTTGCCAAACGGTACCAGTGAGACCAAAACAGTACCAAAAATGAAATCACCGTAATTTTTGTGGCACTAACATTTCATTTGGTGATTTTAAAAACACACTGCCTCAAAATCTCTGTAGAATTCTGTGACACCCTCTATGGATTAATTCGATTTTTACGGCGAGTTAGGAATCGGGCCAGATAGACCTCTGGCTCCCAAAAACCATTTTCGGCCACCCTTGCTTTAATAATGCTTTGAATTCTGTTGTGCGATTGCAATAGCGCCTGTAACATGTTATCCGGATGCTCGTGTTATTGTTGCGATCCCACTTCTGATGTCGGATTAGGTGCCTGGGTTTCCTTGTCCATTCTATCTTTTTTTTATTTAAAATTTTTTCATTCTGACTCCCAACTATTAAGTCAAAAGAATACAGTCTATGTAGCTCCCGCTCGAATTCAAAGACATTTTATTTTTGGAACTATTTTTGGACTCACTTCATATACTTATGCTGGACTGACCGATTATGGGTTTGGAATTACAATTGGAATTGGAATTCCATGTCGTTGTTTTGGGCCAAAATAATATTTTACATATTTTGTAATAAGTTGGTTTAAAGGTGCTGCCAATTCGTCTTTGAATTTTTTGTTGGTATTTGGTACTGCTGTATATCGATTTGTGGGTTAACTGCTTGTTTAAAGAGACCAAAAATCCGAATGGATCTACCTGGCTTAGGTGCTAACACAATGGGAATGCCCAGTTACTAAATTTGATCGGTTTCCAGATATTGACTTACGTGAGACGTTGCTTCGGCCTTGAACTGTTCCAATTAGGGACCGAAAATATTTATTATTTCCCAAATATTTTTCGAAAAAATCATCGATATAATAATTTTTACAAAAGTCCTCAATGTTAATTCTTATTTCTGATTTTTAGAATAAAACTCGAAAATAACTTTTATTTTTGATTTTTATTTCACCCTATGGGTGTATGGTATAAAAATCCTTAATCATCAAAATTATTAATAGTTTGCAAAAATACACCTCCAATCTTAAAAAAATTACAATGAACTGGTAATTTATTTAATAATATTTTTTATTTTACAAAAAGCGCTTTTTGTACCGAATCGGTAAACCAATTGCATCTAAGGTCGCTTAAAATGAGCTTCAATGCTGGAAAGGCTCATTCAACGCTGACTTGGGTTGCAGGTACACTTTGTACAACTTTCTCCAGCTTGTACAGATTGTGATGGACATATTTTTTTCCTTCCCAGTATCCCATTACGTAAATACTGAGATCCACAGAATTGGGATTATAAGCATCTATCTCTGCCATTGCTTTGGTAATTTCGTCGCCGACTTCTTCTGTCTCCGCACTATCAACCACAGACGGGCGAAGTAAGCCCAGGCCCTCTGGTTAAAAACCGTAAACATTTGGAATTAGAAATTTTAAACTTTTTTTAAGATTGGAGGTGTATTTTAAAAAAAAAAAACTGTTCATAATTGAATTTGAGTCAGTAATGATTTTTATATATATGAATGTATATATTTTTTTATATAAATCACAAATGATTTTTATTTTTGTTTTCTCAAAAATAACAGTTATGTGTTAAGGGAAAAAATAACATCAAAACAAAGTTATTTTCGAGTTTTATTCTAAAAATCAAAAAAAAAATTTTTTTTTTTAATTAAATGGAAAAAGTTTCAAAATAATTATTAGATTTACCTTATAAAAGTTACGGTCCCTGGTTCCAATTGAGCAAGTGGAATTTGACGACTTTTCCAATATTTGGGTGTTGCTGTAGATTTAAAAAATACGCTGGTACCCATGTCAGGCTTGAACACTGATTTATACATATTTGCAGCAAATATTGTTAATTTGAATTTATTTTTATTTGGACAAAGTTGAATCCAATTTTTTAAATAAATCTGTTCCGAAAAGATTGGCGCCGTCTCTTTTACTAGTAACAATGATTACAATATTTTCCACTTTTTTCCCACACTTTCCGACTGTGTGCAATTCGCCTAGTATTAGTAGTGGAATGTGTTAATTCAGCAATTTCGGTTAATTCAGCAACAAATATCACTGAAGCTGTTGACCACGAGTCCATTTGAAAAGAAATAATTAATTAACTTACGATTTTTGTTTTTGACTTGGTCTGTTATAGTGTTCACTTCTTCAATTAAATTGGCTTCTTCCCTTTTTTGTGGCTGCGAATTACTTTGACATACACACGACACATATATGGCCTTTTCTACCACATTTGTGACTTATGGCGCCACGATACTTGCATCTCTCTCTAGTGTAAGACGTTCCACACCCAGAAGGCGATTTCCAAGAGTTTTTGCACTGATTCTCTTTGATCGGTTTTTTCTGATACTTTATGAATGATAAAAACCTTATATTTGATTGTTTGACCGTTTGCCATTTCTCTAATAGAATAATAATAACAAAAAATATCAAAGAAGCTAACATCGGCTGTGCCGAAGTTTATATACCCTTGCAGTCCATGGCCATAATATTTTTACATGTGCCAAACTCTTTTTCTGTATCTCAATTCATTAATGCACAGAACCTTTCAAATATCATTTCAATTTCTTCTTCTTCTTCCCCATCCCCTTTTACACGCATGCCGCGATTTCACGCATACACATATAGTTTATGTAGCGTTGCGTCTGTATGTGCATGCGTGTGCTCTGTTAATTTGGTGATGACGTAGTAGGCAGCAAGCCGAACCGATTTATATCGGCTGTAACTTGTGTTTTATATATCCTATCAGATTCAAGCATCTGACCAATTTTATAATACTCTCTGCAAGGTATAAAAAAAAAAAATAAAAAACAAAATACAAAACAAAAATGAGTCATAAACGATTTTCAGCCCCGAAAACGTGGGTCATTAGAATAACTATTTTTTAAGAACAATTTTCGCCTCCTAGATTCTATGAATTCTTATATATACTCAACACTTTGGTGAAAAAAAAAATAGTTCATATTTTGAGTTCAATAAATGGCTATTTTCCTTCATCCTGGAACCCCTATTCATATTGTTGGCAGCTTTTTGTTTGCATAAATTCCTATAATAATATTGCACTCCAAAAGAATATCATTCAATTAAAAAGTACTCATATGTATATTAAGTAATACATATGAGTACTTTTTAATTGAATGCTATTCTTCTAATTCTAATTATAAGGAATTATAAGGAAGGTAAAAATCTATATCGACTATTGGCTAGCTCATCATCTTTGTTTATAATAAGAAATCCATATAAAAGTTTCGAAATTCAAATCAACACCGACACGATCTGTATAAATATATTATACCCTTGCAAAAATTGTATATTAATGGAAATGGAATTAATTTTATAAAATGTATACCCCACATGGTCCTTAAAGTTAACTTATGCGTCTAGTATAACTCCTAGGTAGCGAATCTTTTTTCCTAGGGGATGTCACTGCTATTCAAATCTATCGGGCTGTTAGGAAGATACCTTACCGCTCTTTTACAAGTGAAATATGTTGCTTTACGTAGATTATGAGTAATTTCATTAGGTAACAGACCTGTACTGATAATTGCTAAGTCGCCAGTAAAAATGGAGGCAATGCAGCCATTTAGATTTGGCAAGTCGGAAGTATAAATATTATATAGCAGAGGGGAGTGCCAGGACCCTTGGAGGCAACCTGCAGGGATATTTACAGGGGCAGAGTGTGCGAATCCCAAGTAGACACAGATTTTAGGGCTGACATATTATAAATGAGTCATTTGTGCCATGCAGAGTCGAACGTAGATTTAATGTCCGTAAGTACCGTACCAATAGAATTTTTCCTATTAATAATTTGTTTTACAATCTTTTTGATCCGTACCAACGGATGGACTGTGCTGTGTTCCCTACTGAATCCAAATTGCTTCTTAGGAAGTAAGTTGGCATTTTCAACAAAGATAGAAATCTTCATAATGATCGTTGCTAATATTTTGCTGACTGAGCTATAGCTCTGCTATAGCTTTACACTGGTGGAAGGCCTTTTCTTTCTATTTCATTGCTTAATGTGCGGTTTAGGTCCCTGAAAGCTATTAAGTGGGCTAAGTTTCTGGACCTTTGCCAAAGGGGCGAGAAGATGAACCGGCAGCAAATCTATCTGCGTTAGTTGAGTAATGTTCTCGTAAAGGACTGATTGTAAGTTTTCTCTAATATGGCTTGCATAAAGCGTCCAATTAGCTCTCTCATAGTCAAATCTTACGGATTCTCCTAAGGTCGGTTGATTTTGCACATCTATCTTACCTGTCAGGTGGTCCGAGCTTAACTGGTTTAGTACTGTGGCCTGAGATAGTAAATAAGTTAGAAAGAAGTACATCAAGTGTGGAACCTTGACACCTAGAGCTAGCAGGAAATGGCATATTAATACGTAGGGACGTTAATTTTTCGTGCAAGATGTTTCCCCAACAGTTTTCGCGATTGCATCCCCGATCACGGTGTCGGCATTTGAAGTCGCCACATAAAATGTAATTTTTACCCATAGCTGTAAGCTTCCGAATAACGTAGGCAAACTGTTGTTTTTTTATATTGCTCGCTACACCACCGGGAAGGTAGCTGGAGTAAATATTGGTTGATTTAGCATCGTTTATAGTTTTAATGCCAATAACTTCAATCACGTTAGTTTGTGGTATAGGTAGAAATGAGTAGCGAATAGATTGCAACCCCGCCCCCTATAGCGTTTGAGCGGTCGCACCGATAGCATATATAATTAGGGTGTTTTATTGATAACGAACTATTTAGCGAGGTCTCGGTATGCAAGCGTATATCAATATTCTGCTCTGAGAAGAGGTCAAATAGTTCATCTTTCTTGTTTCAAATGCCTCTGTAATAATTTTCATGAAATGAAAATAAACAACAATAAACAAATTTTATTGCTAGCGAAGTAATGACCCCTAGCTGATCGGTTTTGGTTTTGCAATTTTTGAGATTCTTAATTAAATTAAACATTATGACTTTAATTTCCTCATTGGAAAAGAGATCAGCGGTTTTATTGCCTTGGGTATGAGGTGGAGCCGTACGTTGCGTTCTGCCCTGATGCTGGGAATGCTTAGAAATGGCACGTCCTCTGTAGCTTGCGTAGCTGAGGCGGCTGGGGCAGTCCAGAGGCTAGTAAAACACGTTTATACGTATGTATATACGTATATTTTTAGACCTATTTTAATAAAATTTGGTGGGATGATAAAAATCAGCAAAACTAATTAGTGTGCTGAATTTGATTTCGATTATTAAAAAATTGCAACAGGCATTCGGTTTTATTTAAATTATGAAGTCGGAAATGGGCGTGGCAATAATTTTTAATAATCATAATCTGGGTGAACAAGTGTAGGGGAGAGTGGGGCTAATCGGCGCATGGGTGCCCGGCGCAGTCGAATTATCTTAAAATATAATAGCACGATCCAAAAAGTGATAAGTGTCCTAAGATCGCATTTTGGGATTATGTAATTTTTAACCTCAAAAATAAATTTTGGTTCGCCAAAAAAACGTTTTAAAAATATTGATTAAATTTTTAATTTTGACTGATGTCAACTAAAATAGGTTCCGAAATGTATTAACTTATGATTTGTAATTCGATTATTTTATAAAAGTAACACAATTTTAAAATTTGTAGTTTTTAAAGCTAGAAGCTAGGGTGGGGCAAAATGGCTCATTTGGTGATGGGGTAATGTGGCGCAGTAATTTTACACATGAAAAGATCGGCCAAATAACTAAAATCAAGAGAAAATAATTTTTTTACTGTTATAAAAGATTGCATATAAGAAAGTGAGGAAAAATTGATGGAGCGATGCTTAAGCAGGTAATATCCAATTTGTGTCATAGTTTTAAGATGTTTTTCTTACTTCACATAAATTTTTGTATTAACTTTGTTTCTAGGAACTAGACTTCTATTTTTGGCTGAAAAAATTCATAATTTTGAACAAAAAGCATAAATAAATAAATAAACTACATTTTCTATTAGATTTTGCTAGCATTATTTTCCTAATTGTACTAAAAACAGTTACAAATTTAAGTGCGCCACATACCCCGCGATTTTTGAATTCGGCAATTTTTGATATGTTCGGAAAAAACGCTATAACTTTTTAACGGTAAATCACATTCGAACGTATCATTTACCAAAAGTAAGACAATGAATTAACCTTTCATTTAAGGATACGAGCTCCCGATCAGCATATATAAAGGATTAAAAAAAAAAATGCGCCGATTAGCCCCACTCTCCCCTACGCATAAAATGAACTTCCTAAATTTTCGAGAAAATCAGATTTATTTAATTTGGGGGAGAGGATGTCGGTGTGGCAAAATTTTGAAAGAAACAGTATCTAGGCGCGTGCTAAACCAAATTTTCATACCAAATTTTGTGTCTCTAGTTTCATAGAGACAAAATCGGTTTTATCGGTTTTATCAAAAAATTGAAATAAACTCAATCACTCTACAGACTACATGGTCGGACAGTAGGACTAAGGTGGGGACACTCAGAGACAATCAGGAAGGTTTGCTAAAGATATCATTTATTATTTGTTCATTTATTCTGAGTTCACAGTCTCAGAATAAATTTTATTTTCTTTTGCTTAGTGTTTAAGTAAAGAAAAAAAAGGAGAGATCCTTAAATCAATCTAGTTATTAGCTCAACTTATAAATCAATCCAATTTTAAAACTGGCTGGGAGAGCTACCCAATAAACTTCAAATCTGCGGATGAACACTAATTGTGGGTGAATAGGGATTCCGGGCGAAGCAAAGAATAACCCAATCTTCATTCGTTGAATTCAAAATATGAACTGATTTTATTTACAAAAGTATTGTGTATATAAATGATTTCTTAAACTCTAGGAGGCGACATTTGTTCTTAAAAATGCTTATTCTAATGTATATATTTCATGCTCAGCGTTGGTTACATGATACCGCGCCGCTGTTATAATCTTAAGTGTTTTCCACAGAGTGTGGATGCATGTTTTGTTTGGTATTAAGCAATAATTGTCATGTGAATCTTTATGACTTAGTTTTGTTTTTATGTTTTTGTTTCGTTTTGTATATTTCTTTGGTCAATCTGATTTGGTGAAGCCAATTCAGATGAACATGGTGTTTAATCTTAAACATTCTGCCAAGGGCCGCCAAATGCGACGTTTTGGAATTTATTTTTATAGTTAATTGTCTTATACAAATTTTTATTAATATTATCATTAGTAAGAAAACTATTGTTAAAGAAGCATGTAAAGTTACATTATGGACACTCAAACCTAGTTAATCTGATGTTCCTTTACCGATTGTACCTGACTTCCTATTCTTACAAATTCTGCTGTATGGTTTACTTCTTCTTCTACTGGATTTCATTTATTTTATATTTGGCATATTACTAATATCGCCCAATGCTTAACAATTTTTGTTTCGGGATATCTACCCACTGCTGATGTGCATTACTATGTTGACTTCTAGCCTTTTTATATGGTGGAAAATTTAATCTGATCGTTGCTCCACTTTTTTTAAATATTGCTGATAGCTAAAATTTGAGTTCTTGTTCTGTTTATTCTTAGCTGTTGTCCTTTTATAAATATTTTGCCTTGTCTGCCTTATTTGTAATGCAGATTCGGACAATTTATTACCGGAATCTATTTTGACATTATTGTTTTTAAAATCATTATTTAATTCAACCATTGCCACCTGAATATTCTTATTTTGTACTGGAATATATACCTTTTCTTCCATAGTTCCTCCACTGTACCTCCAAAGTGAGGTCCTGCCGGGGGGCATACATTTATTTCTTTATTATTTTGACAAATTATTTCTTTTACCTCAGCTTTTATCTTACCTCCAAGGTGAGGTCCTGCTGAGGGAGTCAAATGCTGACTTATTTCTTGAATTTTGTTGTTGAGTTTGTTTTGAATTTTACTGTATTTATTTCCACGTTTACCTTTGTTCTTCTCCCAACGCTGTTGCATACCTGTGACATCTATTGTTGTTGCCACTACCGATTTATTATTTTTCGATTTGGTGCATCCCGAGACGATCCAACCAAATTGAGTATTTTGGCCTAGTAGGCCATCAATCTTTGTAACTCCCCCTTTTAAAATTTGGGTATATACGTTTACCCCCATTATTATATCAACCTTACCAGGTTTATTAAAGGTAGGATCAGCTAATACGTAGGATTGCCATTTTGACATATCCACGTCTACCGTTTTTAATGGAAGAGCTTTCATTAACTTTGGCAACACAATCGCCTCAACCTTAAGATGACTTTTCCAAGGATTTCGCGTCTTCACATCTATTTTTACCTTATATTTTGATTTTTTTGCATTTATTGAGGACACGCCCTTTATTTCTGTATGTTGTTTAATTTTCGGTAATTTTAATATTTGAGCTGCCTCTTCAGACAAAATGGTGCTCTGTGAACCATTATCAATAAGGGCTCTAAGAGTCTTATATCCTCCATTTACATTTTTTACTTGTATTAGGGCTGTGGCCAACAGTGTGGGTTGAGCCGTTATACAAGTATTAACTCTCTCCTGTATTTCTTCAAAATGGAGTAGAGTATGGTGTCCTTTTCATCTCATTAGTGCATTCTTTATTGCTTGAATGGTTCAAGCATCGTGTGCACAGCTGCACTTTTTTGGCCGTTTCATACCTTTCCATAGGTGTCAAACCTTTAAATTTATAGCACTTATACGCTTTATGTCCGGCAAATTTGCAAATCGGACAGTTATTTTCAAAAACCCCATATGAAACCACTTTAGCGGACGTTGACGATACTATGCGCAGTACGTTCAAGTGGCCCCTACGACACCAGGACAAAGCCTGTTACGCGCGAGCCCAAGCAGATAACTGCCCACCTCCCACCCGACCGACCGAGGGGTGCAGCCGTAAAACGCACGGCGCGAATCGCGTGGACAAATACACAAGAGAAGAAACAGACAAACAAATAATACTATAGTTATCTATTAACTAAATGGGATAGGATAGATGTTTTAAGCATATTGATAGAAAACTCTGAGCTGATTACAGGGAAAAGAAGGTTGTAATCAGAGCAGAGGACCCTAAAAGGTTCATGCATGGCATAGTTAGAAGAACAACGACTAAGGGATAATGGTATCAAAGGATGTCTACTCCGTCTACATGGTACCGACAGATTTACCTGAGCTAATAACTCAGGCGAGTCGATATCACCAATTAGGAGCTTGTGCATGAAAATTGCACTAAGCATGGTTCTACGGTTAGTTAGGGAAGGAAGGTTAATCAAGAGAAGTCTACTAGAATACGAAGGCAAATTGACATTGCGATCCCAGCTTAAGCCACGAAGAGCAAATAGCAAGAACTGCTTTTGAACGGATTCAAGTCTAATCTGGTGCGACTCATATTGAGGTGACCAAATGCAAGATCCATACTCTAAAATAGGACGGACAAGCGAAGTAAAAAGAACTTTTGTTGTATAGGGGTCATCGAATTCTTTTGACCATCTTTTAATGAAACCCAGGACACTCATGGCCTTTGAGACCGTGGTGGAAATATGGGTGTTAAAATTTAACTTATGGTCCATAAGTACGCCCAAATCATTCATATTATTTAGACGTTCTAAAGGGCTATTGTTTAGAAAATAAGTGACCAGTTGAGGAGAGTTACGAAAAAAAGTCATTACCTTACATTTGGTAGTGTTAAGATTTAGTAGATTAAACTGGCACCAGGATTGAAAGTTTTTAAGATCAGCTTGTAGCCGACTAAATGAATCTGTATCTTTATACGTAAGACAAAGCTTGACATCGTCAGCATACATAAGCACACGCGAATGAACAATGACTGATGGAAGATCGTTAATGAATAGTGTGAAAAGCAGAGGGCCCAGATGACTACCTTGAGGTACACCAGATGTCACAGGAATGGAAACGGAAAAAGAAGACTTAAAAAGTACCTTCTGTTTTCTATTTGTTAAATATTCTCGAACCCAAGATAGGAAAAGGGGTGGAAACCCAATGTCGCTCAGCTTCGAAAGTAATAGGGTATGCGGGTTTTGCGGGTTTTTCTCTTCTTTCCTCATGGCTCTTAGCGAACAATATCTTTGCTCCAAGTATTCCATGACATCAGAAAGCATTTGTATCTGCCTTGTTTTTCTAATCTGACTCTCATACAATTGAAGAGCCTCTCTATCAAATTTCCTAAGTATGAGTTGTGCGAATATTACGTCAACTTCATCGGACAAATTTGCTTTTATTTTAATTAAGTGCACTGACTCATTAACTATGTCAATCACACCTTTTACACTCTTTGCGGATTCATTGTTGATCATTGGTAAATCAACGATCCGACCTAATTGTTCGGAAAATACCCTCCGATTATTTTCATACCGCTTAGTTAACGATTCCCAAGCAGCATTATAATTATCAGCTGAACCTGACAATAGGTGAGCTACCATGCTCTTCGCTTCGCCCTTTAACACGGATTTTAAATAATTAAACTTAAGAGTAGGGCTCAAATCCTCTCTTTTTTCAATTAATTCCGTAAATAACTCCACAAACAGGTCCCATTCTCTAGCCTCTCCAGAAAATGTGGGTACCTGAATCTTCGGCAACACCGGTAGTTCGTCTCTCACGGTTACATTCTCAGTTTTACAATCTTCCTTATTGCTCATTTTCATTTCTAAGCCTGACAATGAATTTTGGACATCGAATTCTAAATCCTCCATAGTATTCTTATATTTTGCATCTTTTGTCAATACCTGGCACGCCTGTGCTTTCTCCCATAAATAATTAATTTTATTAATATATATTATCCATGTCTCATTGCCTGTTGAGTTGTCTATAGTACGTAAATCTTTGGTTACCATATCTAAATAATCCTGGAGCTGTCGGACTCTATCCATAAATATATCCTGGTTAACCTTAGCATTTTCATTACTGGAGGTCGCATCCCGGCGTGACTCTCCTTTGCTATCTTCAAAACTCTCCAACATCGTTGCATCTGCTTCAATGTCTTCCAAATTGCTTGGCTCTCCTTTGGCTATTAAACTGGTTGCTAAATTTAACCCTTCCTCATATTTTCCCTCTGTGAAATAGTGGTGGTCGGTTACTCCACTCTGTAGCATTTGGCTATGGTAACTGATCCATTGCTTCTGTATCTCACTTACTTCGTTAAGAATCTTGCTAGTTAACTTAGTGGCATCTAACTCTCCTAACTTCTTTAACCTTTTATGCAACTCGTGCTGCTTCGCTAATAATTTTTCAGTTTTTGTGGGGAACATTTTATATGGTGTCTGTATATGTATGTGACAATATATTTATTTATTTTTGTTAGTATGTATTTACTTAAGTATAAGAAAAATGTTCACTTTTTTTTTTATCACCAATTTTGGGTATTATTTTTTTTTAACTTCCCTACTCGATCATCGCAGTGATCTTCCTACCTAATGTTTTGCATAGCTTTACAGGCTATACTGCTATCGGGCAGATATGGTTCCGCACAATTTCACAATATTTCTTACAATATATGGATGTATGTATATTATTTTTTTTAACTGCACCTGCTTTTTTTTTTGTTTTTCCCGCATCAGCTGGTCGTCGCCGTTTGGCTAGCTGATGCTCCCTCGAAGGCGTAAAAGACGGCCTGCCTTTCACGCTCGTTGTCAGCTGCTGATGTCCAGGGCCTATGGGCTCAGGCGGTACCGGTGCCGGTCAGCGCACCAGACTTCCTTGTATTGGCAGTGTACGTTCTCCAGCGACCCAGGGCACTCTTTGGGGCTCTTACGTCTTGCGGGCGCCTGCCACCGTCCTTCTCTCGTCTCTGCAACTCTAAGTAGTTGCCTTGCTGCTGTTGGTAGTTGCCAATTTGCAACTACTTATAGTGTATATATACACTAGTTCACTTTTGTCGATATTAGGGCTTCGAATACGCCACACTCCAACTTTATATTTTTATATTTTACCGCTGCCGAAATTATTGCAGTTGGTCGACTAGCCAACCTGCCTTTAAATACTCGGTCTCACGCACTTTTTATTTATTAAGCAATATTTTGCTTTTATATTATACTCTGTCTCTTACCACTGGTGGGGGAAAACAAGAGTTTTTTATTTTGCTACCTTTAGCTGATCTTAGCATTTACACTTGCATAAGAATCCAGACTTTAAGGAGCTGATTCATTCTCTGAGTCTCTTACCACTGGTGGGGGAAAACTACAGAGTTCCTTTTACTCGAAGGACCAAAATGAATAGGGAATCCCGGAGAGAAGGAAAATAACCCAATCTTCATTCGTTGAATTCAAAATATGAACTGATTTTATTTACAAAAGTATTGTGTATATAAATGATTTCTTAAACTCTAGGAGGCGACATTTGTTCTTAAAAATGCTTATTCTAATGTATATATTTCATGCTCAGCGTTGGTTACATGATACCGCGCCGCTGTTATAATCTTAAGTGTTTTCCACAGAGTGTGGATGCATGTTTTGTTTGGTATTAAGCAATAATTGTCATATGAATCTTTATGACTTAGTTTTGTTTTTATGTTTTTGTTTCGTTTTGTATATTTCTTTGGTCAATCTGATTTGGTGAAGCCAATTCAGATGAACACGATGTTTAATCTTAAACAGTGGGTAAGTTTTGAATAAAAATATTTATTCATGGTCATATACATAAATAAGTTCAGATGCCGAATTGGGAAATAAATCGCTAAGTTCATACGGCGAGAGGGGAGAAGGCAGAGGGGAAGAGGAATCAGCACACAATTGTTAGCACTGAAAAGAACAAAACTGCTTAAAAACGATATTCGTGGACTGCATTAGCGAGCGACCAATACCACTCAGTGCATTACGATCGGGCATCCGGGAGTGTCGCGTTGAAAAACCTCTTTATTGTAAAAAAATTAAAAAAATATATAAAAAGGGAGGTAAAGCAAATAACAAAAAAAAATATACTTGGAAAAAAGCAAAGCAAAAAAAAACTAAAACCAAAATATGCATTCTCGTTAAATTTATTAAATTTTTTTTATGTAACCGTCCAAAAAAAAAAAGCGAATATTTCTTTTTTTTGCCAAAAATTTATTTAATCAACGTTTAGAAATCACAAATCCACCAATGGAAGCGCTTTCATCGTTGGATTGAAATTTAAAGTTGATTGGATTTAAAGATTTGTTCGTATTTTTATAATTTAAACAAAACAAGAGTATTCTAAAAGTTTAAATAAAAAGAAAATGTACCGACAAAAAAAGACAAAAGAAGAATAGGAGCTACCGAAATTAAAACAAAATATATCAAAGAAGCTAACTTCGGCACAGCCCACTTGCAGTCCATGGCCATAATATTTTTACATGCTCGAAACTCTTTTTCTGTAAGTTAATTAATTAATGCACAGAACCTTTCAAATATCATTTCCATTTCTTGTTCTTCTTCTTCTTCCCCATCCTCTTTTATCTGCATGTCGTGATTGCCATCCATGTCGCAAGTCGTTGCGCCTGTTTTTTTTTTTTATTTTGTTAAAAATTTATATTACAAATAACAGATGCATATATCAGGTTACACAAGGAAAAAACAAACTGCGTTACTGCGGGACGACTTGTAGTTGTTGCATTGCAGACCGTTTACTTATTTATTTCGCCGACCTTTCCCTCTCCAACAGCCTAAGCTTCTTCATCACGTGCACGGCGAAGACGATGGCCGCCTGCCACACATCCGAGTCTACGTCTAGCCTCCTAGTGAGGTTATTCTGCGTTACAGGCGCGCCCATGACACTCTCCAATCGGTGTCTTTCCTCATCGAATTTTGGGCTACAGTGCTGCAGCACATGACTAGCATCCTCTATGATGCCAGCGCCGTACCATGTGCACTAGAAGTCTGCATGAATGTATTCATTTCCAACATCATAGTACTGTACAGTAGTTAGGTGTTCTTAAAAATACTGTACTCATTCTCTGCTGTACAGTATATTCGAGTAGCTATAAGAACCGAGTACAGTAAAAATACTGTACTCACTTAGAGTGAGTGACAGTAATAAATGTACTCTTTGTAAGTAAGTACAGTATATGTCACTTTTTTTCATGTTGTACACCACTGGAACAGTGAATATATTTTGTCATTCATCTGTACAGATGAGTGTAATATTTTGAACAACTTTTGGCTGCCAAAGAAAATGGCGCAAACGCAATAAATGCGAACGTAAGCGTAAGTTTTGGCTAAAATAAAATTATATATAATTTATTAATGTTAAATTACAAAGAAATTTGTTAAATTAATAAATAATTGTGTTCGCCTCGTCTTTGTAATTGTCTTTTGCAAGGTTATATATGTGTGAAGTCGCAAAGTCTTACGTAAACTGTGTTTGTCTGTATGTATGTATGCCAAAAACCTTATTCATTACAAACGCTGTAAAATCGCAACCACAGATGATAAGGTGAATAAGATTATGTTCTTGCACTCAAATGTTGAAGTTTTATATAATGAGTTATTTTCTGAAATAAATTTGTAATATTAAAAGTTATATTGGCTAACTTTTCTTGCATGTGACATTCTGATTTTTTATTTATTTTCTTTATTTTATATATTTTTTTTTTATTTTTTTAAGCAAATAATCTTAACTGACTGTACAGTAAGTGAACTGTACACTAATATAGTGTACAGTAAAAGTGCTGTACAGCAATTTTAGTGTACTCATTAACTGCTGTACAACATGAAAGTGAGTGTGAAGTCTAGCTGTCAATCAAAAATATTTGTACAGTATACACTTGCACCCATTTAAAATTGTACAGAAAAAAGGTGTACACGTTTTTAGAATGATTGATTCATTTGCCCTTTTGGATGCATTCATGCAGATGTCTAATGTGCACTGGTCGAGAACATCGTTATGAAACCTCTTCAAATAACTCCTGAAGCATCCGTGGTAGTTCTTCACTTCCAAACCTTTAATTCACTAAGGAACTGCGTACAGAGTGTGGATTCTACATTTCGACAATAGAAGGCGACGTCCCCGTCCCCCGTGTATTCATCAAAATACAGGCCAGGGACTGGGCTGACGCGGCTACCTTGCTACTACAGTATTCCATGTGTTCTTTGAAGGACAATCTGGAGTCAAGCAGTACACCTAGGTACTGCTCGCTTGGATACCAAGGTGGAATAACCTACTCTGATGCTTGCGGTTTCGACGCGCTACTAACAAGAACCGCTTAGGTCTTCCGCGCTGCCAATTTAAAACCTGCAGCCGATAGCCAGTGACCAACTTTAGCTATCGCTACAAAGCAATGCTCTTCGGCGACGTGAAGATCCTTGGCCGTAGCCACCAATGCGACATCTTCAAGAAAGCCGACAATGTGTGTGTGTGGCTTGAGCTCAAGGCGCAGAACCCCAACCGAATCCAACGTCACCACGATGGAGTATTCTTTGCTGCCGCCTTTCCATCTGGAGCCGCCGATTGCCTCAGCTGCCAAGTGCACCACTCGGTTTATAGCGTCGATTGTAGATCTAGCTTTTCTGAATCCAAATTGGTGCTCGGATAAGCCCCCGCCTGCTTCTATCGCCGATTCCAGTCTCGAGCAAAGCATCGACACCAGTATCTTGCCAGCTGTGTCCAGTAGGCAGATGGGCCTAAATGAGGATGTCTCGTCTGGTCGTTTCCCGTCTTGGGCAACAACACAAGGTTCTGTAACTTCCACCTGGTGGGACCGCCTCCAGGCGGGATTTCGATAGTTTCCCACTATTTCTTGTGTTCGGCTTGCAGGAGGGCCTCGAAGGACCAACCTTTATCCATTCTTGTCTGCAATGGGCATTTAGCTGTGACCGAGGCTGCTGCACATCAGTCGGATGTAGCTGCTGCTTGGCTTGTTGCTGCGATTCAAGTGGACTGGCTTGACTCTGCTGTTGTAGCTGTTGCTGCCGCAGCTGATACTGTGATCTCTGAAGCCATAATGTCTTCTGTTGCTGTTGGCGATTTGCATGCTGTGCCTTCTGCTGGTGCTACCTCGCTGGCTGACGGTGTGAGTCATCAACTAACGACGTTTTGCAAGGCTTATCGCGCTTCGACGATGAGTTCACATCTTCGGTCTGCTGCTGCCTACTCACACGTTTAGGTGGAAATTCGCTATAAGTAGCACACGACACTGGCAATGACGAGATCGGCGCCTGACCCTGCAAAGGAGCACTTACCGCTACAGACAGCTCTTGCAGTCGTGCAGTCGTGCTACCTTCTACCTGAACTCGTTTGTGGTGCTGCGGTTAATTTTGCTACTAACATCCTTTTCTCTGCTATAGTGGATAGCAATTGAGACCAGAATATGGCCCATTTCCTCCGATTTGTTGAAAGTAGGCCGCAATTGACCCAGCTTGTTTTTTTTTTGTACAGGCCCCGATATTGGCTGTCTGGCCAGCGTCCTGCTCAGCCCCAACGGATGGGCTTCTAAGCCTTTTCGGCGTTGCCTCGTAAGCGTCCACTACTAGGGTAGTTGTAGTCTGCTGTTACCGCTGGCGCCGATGTGTTGGGAGCACGAGGTCTTGTCATCTGTTGCCCATGAGGTGGTGGCATCCGCTTCATCATTGCGCTGAGAGTTATGCCGCTCCAACTCGGCGACGACGACGAACAATTGCCCCTTTTTTACGCAGCCCAACAATAAACAATGAAACAGTAATCGGAACTATGTACTCAGTGGAACAACTTTGAAAAAGAATCTATGGATACAGCGCTGCGCCTGTGTATGTATGCGTGTCGAGAAGTCGTCCGCACAATTAATAGTATCCCGATCTGGTTCAATACTTTTGCTTTTACATCCATTTAGTTTCTGATAGTGCACTTACCTTTTTTTCTGTATGATCCGTGCGTATGCCTAGAGTAGGAAAGAACCCCCCTCAGACGACGATCTTTAGCATACCCTTGTGTTATTGTTAGCAAAGTAGAAAGATTTAGTCAGCTAATAACTTCACATGCACAAGCAGCCATTACAATATTAAAGTCACCAAAATGTAACAGGCAGAAGGAAGTTTCTTCGACCCGTAAAGTATATATATTCTTGATCATCATCAACAGCCGAGACGATCTAGCCATGTGCGTCCGTCAGTATGAACACCTAGATCTCGGATACTATAAGAGCTAGGGTCACCAAATTTGGTTTGTAGTCTCGTGTAGTATGTACACTTACCGAGTTTGTTTAAAATTTTTGCCACGCCCCCTACCGCCCCCGCAAATTAAATAAAACCGATTTTCTCAAACACTATACTAACTAGAGACACAAAATTTGGTATGTATGTATATTTGCTTAGTAAATGCGCACATTTTGTTTTTGTAAAAATTTTGGCACGCCCCCTACCGTCTTCGCAAATTAAATAAAACCGATTTTCTCAAAAACTCTTTTAGCTAGAGACACCATAGTTGGTATGTATATTTGCTTAGTGTGCAATCAAATTTAGCACACTAAAATTTGATACTAATATCCAGCAAAACACCATATTTGATGAAAATACTTCATTGATTTTTAAAATCAAAGTATTCAAAGGGGCACCTGCGAGTCCAGAGCAAGACCACCACACCAACTAGACATCGAGCCAGAGTCGAAACCTTAATGCGTGCGCGCTCGAACTGCAATTTCCACCTAGCCCGATTATCTGATAACGATTGCACGTTACAGAGTATACTATACAACTGCTCAACTTTTGACTGAATTGGATTCGCAAAAAAAAACTTACCCCAACAGTACATAGAATTTTGGCTCACGGAAAGAATTAAATAAAACATTAATGTTTACCACATACCTAATTTAACTGCCGCCGTGTGCAGACGTGTTTTTTAATGCACTCCGCAAAAATTGAGTGTAAAAAAAAAGAAAAGTCTGCGTTTGCAAAAAGTTGTGTAGGTCTCTCAGTCGCCTCAGAGACGCCTATTTACAATCATATTGCTATTAGATTGCTCTAATAGCAATAAATACTAAGTTGCAACAACAAAGTGCGTAATTTTTACAAAAGCCATGTCCACCAATTCGGGCCCAAGCTCTCTCGATCCCCACCAGCAACAGCTACAAGAACTAATTGTACAACAACAACGTGAGCGTCGAATCTCGGTCCAACGCAACAACGCGTACTTTTCGGTGGTGTCGCCGACCCCACCGAATGCTAACGTAAGCAATAACACCGAAAGTGCCAGCCACTCAGCAATTAACAGCAACCTACCGTGGAGAGAGCAGTGTGCTTCTCCATCAATATCGATAACTGGGTCACCGATTGCACCAACCAGCACCGTCAGCTCGTTGACAGCAACCAGCACCGTCAGCTCGTTGACAGCAACTACTGCAACGTCTGCCGAAGTATTGACCTGCCTCAAGCCGTCAACGACAAGTCGCCCAGAGTCAGCCACAATAGTAAACCCAACGACTTCTGTCCAAACTGGAATGGACAGATATATTAAAATAACTAAGCGGAAGCTAAGCCCGCAAAAGAAAAAAAGTGGCAATACGCCGAAAATAACCAAACCAAATGAACGAGTAGCACCCCTTAGCGGTAATCGTTTTAAAATTCTTGCCGATCAGCAAGACGATCAAGCCGGCGCTGTAGATAAAGTTAAATCGGCTAGACCACCCCCTTTATACATCCGTGGAGCCAACTGCAGCGCCCTGATTTCGAAGCTAGTAGAAACAGTAGGGGCAAATAACTTTGTTGTAACCCCTCTCAATAGGGGTAACATTAAAGAAATTAAATGTCAAGCCCAAACTGAGGACAATTTCCGCATCATCGAAAAGTACCTCCGCAATGCTAACATCAACTTCTATACCTACCAACTAAAAAGCAGTAAAGGGCTCCAGGTTGTGTTAAAGGGGATTGAGCCATCGGTCCCTATTCAAGAAATAGCAGACGCGTTGGTCGAAAAAGGGTTTGCGGTCAAGTCCGTTGTCAACATCATCAACAGGAACAAAGTCGCACAGCCGCTCTTTAAAATCGAGCTCCAACCAGATGCAAAGCGGTCGAAGCCAAATGAAGTGCACCCGATCTACAACCTACAACTTCTATTGCACAGAAGAATCACCGTAGAGGAGCCCCATAAGAGACGCCAACCACCGCAGTGTAAGAACTGCCAGGAATACAACCACACCTCTAACAATTGCAATCTTAGGTCAGTGTGTGTTGGCTGCGGCGAACATCATGAAGATGGAATTTGCACCAAGGACAGAAACAACGTCGCACTAAGACTATGCAGCAACTGTGGAGGGAACCACACGGCCAACTACAGAGGATGTCCTGTCTTTAAGGATCTTAAATCACACCTAAACGGGCGCAAACCCCCAGCTGGACCAAAAATCATCTTCAACGCCTCCAAAACTACACCGGAGGTTTTCTTCGCCAAGGCTGTTAGATCATCCAACATGACTGCTACAACCAGTCCTAGTGTATCCTTCGCTAGTGTGCTCCGAACTGGACAGACGGAGCCCGCGAAAGAGACCCCGTCACTCCGCCATCTACAGAATCCGCAACCTAGCGCACCAGAGCTTGGCCAGCAAACTCCAAGTGGTCTAGAGGCCCTATTGATCTCACTCAATCAAAACATGACCACTTTTATGACGTTCATGCAAAACTGTATGCACGAACTGATGCGGAATCAAAACCTGCTTATCCAGAAGCTTATCGAGAATAAATAATGGCTTCCCTACGTCTATGTCTTTGGAATGCTAACGGCATCTCCAAGCACAAAAATGAACTGCAACTATTCCTAGACTCAAGTGAAATCGACGTTTTGCTGATTTCGGAAACACATTTAACATCAAAAAATAATTTTCAAATACCAAAATATACCTTCTACGCAACAAACCATCCAGACGGAAAAGCTCATGGCGGGACCGGTATCCTAATCAAAAACCGTATAAAACACTCGTTCCTCAACAGATTTGAAACACAGCACCTACAAGCAACTGTTATAACCGTCCAAACCAGCTGCGGCAACACTACACTGGTCGCCCTGTACTGCCCACCACGCTTCTCAATCTCTGAAAAGGAATTTACCGATTTCTTTAACACACTCGGAGATGCAGCAGGGGACTATAACGCCAAACATACGCACTGGGGATCTCGCCTGGTAAATCCTAAAGGAAAGCAGTTGTACAACACAATAGTCAACCCTCTCAATAAGATGGATTGCGTCTCACCGGGTAGGCCTACTTATTGGCCCACAGATCCACAGAAAGTGCCTGACTTGATTGATTTCGCAGTAACCAAGAGGATTCCACGTAATCGGATCACTGCGGAAACACTACTAGATTTAACTTCCGATCACTATCCAGTGCTATTCACATTATTAACAAGACCTCAAGTACTTGATCGCCCATATAGGCTTACAAACAACAAAACAAATTGGCTTAAATTTAAAATGTACATGAGTGCCCACATTGACTGTTCGCCGAAACTGGATGCTGCAGAGGACATTGATATGTGCGTCTCTGCACTTGAGTCGATGATGGGAGCTGCAGCAAGAGTATCTACTCCACATGCCTCTTCTTACACCAAACCTGTTGACAGGCCTACGAACCGGCGGATAGAACAATTAGTAACGGAAAAACGACGTCTAAGAAGAGAATGGCAGATTACTCGATCACCAGCAGCAAAACTTCGCCTAAGGCAAGCTAATCGCAACCTCTCCAAGGCGTTAAGACAAGAGGAAAGCTGGGCTCAAAGGAAATACATAGAAAAGCTCAGTCCAACCAGCACTAAACATCCTCTGTGGAAAGCCCACCCAACTTTAAGCGCTCCTACAGAGACAATTTCACCGATAAGGAGTCCAACCGGTGGATGGGCCCGCAGTGACGAAGAGAGGGCATCCGTATTTGCCACACATCTTAAAATGGTTTTCCAGCCAAATCCAACATCAAACTCATCTGTACTTCCCCCTTCGAACACATTAACGGATAGTGAGTACTCGGAACTCCAATCGGACGAGATCACTGCAGTTATTAAAAACCACATAAAGCCGAAAAAAGCCCCTGGCCATGACCTAATCACACCGAAAATGATCCTAGAACTCCCTATCATTGCAATACAATATATCTGCAAACTGTTCAACGCTATAATAAAAATTGGCTACTTCCCAAGAACATGGAAAAAGTCCACTATCATCATGATTCCTAAAGTGGGAAAGGACAAAACCCAGCCATCATCCTATAGGCCAATTAGTTTGCTGCCATGTCTTTCGAAGCTTTTTGAAAAGGTCCTGCAGATCCGCCTAAACTCATTTCTGGCATCGGAGAACACAATCCCTTCACACCAGTTTGGCTTCCGCGAAAAAACATGGTACAATTGAACAAGTCAATCGCATCACATCCGAAATACGAACAGCATTCGAACTAAAAGAATACTGTGCGGCTGTCTTTCTCGACGTTGCCCAGGCTTTCGATAGAGTCTGGCTGGAGGGTCTGATGTTCAAAATCCGGCAAAAACTGCCACAGTACACACACAAACTCATGGAATCTTACCTTTACAATAGGAAATTCGCTGTAAGATGTAATGGCTCCGTCTCCGCTGATTTTGAAATCAAAGCTGGTGTACCGCAAGGCAGTGTACTCGGCCCATTGCTCTACCTGCTGTACACTGCAGACTTACCAACGAGTTTAGGACTTACAACGTCCACTTTTGCCGATGACACGGCAATCCTTAGCAGATCCAAATGCCCAATAGAAGCCTCTGCAAAACTAGAGGAACACCTTAAGGTGGTAGAGGAATGGCTAGCAACCTGGCGTATCCGGGTCAACGAGCAGAAATGCAAACATGTTACATTTACGCTTAACAGAAGAAACTGTCCAGCTCTAATGCTAAACAACGTACCAGTTCCTCAAGCCGTGGATGTCACTTACCTTGTCATCCACCTAGACAGAAGACTAACTTGGCGCAAGCACATCGAAGCAAAAAAGTCACAGCTTAAACTGAAAGCGAGTAGCCTACATTGGATCATCAAATATATATATATATTAAAAAAAAAAAAAAAATGTTTACCAATTGGAGAGCTATCCGAAGAAGCACAGAAATGTAAAAACAAGGACTACATAAGGTTTAGATACACTAATACATTAAAATCTTCTCGCGTTACACAAAATCTGCTTCCTTCGTTATTTGTTCCGGCAGCTCTTTGATACCCGTCGTCCACATCTCGTCTTCATGGCTTCAAGACCACGTTCGGTAAAAGCATCGAAAGAAGAGCGCAGATGTTCGCGAGGAACTGAGTCCTTCGTTGGCGAGTCTGTCGCGGAATCTATTTTTTAAAGCGATGCCGGCGCTTCCTTTGGCTGAACGTTAAAAAGAGGATGCGGGCACTGCTTGCTAATAGGGACCAACAACCGGAGGGAGCCTGTCTGAGCGGGCGGCATATATTAAGAAAAAGTCCCTGTGTCTGAACTGTTTCGGAGGGGGCATCAAGTGAAAGATTGCCAACATAACTGCTTCATATGCAAGAGTCGTCTTCGCTCTTGCACAAGGACTCATGGGCCGCCAGTCCTGATAGAGAAAGAAGCGTTTGTGCTGTCCCAAGTACGATAGCCCAAGGCACACTGAAAGGAATGCCCGATATCCAGCTAGCTGTCACCTGCTTTAGATTGAAGGCAAAGATCGATCTGCTTCTCGGTATTGCACAAGAAACTCTGCTCACAAGGTTTTGGGAGCTGACACATTTTGCGAGGTCAATTTTCAGAAGACCACTAGGAAATATGTTTCGGGGAGATATATGGTCTCACTTCCATATGGAGACCAAACCAACATCTGACCTTGGTCCATTAAAACTGTCGTAATCATCCGTCATCCAAGAGTATTTGGACTTGGGCCACATGCGTTTGGTGCCCTTTGACAGCAGTAATAACAACTTTTATTTGCCACAACATGCTGTTTTTAAGCCCGACAGCACCACCATGAAGGTAAGGTTTCCCTTGGCGTAAGTGGACGTCTAATGTGAAGAGCGTGCTCAGTTGCATCCCAAGGTGTCATTTGATCTCTGATTTCCTCGATATCAAAGAGGCCAGCATGGCAAAAACACTTGGAATCCGATGGAAAGCGACCACGGATGTGTTTTACTTTGTCATCTCACCCCTGATTGTACTAAGCGAGAAGTCCTTGGGCAGAACGCCAAGTTATTCGATACCGCTGGCTGACTGGCTCCCTTTGTGATTGAAGCCATGATTTGAGCAGTGAAAATAATTTTGAAAACCAAATGCTAAATATTGATTGTGACCTGGTTAATTCAAAATATTCTGTTGGCAAAACTTTAAGTTTCAAACAAACTATGTTTCTATACCCTAATAAAGTTGGTCACATGTTTGTAACGCACTGAAGGAGACCCCATAAAGTATATATATTCTTGATCAGCATGAGAAGCTGAGTCGATATAGCCATGTCCGTCTGTCCGTCCGTGCGTATGCGTTTTACTCAGCCGTCTTAAAAGCTATCGGGATAACAATGTTTTCTGTGCTTTTTTTCGGTAGGCAGATCAAGTTTGAAAATCTTTGGGATCGGACCACTCTATCACATAGTTAAATACGAAAAGTAGGTAAAGCAGTTGGAGTATCGCTATGAAATATACTAGTATAATAGTAATAGTAAAAAAACATCAGATCCCAGAATTTCAGTCTGATTGGATAAATAGAACACAAGTTACAGTCTGCCTGCTGCCTACTACGTCATTGTTCGAATCATCAAAGTACACGCATACACACACAGATACAACGCTACATGAACTATATGTGTATGCGTGCCAATCGCGGCATGCGTGTAAAAGGGAATGGGGAAGAAAAAGAACAACAAGAAATGGAAATGATATTTGAACGGATCTGTGCATTAATGAATTGAGTTACAGAAAAAGAGTTTTGGACATGTAGAAATATTATAGCTATGGACTGCAAAGGTAAATAAACTTCGGCACAGCCGATGTTAGCTTCTTTGATATTTTCTAAATTCTATTTGGAAAGAAATCGATAAAATGAACCAAAGGTTAAGTGCGAAATGAAACTCACAATCAATGACATAAGTCCATTTTGCTATAGTCCAAGACGACTTTCTGAGGCTGAATTACAAACAATAATTGACGAATACTTAATCAATCGTACTTGTAAATATCAAAGAAGCTAACTTCGGCTATGCCGAAGTTTATATACCCTTGCAGTATACTTGGCAATAATATTTTTCCTTTTTGAAATTTCTTTCCCTGCAACTCAATTCATCAATACACAAACAAAATATTATTCTCTTTTTACCACAAGTTTTTCTTCTTCCATCATTTTCTAAGCAAAGCACGGCACGCATACACATACAGTTCATGTAGCGTTGCGTCTGTGTGTGTATGCGTGTGCTCTGTTGATTTGATGATGGCAGTAGTAGGCAGCAAGCAGCGCTGCCGGCAGCGTTTGAACCGATTTATATTGACTGTAACTTGTGTTCTATTTATCGGATCAGATTCAAATTTTGGGATCTGAGATTTTATATCTATTACTATCATATTGGTAAATTTCATGGGGATACTCCAATTTTTGCAAAAATGTTTCTTCTAGAGCTATATGATATAGTGGTCCGATCCCAAAGATTTTCATACTTTATCTCACCCGGGTAAAAAAAATCCCCCAAAAAAAATTTCATCCCGATAGCTCTTAAGATGGCTGAGTAAAACGCATACGCACCGACGGACAGACGGACAGACGGACATGGCTATATCGACTTAGCTTCTCATGCTGATCAAGAATATATATACTTTATGGGGTCGGAAACGTCTCCTTCTGTGCGTTACAAACATCTGACCAATTTTATAATACCCTCTGCAAGGGTATAAAAAAGACTTCAGGTGAACTCAGAATGTGCGTTGATTTCAGAAAATTAAACAAGGCGACTTCAAAAGATAATTATCCTATTCCACTTATTGATGATCTGCTAGATAGACATGCAGGAAAAAGAATGGGTTTTTCATGCATACATGCATGAGTATTCAGTTAAGTTTACGTCTTTTACGACACCTCTTGGTCAGTTTAAATTTCTTCGTATGCCATTTGACCACAGAAACGTGCCGTCTATGTACATTTCAAAGGTTTATAAAGAGGATATTTGGAGCTATGATTAAAGATGAAAAAGTTATTATATATTTGAACGCCATTAAAAGATATATTGGGCAGATTGATTGAAAAATATCAAAGAAGCTAGAAGGACAGACGGACATGGCTATATCGACTTAGCTTCTCATGCTGATCAAGAATATATATACTTTATGGGGTCGGAAACGTCTCCTTCTGTGCGTTACAAACATCTGACCAATTTTATAATACCCTCTGCAAGGGTATAAAAAAAATTGGAGTTAGATAGGTGCGAATTTCTTCAGACGAGTGTTATGTACCTAGAGCAGAGCCCTGCACTCATATCCCCCGGGGGACGAACACGTTCGGCACCTCGTATGCGTGTAACCGAACAGCTGTCGAAGTCCTCACACAGAGGATGAGGGTGGATTTAGTTGCCCTCAGCATTTCGACGCGAGCACATCTACGTCGCTTTGCTCGATCGCTACACATAAAAAAATGAATGACTTTATTATTGTTTTCATGTAACTGGCAACTTTTGCAAAAATATTATGAAGTAATATTTTTAATTGAGTATTCTATTCGAAACAGTCTAACAGATAACTATTTAGAAGATCTCCTTCGGATAAAAAGTTATCCAAATAATATAGAAGTAAAGCAAATAGTTGACTTTCAAAAAATGTATTAATTCGAAATTATTCGTTTTCCATCGCACTTTTATGTTTGTTTTCGTCACATGCAATTTGCGCAGTGTAAAGCAACTTACTCACACAAGCAAGTGCACAAGTGACAGTTTTCGTTGGCTCTCTTTGTGCCGGGCCCTGACCTAGAGCAAGGATGGCCACGCAGTGGCTCTTTTGGCTCCCGTGGCTCTTTACCGGCAGAGGCTGGGCAGAGAAAAAGGTCACTTTTGCGAGTCGACGCACACAAAAATTTGTGTGCCTCGAGTTTTATGACGGGTCATAAACGGCCTTTTTCGTCGAGCGAGCGATCGTCGTCGAACTTGTTGGCAGAGGGACGGCCAACAGAGGCTCTCTGCCCAGCCTCTGCCGCTGATGCTCTGGCTCCCAAAAACAATTTCCGTGGCCACCCTTGCTTTAGACCTTCAGGAATTCTCATTTATATTTCTTCTTTTAACTTACCATTTAGAAACGCAGTTTTCACATCTATATGGTGTACGTTTAAATTATATTGGCTTGCTATGAACAGGATAAATCTAAAACTGGCAAATATAAGCATAAGCTATTAGATACTTTTGTGTGAGCCCGCGAGCAACTAGTCTGGCTTCTTATTTAATTTGATTTCCAAATTCATTATTCTTTACTGTAAAAACGCATTTGCAATCAAGCTACATTTTTTCTTGAGCATTTTCTACTATAGTCCAAGTTTTGTTGTAAATATAATCTAATTCTTCCTCTATGGCTTCATTCAATTTTGTTCTGTCACTTCTATTTTTTTCGGCATAATTAGATGGAATACTATAACAATGAAGTAAGTAAGTCGTCTCGCCGACTTGGATATACCATACACCAGTAAAACAAATATTTTAAATTTATAATAACCAATGCATTTTCGTATTTTTAAAAAAATCTGTTTGCATGCTTTTTAGAAGCATATCTTAGTATTTCGCTCACTCAAGCATTCGAGCACGCTAGCGCCCCCACCAGCCAACGCCCACTTCCGGCCATATGGAAAAACGTTTATATGCATAACTTGACTATTTTTATTCCGATTTTGATCAAATTTGGTATTTTGCTTGATATTAGTATCAAATTTAAATGTGCTAAATTTGATTGCACAAGGTAGAAAATTACGGGAGATAATGGAGTTTTTTCAAATTACGGGGGCGGAGGGGGCGTGGCAAAATCTTTACACATCAAAACTGTGCGCAATTACTAAGCAAATATTTATACCAACTATGGTGTCTCTAGCTAAAATAGGTTTTGAGAAAATCGGTTTTATTTGATTTGCGGGGGCGGTAGGGGGCGTGTCAAAATTTTTATAAATACAAAATGTGCGCGTTTACTAAGCAAATATACATACCAAATTTTGTGTCTCTAGTTGCTATGGTGTTTAAGAAAATCGGTTTTATATCATTTGCGGGGGCGGTAGGGGGCGTGGCAAACATTTGAAACAAACTCGATAAGCGTACATATGACACGAGTCTACATACCAAATTTGGTGGCTCTAGCTCTTATAGTCTCCGAGATCTAGGTGTTCATACAGACGGACGGACGGACGGACGGACAGACGGACATGGCTAGATCGTCTCGGCTGTTGATGCTGATCAAGAATATATATACTTTATGGGGTCGAAAAAGCTTCCTTCTGCCTGTTACATACATTTTAGCGACTTTAATATACCATTTCACCCTATGGGTGTATGGTATAAAAAAAAAAAAGACATGGTAAAATTCGATGGTTTCACCCTATTTCGGGTCTTGCGAATCGAACTGCATCATTAGTTTTTTAAGTTATCACGATGGTTTCATACAAAATTTTTTGCGGAAGGTTTTCATCAAAGTTGCCATTTTTTCGAAAAGGGCATTTTTTCCATTTGCTCCTAACTTCTAAAATATTTATTTTTTTTAAACACTTTCTTTAGCAAAGTTTCTTAGAATTTCTGAAACTTGGCTCAACTCCTCTGTTTTAGAGAACGAAATTCTTTCTAATAACTTGATTTCTTATAGGCTTGATCGTGTTGGTCGTCGAGGCGGTGGAGTACTCATTGCTGTCAACTCGAATCTGTGTTCAAGTGTTGTGCCGATTGATCTGCCCTTAGGTGTTGAGTTTATTTGCGTTAAAGTAACATGTTCCAACTTTAGCTTATATATTTCTTATTCATATATTCCTCCAGCTTCTGATATCATGATCTACATTCACCATGCTGATGCTTTGCAAACTATTTTCAGTCGTCTTAAAGACCGTGTTTTCCTCATAGCCTTAGGTGATTTTAACTTGCCTAATATTTCTTGGCTGGTTGACGATAATCTTTCTTTCTCAATTCCTTCATCCCAACATGCTTTTCTTGATAGCCTACTTGAATGTCCGCTATATCAGTTGAATTCTTTACTTAACTCTTCTAAAAGAATCCGCGACCTTGTTTTTGTCTCTGATCCCTCAGTTAGTTCTGTATCTCAAACACAGCCCCTTGTGAAGCCTGAAGATCCTGATCACCCTACCATTGAAGTTATTATTTCTTACAATTCCGTTACTAATTCATTCCTTATTTCCACTTTTGATTGGTCATTTCTATTTGAGTGCTGTGATATAGATTGTGCAGTGAACTTTTTCTACTCTGCTCTTAATTCTCTAATTGATAAATGCGTTCCTTATGTGAATGTCTCTACCGTCACCAGTGCGCCGGTCTGGTTCACACGTAGGCTGTCTAATCTCCGTAACATTAAATCGAGTTTTTTTAAAAGGTTTAAAAAAACTGGTTCGCGACTTGACTATGCAAATTATTGTGTAGCGAAATCTCAATTTTGTCTCTTAAATACTCAATGCTACAATAATTATATCGTGCGCTGTAAGGTTGAATTCTATAAGAACCCCAAAAGATTTTACAACTTTGTTAATTCTAAACGACGCTCTAACCTACTACCTTCCACCTTTAGACTTTACGACCAGACTGCTAATAATGATCCAGATATTGCTGATCTGTTTGCTAAATTCTTTCAGTCGACTTATTCTACTACTGCTTCGGATCCCACATACTATCCCTTCTCAATCTCACATTTAAATTGTATGTTTTTTCCTAGTATTACTGAAGACTGTATTATCTCTAGCTTATCATCTATGAAGTCTTCCTGCGTACCCGGGCCTGATAATATACCTACCCAGGTGCATCCTTAAAATGTGTTAGATTTCCCTACCTAAGCCTTTATCTCGGTAATTCTTTATATCGAGAGAGACTTGTAGCTTTCCTGATGTTTGAAAGGAGTCTTTTATTATTCCATTTTTTAAAAAGGGCAACAAATCGGATATTTCTACGGTAGTTACCGTGGCATTGCCAAACTTTCCGCAATACCTAAGCTGTTTGAGAAAATTATTACGTCTTCTCTTCTTGGCTTGGTTAAAATCATATCTTATTGGCAGAACCCAAAAGGTGTCTTTTCGTTCCTCAATATCCAAAACTGTTCGAGTTACCTCAGGTGTCCCCCAAGGCAGTCATCTGGGCCCACTGTTATCTACCCTGTTTATAAATGATTTATCCTTGGCCTTGGTTCACTCACGCGTGCTCATGTTTGCGGATCACGTCAAGACTTCTTGATTCTATTCGCTTCCATAGCGAAGGAAATAATAACCCGTTCTTCATTCGTTGAATTCAAAATATGAACTGATTTTATTTATCAATGTGTTGTGTATATAAATGAACTCTTAGAATCTAGGAGGCGACATTTGTTCTTAAAAATACTTATTCTAATGACCCACGTTTTTCGGGGGTTGAAAATTGTTTATATTTCATGCTCAGAGTTGTGGATGCATGTTTTGTTTGATTTCAAGCAATACTCGATATATGAATCTGTATGACTTATTTTTGTTTGTCTTTCGTTTTGTATATTTCTTTGGTCAATCTGATTTGGAGAAGCCATTTCAGATGAACACGATGTTTAATCTTAAACATTCTGCCAAAAGCAGCCAAATGCGACGTTTTGGAATTTATTTTTATAGTTAATTGTCTTATAGAAATTTTTATTAATATTATCATTAGTAAGAATATGGTTTATATGGTGGAAAATTAAAAAAATAACTACTTTTACTTTTCGACTTGTTCCAATCTGATCATTGCTCCACTTTTTTTTAAATTCAGGCTGATAGCTAAAATTTGAGCTGTTATTCTGTTTATTCTGTTGTCCTTTTATAACTATTTTGCCTTGTCTGCCCTTTTTGTAATGCAGATTCGGACAATTTATTACCGGAATCTATTTTGACATTATTTTTTTTATAATCGTTATTTAACTCAACCATTGCCACCTGAATATTCTTATTTTGTACTGGGATATCCACTTCTTCCCCAGTTTTCACTGTACCTCCAAAGTGAGGTCCTGCCGGGGGCATAAATTTATTTCTTTATTACTTTGAAGAATTATTTCTTTTACCTCAGCTTTTATCTTACCTCCAATGTGAGGTCCTGCTGGAGGAGTCAAATGCTGACTTATTTCTTGAATTTTGTTGTTGAGTTTGTTTTGAATTGAATTGTATTTATTTTCACGCTTACCTTTGTTCTTCTACCAACGCTGTTGCATACCTGTGACATGTATTGTTGTTGCCCCTACAGATTTATTACTTTTGGATTTGGTGCATCTCGAGGCGATCCAATCAATTAAGTATTTTGCCCTAGTAGATTTGGGTATATATGATTATCCCCATTATTAAATAAACCTTACCAGGTTTATTAAAGGTAGGATCAGCTAGTACGTAGGATTGCCATTTTGACATATTCACGCTTACCGTTTTTATTTGTATGTTTTTTAACTTTAGGTAGCTTTAATATTCGAGCTGCCTCTTCAGACAAAATAGTGCTCTGTGAACCACAAACTCTAAGAGTTTTAAATTCTCCATTTTGTTTTTTAACTTGTATTAGGGCTGTAGCCAACAGTGTTGGTTGAGCCGTTACACAAGTGATAACTCTCTCCTGTATTTCTTCAAAACGGAGTAGAGTATGGTGTCCTTTACTGCATAATGAATAATTCTATCTCTGAAATACTCCCTGATTGCGCTTAAGCTTAATACTCCGCCAATAGCTACTCGTCTCCATTCCCGTAATTTATGAAGGCACCAAAGAGTGATGCTGGATAACAAAAGATGCGGTCTCTGTTTGGCTCCACGCGTGTTAATCACTGCTGTACTCCAAGTGCTCTCTAAATGTCAGCCTTGCATCGAGCATGAATCCAAGTGAAGTCCAAGTATAGGATGCCGTCGTACATAACGTTTTACAGCAGGGGACCCAACACAGACCCTGACTACGCACTTTTTCAGATAATTCAAAATCCCAAAGGCCCCTAGCGCGTCTAAGATCCGGTTCCATCTCGCTCATTGTAAGGCGTTTTTAATGTCGAGTGTAACCACGATACGGACTCTTTCGCACCACCTTTCCATCTGGATCCTGCAATTGACCTTGAATGCGTCGATCGTAGATTTCGCCTTCCCGAATCCAAACTGGTGCTCAGATAGACCTTCCCTAGCCGTGAGTGCCGTTTCTATAATCGGGCAAATTATTGCCAGCTGTATTTATGGGGCAGCAGAGGGTTTTGTATATTTCACCTATCGAGAAAAATTCCTGCATTCAAGTGTTTCGAGTACAGCACAACAAACACGTGTGAGTGGAGCATCACTGTAAGCTTGAATGCGTTATTGACTATGTTGGCTCACTGTCTTAAGGATCTCGGAGTTTGTTCAGCATTTTGCGCGCGTATACAGTCTCTTTCAAGAAGGCAGCATCTCTTTGCATCGGTGATAGCGTTATTCTACCAAAACACTAGAGTAATTCGCGGAGTCTTCGAGCTCATGTTGACGTTGACGCTTAGACCATGTAGGTTGCGACCGTTGAGCTGCACGTTGAGGGTTTCCGACCTTAAAGCCCTCCGAAAGTGCTGCGTCGCTGGAAACGATTGCCTGCTGTCTGCGATGGTGAAGGTGATGACTTGGTGGTCAGTCGCTGAGTATACTGATCCAACGCACCATGTAATAGATCTACAACAGACCCTGTGCCTGCCCTACTGAGATGTGCTGGGAGCCGATATCAGGGAGATACGGACGAGTACTTCCCCATTCGACTTTCGCGACTTCCGCGATGGGGTCAAGCTAGGCGCGAGATAGCAGCTGTACAGCCAGTTACTGCCATTCCGCGCTCTCACAAAACCATCCTGGCGTGAAACATCCTGCTGTGCACCGTCGTCTCCGAGATCTCCAACAGTACGCCCATTTCTGCTATTTCTTTGCAGACAGGCTGCAACTTTGACCTTTCTGGTGGGCCACAGCTATTTACAGCTCCTTCATTTGAGTTAATGGTATCACGCGATCTCTTTGGGGTGTCCCCTGCAACTTGCTAGTTAGCAGCCGCTCGCAGTATGCATTGCGAATGTAGCAGGCGACTGTTGATATTTAAGATAATCAACGGCAATATATTCAACGACCATTAGTTAAATAAAATATTGAAATTATAATATAAAGAATAATTTTAGAATCCTGTATTACGCACAACGGATTAAAGCCTGATAGTTCCAAGGAGTATCACAGAAATGCCGCTTATATTAATTAAATTCCCAAAAGAAAAAAGAAATTGAATTAATTCCTCCCAGCGGAGTCGAACCAGGCACTTGTAGACCCACTTCCGAAAGTAAAGTGAAAAACGAAGATATTTAAAAATAATAATAAAAATGCGCAAAATTAAATTTAAATTGACATTTCTTGGCTCCATCCAGCGAATTTGAACCAGGTACCGTCTAGTGAGAGGCGGGCCCCCTGCCAGGTAGGCCACCGCTTATGTACTAAAGGTTATATGGAATGTGTGGTATGTGTGTGTTGTCAACGGAATTTATAATAAGGGCGGATATATTACCCAGAACTCATTATTTGGTCGGGTGTGCATGGTTCTACTAGCTCTGTATGAGACGCCTCTGCTAACTCCTACTTGCTTAAAAATCGACGTCCCTGGTATCTCGTATATCGTCCGTTCGGGATCCTAGAAGAACAAGTACCTTTTGAAGGTAAGAGATACTTCAACTAATTTACGTTGTACCAGTAACGCTTTATTACAAATTAAATAAGGTCAGCATCGTTTTTGATTAGAACATTTCGTGAATGTATTGAGGTGATTACACTGTGAGTTTTTATTCCGCACGGAATCCAATCCACTTCAAAAAAGCTAGGTGCCACAGAACTTCGAGGGATTCCATTTTTTCGAACATAGTTAGATGGTTTCGGTAGGGCTGTCATTGTATAAATTAAGATGTTGGTTCAGACCAGTCGTTCCCGCTGGTTGGAGTTAGGGGTTGATGATCCAACTTCATAGGTTGAATTAGGTAGTATCCAAATCAATGTCCTTGTGGCTCAGCAATATAGTAGAGATTATGAAATGTAATTACGGTTAAGCGCCGGAGTAATGATTCTTTATTGTTCAAGCGATTGTGCAAAACTGAATACTGAAAGAAAAGAAAACTTAACCTAAGTACATTAATGGGAATATGAATCTAAAGCTGAATACATAAAAAGGAAATGTGCAAGGCGTATGATCATGCTATAAGCTGTTGGTGTGTCAGCGTATTTATGTTTATATGGAATCCATCAAATCGATTTGCAGTTAGACAGATTCTTCTAAAGCTTAGTGCCGGCTGACTTCCTCTTGTACCGACAATGCCAAGCTTCGACGAGGCCAACGAGCAAGAAGCTTACAAATATTTCGATTGCGAACCAAACCTTGGGGGATCCGTTAGACGTCACATCATCGTTCAGCTCCCGAATGGCATTAAAGTTGCGTTTATTCATTCGCTGAAGCATAAGCAGACTTAACCCATTGAATAGGGCTTCCAGGCAGAATGAAATAATAACTCGATCTTCGTTCGTTGAATTCAAAATATGAACTCATTTTATTTACAAAAGTGCGGAGTTTATATAGGGAATCTTGGGCTCTATCGAGTGAGTCTAAAACCCACGTTTTCGGGGGTTGAAAAACTATTATTATTTTAGGTACGGCTTGCTGCCGTCGTGATATTTTGGGTTGGTCTAAGATTACAAGTGTTTTCCACAACGTGTGTGGCTGATTGTAATTTTAGCCATATGCTAGGTTAGCTGTTTGTGACAAAAATACAGTTGTATTATATTTTGATTCGTGCATCTAATTTGTTGAGACCTCTTCAGATGAACACGATATTTATTCTTAAACATTCTGCAAGGGGCAGCCAGATGCAACGTTGTGGACTTTATTTTTATAGTTAATTGTCTTATACAAATTTTTATTAATTATATCATTAGTAAGATAACTATTGTTAAAGAAGCATGACAAGTTACATGATGGAGTTCAAAACCGTGTCAATTCAGATTATTCCTTTACCGACTTAATTGGCATCCTATTCTTAACAGTTCTGCTGTATGCTTTACTAAATTGGCATATTACGAATATCGCCCAATCCTTAACAATTTTTGTTTCGGAATATATACCCACTCCTGATGTGTATTACTGTGTTGACTTTAAGTCTTTTAAAAAGGTGCAAAATTTTAAACATAACTACTTTTTCTTTTCGACTTGTCCCAATGTCAGCTTTGCTCCACCATCATTAAATACCGCTTATAGTTGAAATTTGGGTTGATATTCTGTTTCTTATTTAATGTTGCCCTTTATACAAATTTTGCCATATCTTTTTGTAATACAGATAATAAATTTATTTCTTTTTTATTTGTCTAGATTTCGACCTGTATTGAAGTTAATCAAAATTGAGTTTTAGCTAGGCTTCAGGTCAATAAAATTTATTTGTAAGGTGGAATCTGCAGTTGCAAGCTTTGCCGTTCTTTTCTCGCTTCATGTCGTTTGAATTCCCAACTACTTTTAGCGTTGAAGATATGTTATGGCCATTACAACTGTGGATTCTTTAGCAAAGACCTGAAGCCTAGCTAAAACTCAATTTTGATTATTTCTTTTTTATTTTGAAGAATCATTTCTTTTACCTCAGTTTTTATCTTACCTCCAAGGTGAGGTCTTTGTAACGGAAGGATCAGCTAGTACGTAGGCTTGCCTTTTTGACATATCCACGCTTACCGTTTTTAATGTAAGAGCTTTTTATTAACTTTGGAAACACAATCGCCTTAACCTTAAGATGTCTGTTCCAGGGATTTCGCGTCTTCACATCTATTTTTACCTTATATTTTGATTTTTTTGCTTTTATTGAGGATGTTGTTTTATTTCTGTATGTTGGTTTACTTTAGGTAATTTTAATATTCGAGCTGCCTCTTCAGACAAAATAGTGCTCTGTGAACCACTATACAATTAGAGTTTAGAGTTTTAAATCCTCCATCTAGATTTTTTACTTGTATTAAAGCTGTCGCCAACAATGTGGGTTGAGCCATTACGCAAGTATTAACTCTTTCATGTATTTCTTCAAAATAGAGTAGAGTATGGTGTCCTTCATTGCACAATGAACAGACCATTTCATTAGTGCGCCTCTTATTGCTTGAATGCTTCAAGCATCTTGTACACAATTGTACTTTTTGACCGTCTCATACCTTTCCAGAGGTGTCACCCCTTTATAGCACTATTGTGCTTTATGCACGGCACCTTTGTAAATCGGACAGTTAAATGCCTCATATGAAACAACTTGTTGCGGCTTTTTCTCTTCTTTCCTCATGGCACTTAGCGAACTATATATTTGCTCCAAGTATTCCATTATATCAGCGATTGTATCTGCCTTGTTTTTCTAATCTGACTCCCAAATAATTGTAAAGCCTCCTTTCCAAATTTCCTAAGTATGAGTTGTGGAATATTACGACAACTTCATCGGAAATATTTGTTTCAATTTTAATTAAGTTCACTGACTCATTAATTATGTCAATAACTCCCTTTACACTTTTTGGGCATTCATTGTTGATTCATTTACCGATAGGTAAATCAGCGATCCGATTTAATTGCCAGGAGAATACCCTCCAATTATTTTCATACCGCTTGATAAACAATTCCTAAGCAGCACAATAATTATCAGCCAAACCTGACAATAGGTGCGCTACTATGCTCTTTGCTTTTCCCTTTAACGCGGATTTTAAATAATTGAACCTAAAAGTAGGACTTAGATACTTTCTTTTTTCAATTAATTCCCCAAACAATTCCACAAACATAAAATGTGGGCAATTCTCTATGCTCTCCATAAAATGTGGGCACCTGAATTTTCGGCAACATCGGTAGTTCGCCTCTCACGGTAACATTGTCAACCTTCAAATATTTCTGATATGATCGTTTATTTCTGCCAGCAGAAGTTGAGTCGCTGATTGTTGCATTCTCTGGCCCAGTGTCCGGCTCCGCCGCGTCTTCGGTATGCCTGGTTTGGGTTCAGTACTCTCCCATCTTGTATGTTCTTGTTTTCTTGTGGAGGTCTCGCCTGATTCTCCACACTGGTGTTCTGGCATCTTCTGCATTGTGTACCTTGTGGTGCATAGCTATTTCCTCCAATCTGGTTCGATTGGCTGTTATGTCTTCTTTGAGAATTGTTTTCGCGATGGAAATCGGATCGTTCCAGCTCTAGCATTTCGTGTTATTCTGCTAATTGCATCTAGGTTTCTAACCCTGTGCGGCCGAACAAATATTTTTAGACCTGGTGTGCATTTTTCGAACCTCCAATTGCTCGAACTCTGGGATTTTGAGAATTATGAATTATGCCGCCTTTATATAGGCAGATCCCATGGCCTCAGGAATCGATTGGTGTAATACCGGTATAGAGCTGGTACTATTCCATCGGCCCATTGCTTTAACCCACGCATTCCCTCGTTGCCATGCCCTCTTTGTAACTGCGCGCCCATTAGCTTCTTGTCCGTGTCCCTCTGTATTGCGTGCATAGCGGCGACGGTTGCATCCGTCACTTTCCTCTTCATTTGTTGCGCTTTCCTTTTGGTCGCCCAGCTTTTCCCATTGATGTTTGACGCTTTCTCTCCTCTGCCGACGCTGCCATCGCCCGTCGCTCCCCCTGATCCACTCGTCATACCAGCTTTGCCCTCTCACACATACTTGAACATATTCAGTATATATATTTGCTATAATTATTCTATACTTTACTGATCTATTGTCTAAATTAGTTACCATAATAATTCTTAGTAAGCGACAATTTTTACCATAGTTATATCGTACTACAATCTATATCCAACAGATAGAGGGCTTCCCAAGTGCTTAACCGTCCCGAATTGTATATTCCCGTCATGCTTCCACAAACTGTCCAATGACGCTCTCATGTCTCACATATTCCCTCCCCCTACTCCCCGATTGACAGGCATAGCCTTCACTTCATTTCGTACAGGGCACCCTTGTTCACGCACCCGTCTCTTGGGCTTACTTTACTCTCTCTTTTTTGTTTTGTTTTCATGTGTGTGTTTTGTTTCTTATTACCCCTTTCCCTTTTTTTTTTTTTGGGCCCGTTCCGTATCTCTTATTACTCACTATTTTCTTAACCTAGTTTCCATTCCCCACTGTGTCCCGATTTAAACCCTTGTTTATCTGAATACCCTTGCTGATCCCTGTGCTACCCTAATTCTATACCTAATTTGACCCACCCATATTATTACTACCCTCCTCGGCCCCATTTGTTGTCTCAACTCTTTCATCGCCTCGGCCACGTTTACCGGCCACTCCTCCGGCTCCTCTGGTTCATACCGCTCGTACCGGGCATGATAGTAGCCATGACAGTCCTGGCCTTCTATCCTCGACATGCTCCATGGGTGCCGAGATTTGTCGTCTTATCGTTGACCGTGGCCACCTCCATGGGCATACGGGGTGTTCCTCCACCTGGTGTTGCTGGTTTTGCATCCGCTCCCATTCCATATGCTGCGCCAGTCTTTGTCGTGCGCATCTTAACCGCTGCAACAGCTGGCACTCAGCTTCTTGTTGTTGGTCTATATGATTATGCCACCACCGGAATATCCACAGCTGTTGCCACAGCGGATTGCTTAGAGCGGCATTTATCCTTTTCATTTCTACTTGGCCCGCGGTGACTTGTTCTGGCAGCTGCTGCCCCCGCTCGCCTGACGGTGGGCTGCCTTCTCCTTCAGCTTCTCCGTCCTCTGCCACGACCACCTCCTCCGATATTGGCCACCATACGAAACGAAGTCGGAGGCCGTTCTGGCTCCCATGCTTGTGCTAGCGGCGCTGTATACTCCTCCACTTGTGCCCAAGGTGCGTACTCTGGGCTGTTTCTCCCACTACGCTCGTCCTCTTCCATCCCCTCCCGCTCCATCGTCTTCAACGCCTCGTCAAGCTCCCTCCACATGAGGAGGGAGGACTCCTCGTCCTACACGTATGGCGATACCACCTCCATGGCACCAACCCCACCGTGCCGGCCACCTCCTTCCATATTGGCCCGTGGTGCCGCACATCGAGCTACGCCTTCACCCTGGACGATGTTGAATATAAAATTGTACATGATTTAAGTTTGTTTTCTTTTTCTTTTAGGTACTTGCTCGTTCTGTGTCAGACGTTAAGTGACTACCGATTATTATTTTTGCTCGCAGGAAACCTCGTATATTTGACATTGACGCATTTTACCGAAATCCAGGCTTTGGATTCTGCTTTATTGTTCTCCCTTCATAAACCATAGATGAGTATATTAACGACATACTAATACACATGTAAAACAAGGAGCATGTGTGGGTGCATTTTTGGAGGGGAAAATCCCACTAATACGCATGATGAAACTTAAGAGAGCGGGCCCCCCCACGTTTATATGTGTTAGTAGTACCTCTGCTTCGTTTTTTTTTTTCATCCTTCTTTCATCTTTTCTTTGACTCTCCCTCCTTGTTCCGATTTCGCCGCATCTTGTAAGTTTCATTTCTTGCATATGCCTTTTTGATTTTATTTACGATATTCAATTGTTGCAGGCAATATCTATCGCTATGTTTCTCTAATTTTATAAGAGGCATGTGTTCTAAAGAAGTTTGACACTTTCGACTTTCTGGCGTGTTTTTGAGTTCTCCATACAGCCGGCCGGCCACCTTGCTCTCACTTATGTCACATATCTGTTGTTTGATCCAGTTTCCTTGTGACGTAACTTGCATAAAACTGGTGACACGAATCCGATCACCTTGTATGGTCCTCCAAATCCTGGGGCAAGTTTCAATGCAAATCCATCTGCAGCATTTGAAAGATGGTGTTCTTTTGCCCATACGATTGCTCCGATAACTGGTCTCCATTCTCTTCGCCTTAGATTGTATTGACTTCCAGTGTTATTTCCGGCCAACTTTCGTCCCAGTTACGTTGATTTTCGCCTGAGCAATCATCGTTTTCACTGTCCTATTTGCCCGTTCGGTCGGATTTTCTTGTGGTGTATACGGCGCTGTTATCTGGTGTTGGCATCCTCATTCTTCTAGCATTTTCTTAAATATTTTGCTAGTGAATTGAACCCCTTTATCCGTTATCACCACCTTTGCTGCTCTAAATCTGGGTAGAATCCTTTCCCGAAGAGCCAAAGGCAAACTCTCAGAAGTTGCCTTGCTGTCAGGTATCAGTTCTGTCCATTTTGAAATTTTGTCAACGATTACTCATAGAATTGAATTTCCGTGTTTCGATCTAGGTAATGGCTCAATGAAGTCGGCACATATTGTGGCCCATGGTTCCTCCGGTACTTGTGTAAGCATTTTTCCTGCAGCCTACTGTTGACTTGGTTTGAATTGTTGGCATATTGTGCAACTTCCCACAACCGTTCTGATGTCTCGTTGCATTCCCGGTCAGTAGTATCTCGCTGCACTTCATGCAATAGTTCTCCTGTTGCCGTATGCCCTGCCGTTGTAGAAGTATGATTCTCATCCATTACTTGACTTCGAAGCGCTTTTGGCACACATAGTTTCCATGATACCACTTCTTCTTGACCCGCTCTGTGTAGAATGTTCCTGTATACCTGGCTATTTTCTACTATGTAATCCGGATATTTATTTTTTCCATAATATCCTGGATTCATCCACACTCTTTGTTCGCTTGTTGTAGCCTGGCGCCATTGTCTATGATTCTTTTGCACACTTCCCGAGGTTGCCTTGGCGATATGCTATTTCGAAATCATACTGCTGGAGTTCCAGTTCCCATCGATCTATGCGGTCCTTGGGGCTTTCTATGCTGTTTAGCCACTTCAACGCCATGTGATCGGTCACCAGTTTAAAGTGGTATCCTTCCAGATATGGTCTCAATTTACGCACTGCCCATACTATCTCACCATCCGCTGTATTTTGTACTAGGATTGCACCTAGTCCCAAGTTGCTTGCGTCGGTCTGTAGCACGAACATTTTTGTGAAATCTGCACATGCCAACACTGGGCCATTCGTCAACTTTTCTTTCACTGCTTCGAATGCTGCCTGATGCTCCTCGTTCCAGTGCCACCTTGTCTTTTTTTTACAATGGGTGAATTAATGGGTGTGTTAACGTTGGAAATCCTGGTACGAATTGTCTGTACAATAAGGCTACTCCTAGATACTGGAGTAATTCCTTTGTACAGGTTGGCGGCTTCAGCAGTTATCGCAGCTACCTTGCCTGGGTCAGTGCCAATACCATCTTCTGTCACCAGGTGACCTAGAAACTTCAATTCTTTCCTGGAGAACTGGCATTTCTCCAAATTGATTCTTAGATTTGCCTCTTTCAATCGCAGGAACACCTCACGCAGGTGTTCCATATGTTCTTTAATTGTTTTGCTCACTACTACAATGTCATCTTGGTATACAAATGCGTTTGGCATCATTTCTGGGCCAATCACTTGGTCCAGTGTTCGCTGAAAAGCTGCTGGTGCCGAGTGTACACAGAGCGGTATTTTTACCTTCCATTGGAATAAACCTTTTCCTGGAACCGTGAACGCCGTCATTGGCCTGCTTCTTTCCTCCAGTGGTATTTGCCAGTACCCGTCTTTTTGATCCAAGCTGCTTATGAATCTTGCTTCACGGAGTTGATTTAGGATATGGTCGATGCGGGGCATTGGATATGCATCCTTTGTCGATTTTGCGTTGATCTGTCTGAAATCTACGCATAAACTCCATTTACCCGTCTGTTTTTTCCTCACCATCACTATTGGTGAGCTGTATGGGCTTTGTGATGCCTCTATGCACCCGATTGTTATAAGTTCATCGACTTTTGAGTTGCTTTCTCCTTCCATCTTAGGATTTTTCAGGTAATATCATTGTTATATTGGGATATCATCCTTCATTGTTATACGATGTATCCCCACATTTGATGGTACCTTAATTTGTCCCAATTCAATTAACTCATGGTCCAAAAATCTTTGTATTTCCTGTTGCTCATTATTTTGGGTCACCATGATAGATGTCTTTTCAACCAGCCTGCCCTGAATTCGCCTTATTGTTGGGATTCGCACTCTGTGGCCTCCACACGATATCTCTGTGTTCATGATCCTTAGGAAATTCCACCCTAGCATCCATTCCATCAGGCAAGACAAGAAATGGCATGTTTATTCCATTGTTTCCGAATCTCACGTATCCTCTCCATTGCTCTTGAACATATGCCATATACACCTGCTGGCGAGTGTCCTTCCATTTTCTTTTGCCTCTTTTCAACATCTGCTTGCTTATGAAGTTACTCGTGGCTCTTCCTCTATTAGTTGTCCTATTAGTGGTGAGTAGCTTGTTGGCTTGGTCCCTGCTCGCATAGTCTTGAACCGCCGTTCGTTTTCCGAATTCCAACATCATTCCTTCGTCCTTTTCCTGATTTTTCCACACTGCCAGCAGAAGTTGAGTCGCTGATTGTTGCATTCTCTGGCCCAGTGTCCGGCTCTGCCGCATCTTCGGTATGCCTGGTTTGGGTTCAGTACTCTCCCATCTTGTATGTTCTTGTTTTCTTGTGGAGGTCTCGCCTGATTCTCCACACTGGTGTCCTGGCACCTTCTGCATTGTGTAACTTGTGGCGCATAGCTATTTCCTCCCCTGTTCTTTGAGTTCTTCGAGACTTGTTTTGATTGATTGTTCCAGCTCTAGCATTTCGTGTTCTTCTGCTAATTGCATCTAGGTTTCTAACCCTGTGCGGCCGAACAAATATTTTTAGACCTGGTGTGCATTTTTCGAACCTCCAATTGCTCGAACTCTGGGATTTTGAGAGGTCTCATCATTGTTTGCATGTCCACCATGTAGTCCCTGAAGTACTGGTTTCTGCTTTGCTTTCGCTTGTATATTCCCCTCATGTTCCCACAAACTGTCCAATGTCGCTCTCATGTCTCGCATTCTTAGCATTTCGTCTTGCATGCACATATTCCATCCCCCTACTCCCCGATTGACAAGCATAGCCCTCACTTCATTTCGTACAGGGCACCCTGCACCCGTCTCTTGGGCTTACTTTACTCTCTCTTGCTTCCCGGGTTTCGGTCTTTCACGATCGACATTCGTTCGGTTTGCATGTGTCGCGTAAGCAGAGAGCACCTGCAGTGGCCACCGGTACTCTCTCTCACTGACGTACACGCACAGTGCACGTGTGGCGTGGGTGCCCGCTAGACACTCTATGCTCTTGTGCTCTATGCGTAGGCCAATGCCCCCTTTGTTTAGAAATATGCACTCAATCTTCGTCTCTCTCACGCTTTCATTCGGCAGCAGCCGATTTCTTGTGCTCCGTCTCCCACGCTATTTCCCGCTTGGACGAAATCGACGGCGGTTGCGTGTGGTTCGATCGGCCATAATTATGCTTGACCGTAAATCGTTAGCTTGGATTTGGTTTGATCGGCCATAATTATGCTTGACCGTAAATCGTAAGCTTTAATCGTAGCTCCGATGTATCTTCTGATGTGTATCTTGTATTCGTAGTTTATCCATATTTGGTTTGTTTTGTGGAACATCAACATCAATTGGTATGTTCTTCACAGTGCTTTGCATTGGGTATCGGTCGGCAATGGTCCGCTTCTTGCTACCGGGTGAAATTCCTTTTTTGTCAACAACCCATGCAGGACTGTTATATAGTTTTATAATGCCGTCTTTCAACAGCTGAGAGATTTCGTTGTTAACGAAATCAGCTACACCCATAGGATATGGGTAAAGATTGGAATGCACTTCTTGGTTGTCTATGGTGTGAATTGGGCAAAGACTAAATCCGACGATCCTGTTCAGTATTACCTTTTTAAATTCCTCCATCAGGAACTATTATATCACCAATGAGTGTATGCAAGTATGGTGTTGTATTGCTTCTGTCGTATTGCCATAATACTACCACCATGTAAGTTTAGAGTTTGTCCGTTAGCATATCGAAGCGTATTATAGCATCAAAGGTATCAAGGGTATCTAAAATGAAAACGGGGCATTCTTTTCAAAAATTCTCATGAATTAGTTTTTTAAATTTTACTGGACATGTGTATGGAGTTCACAGTAAATGGGGTATCGGCAAGTGTTATGTTTTTTAAGTCCTTTATGGGTTTTACATAATTCTTTGCCGCCCCAGTGTCGATTACGATTTTTAGATATCTGTCAGCCAATTGTCGCACGCCAACTGGGACCGTTCCTTAAAGATTTTAACAAATCATTGTCCGGTATAGAATCGTTCTCGACGCTAGCTTCGGCGATTGCGGTTTCTGCTAAACGCGCGTATTGTTGGTCTTGGGCCGAGTCTTGCTGAGAAATGTTATAAATTTTCTGGCGTTTCTGCCCTTTTGAGCTTCGCCGTAAATGGCGTTATTGTGTGTCCACTGTCTCAGCTTGGAAACTGATGGATCAACATCCATGGGTTGCACTTGGTCTTGGGCTCGATTTTCTTTACTATTTGAGCGTGCTCCTTGCTCACCTTGTTGGGGTCTATTTTGGTCCTGTTTTCCAACAAAGTGTGGGTTTTTCTCAAAATTTTTTCCTTGTCTGGCTATTGAGCGATTTCCGTGTCTATTTTTTCCCCTGGGTGGCTCCTATCTTCAACTGCTTTAGCGTACGTAGCAGCGAAAATGTTCCTTTCTATGCTGTTTTTAGCCTCGCGAGCCAGCGCTTAAGCTGACTGCAAATCTTTGTGCTGTGCTGGTATATTCAGTGCCTTAATTGGCCTCCTAATACCTGCCATGAAGGCGTGCAGAGCATGCTCCTAATTTCTGTATGAAGAATGACCGCTGCTTGCTCCTCATGCGTCATGTCAATTTTATTCATGACAAGAGTGAGTTTTTTCTCAACCTCGTCATAGTATTAAGTCTAGGTCGCCTTGCCTGACCATTTCTAATTCATACCTGAGAACGCGCAGAGACGTTTTGTCGGCGTATGTGGAATTAAGCCTAGCAATGATTGCATTGATATTAAGCACAGTGTTATGTACACGTTTTTTTAAATGGCCACTGCATGGTAATGTGTTTCATTTCCAAAATATCTTTTGTAAACCTGATATGCCTCTATGACTGGTTCTTACCATCAGACATATTGTAACGATCCTTTTTCGTCCCTTGGGATATTTCCAATATCTCTTGGGCTAGGTTCGGCACAACAAAATTTATTTTGTGCCCTGGTGAAATTAGAACTCGTTTGTTTGATTAATGGTTTTAAAGCAGGTATTTATTTATAATATTTGTTCTGGTCCTATTCTAAGGACTTGTTTGTTGTCTGATAACTTCAGAGGTTACACGTAAGGCCTTCTCAGTCATTGTACTCCTCCTCGATCCTTTTTACAGGACTTGCTTTTCACTTGCTTGAGCTTTTAAGGTTACTCGTAAGGCCTTTAAACTCCTTGGTTGATCACGACTTGTTGACTTGATCATGACTTGATAACCTGATCCCGACTTGATAACCTGATGCTCTCTTGATATATGCTGCCTTTATATAGGCAGCTCCTATGGCCTCAGGAATTGATTGGTGTAGTACCGCTATACAGCTGGTACTTTTCCATCGGCCCTCTGCTTTCACCTACGCATCTACTTGTTGCTATGCGTGGTGAAAGTCCCGTAAATCCTTGGCGCAGATGTGTCCACTTTCTTTGTGGCTGCGCGCCCAGTCGCTTCCTTGTCTTGTCATTGGCGGCGCTTCCCTATTCTTGCATTTATTCTTTCTCCCCTACTCCCCGATTCACAAGCATAGCCTTCACTTGATTTCGCTTCAGCACCGTGCATCCCCCGCACCCGTCTCACGGGCTTGCTTGGCCCTCACTTTTACTCTCTTTTCTTCGTTTGGTTTCGGCTTCTCGCGATGTAATTGCTTTCGGTCTCGCTTGCGTGACGTAGGCAGAGAGTATCTGCATTGGCCACCGGTACTCTCTCTTGCGGGCATACACGCATAGTATACGTGTGGTGTGGATGTATGCTTCTCCCGCGCATGCTATACTAGTGTATGTATTTCTCTCCCACTCTGCGCTCTTGAATTTTATTACCAGGCCAATGCCCTCTTTTGGTTTGTAATTATGCCCGCAAGCCTCGTTTCATTCGCTCTTATGCAGCTGATTTCTCATGTTCCTCCTCTCACGCATCTTCCCGCTTATACGAAATCGTTAACGGTCGCGTGTATTTCTATCGGCCATAATTGTGTTTGATCGTAAACCATTTGTTTCGATTTGGTTCGATCAGTCAGTGCTAGGCTTGGTCGTATATCGAAATCTTCGATCGCCGAGTTCTCATATTACGCCTCCCACGCATCTTCCCGCTTGTACGAAATCGCCAGCGGTCGCGTGTGGTCATCGGCCATGTTTGCTCGTAAATCATTTGCCTCGATTCGGTTCGACCGGTCAGTGCTAGGCTTGGACGTATATCGTAATCTTTGATCGCCGAGTTCTTATATTACGCATCCCAAGCATCTTCCCGCTTATACGAAATCGCCAGCGGTTGCTTGTGGTTCGATCGGCCATATTTGATCGTAAATCATTTGCCTCGATTCGGTTCGATCGGTTAGCGCTATGCTTGGTCGTATATCGTAGCTCCAACGGTTTGTGTCTCGACTGTATCTTGTATCTGGCTTATCATAGTGCGTTCGAGTATGTTTTCCTTGCTTATCGCTTGTTTGTTGTGTGGTACATTATTATTACATATAATGTTCCTCACAATATTCTGACACTTGCACGTACATCCACCCATTTTATTTTGAAAAGCCCTTCTCTCAGGATGTCCTTTGAACTTCGAGCAGTGTTTTTTTTTTTTTGGGCAGCATTTTTCATGATGAGATGTCTCCGATTTTAAGCCAATCGTTTCATTTGTAAAAATTGTAGTAAGTACAAGCGCATCTGTAATAAGATCAACCACAACAAATCTTTATTTGTTCGTCTTAGGAATTAGATTGAACTCATTGTTTTATTATGCCAATATCTTAGCCTAAATACATATTGTTTATATATATGAGTCCTGCCGATGAGAACGTCCGCAGGGCGGGAGTATGTAGCATGCAATATATATATACATATGTACGTACGGTGGCACGTACGTGGAAACTGTTTTCACTGCAAATCTCACGCTGCAGGCCAGTTCACATGGCTGGCCATGGATATGTTATGTAAACACAGCGTCAAAGTGTCGCTACGTATATGATCGTAATAGTATTTATTTCATTATTTCAAATTTTAGGTTCGTCGTATCTACATATACACACAAACTTTAGTTATTTCTTTTCATTGCTTTTTTTATTTTTTTGAAATTGTCGATCAGTCCTATTCTATGTATCCTTTCAAATATGACATTGTTTTAACATTATTCAGTATTCTTCTAACCTAACCTTATGAACTTTTTGCCCAAATAATATTTTTATCTTTAATTAATAAAGCTAGTTAGATTACGACCTTTTTAAAATTTAAGTCAAACCTTGCATTTAAGCCGGGTCAATTATTTCAAAGGCAACACAAAAGGGAGAGCGGGTTGTCTGTATAGCTATTTCAAGAACCATTAAGTTCTATAATCAGCAGACTTTGCTAAAGAACTCCAGAATTGCAATAGCCATACCATGTCTTCAACGCTAAAACTAGTTGAGAATTTCAACTGAATGAAGCGTCCATGGACAATAATGCTTGTGCAGTACCAAGTTCAGAAAAAACTTTTATCATCATTCTTTTGAAAGGAACTTGACGCTATTTTATGACCATATGGTTAATTTCTAGAATGTTGTTTCAATTGTATTTGGGGAAATCCAGACGTTAAGTCTAGACTTGAATCTACCCTCTAGTCTGGTTCTCCCCAATTGATCAATAGTATTATCTATTCTTGGAAGTGGATACATATCGCACAACAATTGTTTGTTTATTTGACGATAGCCAATAACTAAGCGCCACCTTTTATTTTCAGATCCAGGGAGAACTTTTTTTTTAATACTGGACTATTGTTCTCTGTAACTGATGGTTCAACTATTTTATCGAGAATGAGTTTTTCCACTTGTCTATTGATTTCGTCTTTATGTGCGTGAGATATTCTATAGTTTTTTGTTTATACTGGGGTGTTATTTTTTATTTATTGTTCATAGAAATTATTTGTGGATTTTGTTTTGGTTTTAAGTTCAAATATGTCTGTGTACTGTGTGCATAAATCTGTTAATTTTGTTTTGAATAGTGGCGGAAAGTTTATTGTTAGTTTTTTCATGATATCTGCATGAGTATCGTTGCTATCTTTTTGGACTATCCCGTAGACACTTAGCGTTCTGGCAAGCTGTAAGTGTAAGGATTAACATTATCAAAAATATCTACATTTTGTTTTAGAATTGGAATGTCTGCACCAGTATCGATGAACAAGGTACATTGATTACCTGTTTTGATGTTTTTTATATTTACAAATATATCTGAACTAAGATTGACTACGGTTACCTCTGTTATAATTTTGTTTACAATAAATCACCGTGTTTAATTGGCCATTCATGTTGTTAAATGTGCCGGCCTCCATGATAAGTTTTACCCTTTAGATAGGACCGTTTTTTGACATGGCCTTGAATGCAAGGGTTGTGTTGTATTCATTGGCCAAATCGGAGCCAATCATGAATGTAGGCTTCCCCAAGTACCCCTGTTCATCTTTTGAGTTCTTGTACTTATTGGTTGGCAGTTTTGTTTTTTTGTTCAATATCAAGTAATTTTTCAGAAATTACTTTTAAAGCCGTGACATTATTGCAACAATTGGATGAGATTTGGAGCACGGCTTTTTAGTTTTCTCTTTATTAGGCTTATTGCGGTTGCTTCATAGTTTCCTTTTAATGTATCTACAAGACATAATGCATCAAGGAAACTTTGCAGGTTGCCAGCATTACCATCAAAATCTGGTATTAGGTATACGGCTAGTTTAAGAAAACTTGTTTATTTACTTTCAGTGTTTCTATGTCACAGTCGGAGATTGCGGTCACTTCTATTTTTGATTCATTTAAGTCACAAATTTGACTTTCGTCGAGTTCAGTCAGTGATTCTATTGTGGTTCAGTGATTCAAATTGGATTATTGAAATTTTCGTATTGCTTATTTACAGTTTCTTAAGTATTTTATTGTGTTTGACAGAAAGTCAATAAAAATTGTAAAACTGTTACTATTGTTAATATATTTTATATATATAAGGAAACAATTTTAAAGAAAGAAAATTTTTTTGCAATCATATATTTGCAATGTAAAAAAAAAACACATAAATTGAGTGATAATTTTCGAAATTTATTTTAATTGTTATTGTTGCTTTTTTTTTGTTTGTTAGTTTAATGTGGTTGGCTCACAAATCACAATACATTTCATATTTAAAAAAATCTCCAACCACATATGGTGGTATAAAAGCCTATTTAAGTTAGTAGTTTTCTAACGACGTTATCAATAATGCGATTGTTTGAGGGATTGAAATTAAAATTAAAACAATCAACCCGATTGCGATGCTGTGATCTTTGTATCGTCCTCTGAATAGACCACCAAGTGCTCCCATAGTGTGGGGCGTCCCTCTGTACTGCTGCTGTAATTTCTTCCTTCTGGCTCATTGTTGCATGTGGTGTGTGTGTCGGTACTTTTCTTTGTTGATTTGTGTGTATTATTAAGTGCTATACGAAAAATCGGTGAAGCAGTGGTAGTATCTTCACTAAATTTAATTTAATAAGATCGGATGGATAGAACATAAGTTACAGCCAATATTATTCGGCTATGCACAAAGGCTGCCTGCTCCCTACTACATCATTGCTTGAATCACCAAAGCATCAGTGCACATGCATAGACACAGACACAAAGTGTGTGTATTCGTGCCGTGGTTTGCTTAGGGAATGAGAGAGAGAATGAGAAGAAAAAATGGCGGGTATAGCAGAATAAAAAGGCACAATTGATCAATTAGGTAACAGAAAAGGAGTTTTGAACATGTAAAAATATTATTGCCAAGGACTGCAAGAGTATATAAACAACGGCATAGCCGATATGAGCTTCGATATTATTATGATTGTGGGATTTGGCCCACAAGAATTAGAATTGTTGGTTATTAAGTATATCTTTTATTTATTAAATTAATATTTATAGGAAGAATATGTGCACAATGGGTTTGGACAAATTATATAAGTACCCAAATCATTGTCACTTAGAGAATAAGTCATCGTTAATTTAGATATTGTATACATTAAGATTTCTTTATATTGTTTGTTTAAGATTATAGCACCTTATACCACTGTATTTACATTAACATGTTTTAAAAGCTTCTATTACATGGCTTATGAAGAGCTTCTATCTCATGAAACCGAAATATAAAAAGACTTATTTCTGGAAATCGAAGAGGAGAAGACCTTATTTTCCTTGCTCTACTCCACATGCTATTGAGCAATGGAGTTTTGTACCATCTGCAAGTGGGCAGATCAAAACTTGGCGACCGTGACGGGACCTTGCACTTCGCAAGTCCCAACATAAAAATGTAAAAAGCTATTTAGATTTTTTTGCTCGTTAATCTGATTGCATTCATCATTACATCATTGAACTTTGCGAAACATATCATCGTGGGACATTCACATTGGAGCCGTACCATATCCTAAATCAACTTGCGTGTGTAAATTTACATAATCAATTTCCACTCAAGTATTGACTAAATTACGAATTTTATTAGAGATGGTAAAGTTTTTACAAGCTTAACAGCCACATGCAAAGCACTCGTAAGCTTTAACACGTGCTAAGTTTAAGCACATCGGAGTAAGTCATCTAACTTTCATATAAAAAAGATCTACAAAGTAAAACTCACTTATTAAGCTCTTTGAATGAAAATTAATGTATTAAGTGTTTTCTTGAACCCTAGAACTCGTCCAGCTCAGGTTTAATTCATTTCTAACTTGCTACTTTAAGGGCTCAAAAATGACTCCACCAATAGTTAAAAATCAGCTTCTACCTCTTAGACAACAACGGAATTAACTTCAGTCTAATATCGATAGTTTAAGAGCTAGAATCGATCTTAAAAGGTATTCTATTATCTTGACTGTCAGTCTGAAATTGTACAGTCATATTTTAAACAGGCATTACAAGTTTTAACCTAAACTGAGAAGCTAGATCCAGCAGATGCGAATCGGGCAGAGATAGAAAATCTTTTTATCGAAACAAAGGCAATCATATTACGGCGCATCGGCGCAGGTGAAAAGAAAAACCAGAAGAACTTACTTTTCTAAATTCCTCGGCTTGTGATGGTGGACATCATAATCGGTTTCCACCCCTTAACATTTGCAACATCAATGTTAACTCGTCAAGCTCGGCGAGGATTGCTTCCAACAGCAATAGTTATAATTCAAGACAAACTTGGTAGGTTTCAGCTCGCAAGAACATTACTTGATTTGTGCTCTGAGCTTACCTTTATAACTGAAGAATTAGCCAAAAGGCTTCAGCTTCCGTTCCGTTGAGATTGCTGAGATCGGTGAAGTACTTTCACATTTGAAACATTCTGTATCTACCAAAATTCGTTCAAAAATATCTCCAGATCAATGGAGTTTATCGTGACTAAATCTATATCTCTACCTCAGCTTGGAAAGAGACTAGATGTGTCAAATTGGATTATTCCGAAACAAATTGAGTTAGCCGACCCATCCTTTTAAAAGCCTGGAAAGGTAGATTTATTGCTTAGCGTAAAGGATTTTTTTGATGTTTTTTGATGATTGGGGTTCACCCCAATCAACTCAACACTACACTTGTAATTTAACGCAAGAGCATGATCTTATTATATTGTTAGAAAGGTTTTGGAAAATGAATGAAATACATGGAATTCAAACTAAAGATATTTCGTTTAACTCAGAAAAACAAGTAAGTGAAACTCATTTTCAGGTCCACACAGAATTCCTGAATTCAGGGCGCATATAGATTCGGTTGCTGTTCAAGGAATCGCCTGAAAAACGTGGAGATTCGTTCTTCTGTGCAAAAAAAACGGTTTCTTTAATTTGAAAGACGGCTTGCATCTCAACGCCAATTCACATCGAATTTTTAGGTGAACATTTTAAGTTGAATCACATGGGGGCAGCTTCGTTAGACAATCTGCAACCGAGGAATCATTACATTATTCCTCACCATTGTGTCCTTACACCGCAGAGCTCATTAACTAAACTTCGCATAGTATTTGACGCTTTGTCTAAATTATCATCAAATGTATCACTAAATCATATCCCTATGGTTGGTCCTACTATTTAACAAGATCGGATCTTAACATTACTCTTGTTTCGTTTATGCCGCCATGCCGCTGACATAACAAAAATGTACACATAATTTCTCGTCGCACCAGAGGATAGAGGTTTCCAACAAATCCTGTGGAGAAAGTCACCGCAAGAACCGAATCAACTATTTCATTTGAATACTGTTACCTATGGGATGTCCTGCACTCTATTTCTCGCAATGAGGTTCCTAAAGCTTTGATCAGAGACGTATAAGGAACAATTTCCAATTGGATACAGCAGTAGCTGAGGATATGTATGTCAACGATCTACTTTATGGAGCAGACTCAATCGAAGACCTCAATGCTAAGACGAATAAAGTTACCAAGCTGGCTTCGAAGGCAGCCTTAGAATTAAAAAAGTGGAATTTTAGTGGCGCACCTCCAGATTATGCCTCTATGTAACTTAATTGATCGTTTCGAGAACGAGAGCTACACCACCCAATCACAAAGTATACATCGTTTAGAGCTTTGTGCTTCCGTTCTATGTGTTTCATTTCCAAAATATCTTTTGTAAACCTGATATGCCTCTATGACTGGTTCTTACCATCAGACATATTGTAACGATCCTTTTTCGTCCCTTGGGATATTTCCAATATCTCTTGGGCTAGGTTCGGCACAACAAAATTTATTTTGTGCCCTGGTGAAATTAGAACTCGTTTGTTTGATTAATGGTTTTAAAGCAGGTATTTATTTATAATATTTGTTCTGGTCCTATTCTAAGGACTTGTTTGTTGTCTGATAACTTCAGAGGTTACACGTAAGGCCTTCTCAGTCATTGTACTCCTCCTCGATCCTTTTTACAGGACTTGCTTTTCACTTGCTTGAGCTTTTAAGGTTACTCGTAAGGCCTTTAAACTCCTTGGTTGATCACGACTTGTTGACTTGATCATGACTTGATAACCTGATCCCGACTTGATAACCTGATGCTCTCTTGATATATGCTGCCTTTATATAGGCAGCTCCTATGGCCTCAGGAATTGATTGGTGTAGTACCGCTATACAGCTGGTACTTTTCCATCGGCCCTCTGCTTTCACCTACGCATCTACTTGTTGCTATGCGTGGTGAAAGTCCCGTAAATCCTTGGCGCAGATGTGTCCACTTTCTTTGTGGCTGCGCGCCCAGTCGCTTCCTTGTCTTGTCATTGGCGGCGCTTCCCTATTCTTGCATTTATTCTTTCTCCCCTACTCCCCGATTCACAAGCATAGCCTTCACTTGATTTCGCTTCAGCACCGTGCATCCCCCGCACCCGTCTCACGGGCTTGCTTGGCCCTCACTTTTACTCTCTTTTCTTCGTTTGGTTTCGGCTTCTCGCGATGTAATTGCTTTCGGTCTCGCTTGCGTGACGTAGGCAGAGAGTATCTGCATTGGCCACCGGTACTCTCTCTTGCGGGCATACACGCATAGTATACGTGTGGTGTGGATGTATGCTTCTCCCGCGCATGCTATACTAGTGTATGTATTTCTCTCCCACTCTGCGCTCTTGAATTTTATTACCAGGCCAATGCCCTCTTTTGGTTTGTAATTATGCCCGCAAGCCTCGTTTCATTCGCTCTTATGCAGCTGATTTCTCATGTTCCTCCTCTCACGCATCTTCCCGCTTATACGAAATCGTTAACGGTCGCGTGTATTTCTATCGGCCATAATTGTGTTTGATCGTAAACCATTTGTTTCGATTTGGTTCGATCAGTCAGTGCTAGGCTTGGTCGTATATCGAAATCTTCGATCGCCGAGTTCTCATATTACGCCTCCCACGCATCTTCCCGCTTGTACGAAATCGCCAGCGGTCGCGTGTGGTCATCGGCCATGTTTGCTCGTAAATCATTTGCCTCGATTCGGTTCGACCGGTCAGTGCTAGGCTTGGACGTATATCGTAATCTTTGATCGCCGAGTTCTTATATTACGCATCCCAAGCATCTTCCCGCTTATACGAAATCGCCAGCGGTTGCTTGTGGTTCGATCGGCCATATTTGATCGTAAATCATTTGCCTCGATTCGGTTCGATCGGTTAGCGCTATGCTTGGTCGTATATCGTAGCTCCAACGGTTTGTGTCTCGACTGTATCTTGTATCTGGCTTATCATAGTGCGTTCGAGTATGTTTTCCTTGCTTATCGCTTGTTTGTTGTGTGGTACATTATTATTACATATAATGTTCCTCACAATATTCTGACACTTGCACGTACATCCACCCATTTTATTTTGAAAAGCCCTTCTCTCAGGATGTCCTTTGAACTTCGAGCAGTGTTTTTTTTTTTTTTGGGCAGCATTTTTCATGATGAGATGTCTCCGATTTTAAGCCAATCGTTTCATTAGTAAAAATTGTAGTAAGTACAAGCGCATCTGTAATAAGATCAACCACAACAAATCTTTATTTGTTCGTCTTAGGAATTAGATTGAACTCATTGTTTTATTATGCCAATATCTTAGCCTAAATACATATTGTTTATATATATGAGTCCTGCCGATGAGAACGTCCGCAGGGCGGGAGTATGTAGCATGCAATATATATATACATATGTACGTACGGTGGCACGTACGTGGAAACTGTTTTCACTGCAAATCTCACGCTGCAGGCCAGTTCACATGGCTGGCCATGGATATGTTATGTAAACACAGCGTCAAAGTGTCGCTACGTATATGATCGTAATAGTATTTATTTCATTATTTCAAATTTTAGGTTCGTCGTATCTACATATACACACAAACTTTAGTTATTTCTTTTCATTGCTTTTTTTATTTTTTTGAAATTGTCGATCAGTCCTATTCTATGTATCCTTTCAAATATGACATTGTTTTAACATTATTCAGTATTCTTCTAACCTAACCTTATGAACTTTTTGCCCAAATAATATTTTTATCTTTAATTAATAAAGCTAGTTAGATTACGACCTTTTTAAAATTTAAGTCAAACCTTGCATTTAAGCCGGGTCAATTATTTCAAAGGCAACACAAAAGGGTGAGCGGGTTGTCTGTATAGCTATTTCAAGAACCATTAAGTTCTATAATCAGCAGACTTTGCTAAAGAACTCCAGAATTGCAATAGCCATACCATGTCTTCAACGCTAAAACTAGTTGAGAATTTCAACTGAATGAAGCGTCCATGGACAATAATGCTTGTGCAGTACCAAGTTCAGAAAAAACTTTTATCATCATTCTTTTGAAAGGAACTTGACGCTATTTTATGACCATATGGTTAATTTCTAGAATGTTGTTTCAATTGTATTTGGGGAAATCCAGACGTTAAGTCTAGACTTGAATCTACCCTCTAGTCTGGTTCTCCCCAATTGATCAATAGTATTATCTATTCTTGGAAGTGGATACATATCGCACAACAATTGTTTGTTTATTTGACGATAGCCAATAACTAAGCGCCACCTTTTATTTTCAGATCCAGGGAGAACTTTTTTTTTAATACTGGACTATTGTTCTCTGTAACTGATGGTTCAACTATTTTATCGAGAATGAGTTTTTCCACTTGTCTATTGATTTCGTCTTTATGTGCGTGAGATATTCTATAGTTTTTTGTTTATACTGGGGTGTTATTTTTTATTTATTGTTCATAGAAATTATTTGTGGATTTTGTTTTGGTTTTAAGTTCAAATATGTCTGTGTACTGTGTGCATAAATCTGTTAATTTTGTTTTGAATAGTGGCGGAAAGTTTATTGTTAGTTTTTTCATGATATCTGCATGAGTATCGTTGCTATCTTTTTGGACTATCCCGTAGACACTTAGCGTTCTGGCAAGCTGTAAGTGTAAGGATTAACATTATCAAAAATATCTACATTTTGTTTTAGAATTGGAATGTCTGCACCAGTATCGATGAACAAGGTACATTGATTACCTGTTTTGATGTTTTTTATATTTACAAATATATCTGAACTAAGATTGACTACGGTTACCTCTGTTATAATTTTGTTTACAATAAATCACCGTGTTTAATTGGCCATTCATGTTGTTAAATGTGCCGGCCTCCATGATAAGTTTTACCCTTTAGATAGGACCGTTTTTTGACATGGCCTTGAATGCAAGGGTTGTGTTGTATTCATTGGCCAAATCGGAGCCAATCATGAATGTAGGCTTCCCCAAGTACCCCTGTTCATCTTTTGAGTTCTTGTACTTATTGGTTGGCAGTTTTGTTTTTTTGTTCAATATCAAGTAATTTTTCAGAAATTACTTTTAAAGCCGTGACATTATTGCAACAATTGGATGAGATTTGGAGCACGGCTTTTTAGTTTTCTCTTTATTAGGCTTATTGCGGTTGCTTCATAGTTTCCTTTTAATGTATCTACAAGACATAATGCATCAAGGAAACTTTGCAGGTTGCCAGCATTACCATCAAAATCTGGTATTAGGTATACGGCTAGTTTAAGAAAACTTGTTTATTTACTTTCAGTGTTTCTATGTCACAGTCGGAGATTGCGGTCACTTCTATTTTTGATTCATTTAAGTCACAAATTTGACTTTCGTCGAGTTCAGTCAGTGATTCTATTGTGGTTCAGTGATTCAAATTGGATTATTGAAATTTTCGTATTGCTTATTTACAGTTTCTTAAGTATTTTATTGTGTTTGACAGAAAGTCAATAAAAATTGTAAAACTGTTACTATTGTTAATATATTTTATATATATAAGGAAACAATTTTAAAGAAAGAAAATTTTTTTGCAATCATATATTTGCAATGTAAAAAAAAAACACATAAATTGAGTGATAATTTTCGAAATTTATTTTAATTGTTATTGTTGCTTTTTTTTTGTTTGTTAGTTTAATGTGGTTGGCTCACAAATCACAATACATTTCATATTTAAAAAAATCTCCAACCACATATGGTGGTATAAAAGCCTATTTAAGTTAGTAGTTTTCTAACGACGTTATCAATAATGCGATTGTTTGAGGGATTGAAATTAAAATTAAAACAATCAACCCGATTGCGATGCTGTGATCTTTGTATCGTCCTCTGAATAGACCACCAAGTGCTCCCATAGTGTGGGGCGTCCCTCTGTACTGCTGCTGTAATTTCTTCCTTCTGGCTCATTGTTGCATGTGGTGTGTGTGTCGGTACTTTTCTTTGTTGATTTGTGTGTATTATTAAGTGCTATACGAAAAATCGGTGAAGCAGTGGTAGTATCTTCACTAAATTTAATTTAATAAGATCGGATGGATAGAACATAAGTTACAGCCAATATTATTCGGCTATGCACAAAGGCTGCCTGCTCCCTACTACATCATTGCTTGAATCACCAAAGCATCAGTGCACATGCATAGACACAGACACAAAGTGTGTGTATTCGTGCCGTGGTTTGCTTAGGGAATGAGAGAGAGAATGAGAAGAAAAAATGGCGGGTATAGCAGAATAAAAAGGCACAATTGATCAATTAGGTAACAGAAAAGGAGTTTTGAACATGTAAAAATATTATTGCCAAGGACTGCAAGAGTATATAAACAACGGCATAGCCGATATGAGCTTCGATATTATTATGATTGTGGGATTTGGCCCACAAGAATTAGAATTGTTGGTTTATTAAGTATATCTTTTATTTATTAAATTAATATTTATAGGAAGAATATGTGCACAATGGGTTTGGACAAATTATATAAGTACCCAAATCATTGTCACTTAGAGAATAAGTCATCGTTAATTTAGATATTGTATACATTAAGATTTCTTTATATTGTTTGTTTAAGATTATAGCACCTTATACCACTGTATTTACATTAACATGTTTTAAAAGCTTCTATTACATGGCTTATGAAGAGCTTCTATCTCATGAAACCGAAATATAAAAAAGACTTATTTCTGGAAATCGAAGAGGAGAAGACCTTATTTTCCTTGCTCTACTCCACATGCTATTGAGCAATGGAGTTTTGTACCATCTGCAAGTGGGCAGATCAAAACTTGGCGACCGTGACGGGACCTTGCACTTCGCAAGTCCCAACATAAAAATGTAAAAAGCTATTTAGATTTTTTTGCTCGTTAATCTGATTGCATTCATCATTACATCATTGAACTTTGCGAAACATATCATCGTGGGACATTCACATTGGAGCCGTACCATATCCTAAATCAACTTGCGTGTGTAAATTTACATAATCAATTTCCACTCAAGTATTGACTAAATTACGAATTTTATTAGAGATGGTAAAGTTTTTACAAGCTTAACAGCCACATGCAAAGCACTCGTAAGCTTTAACACGTGCTAAGTTTAAGCACATCGGAGTAAGTCATCTAACTTTCATATAAAAAAAGATCTACAAAGTAAAACTCACTTATTAAGCTCTTTGAATGAAAATTAATGTATTAAGTGTTTTCTTGAACCCTAGAACTCGTCCAGCTCAGGTTTAATTCATTTCTAACTTGCTACTTTAAGGGCTCAAAAATGACTCCACCAATAGTTAAAAATCAGCTTCTACCTCTTAGACAACAACGGAATTAACTTCAGTCTAATATCGATAGTTTAAGAGCTAGAATCGATCTTAAAAGGTATTCTATTATCTTGACTGTCAGTCTGAAATTGTACAGTCATATTTTAAACAGGCATTACAAGTTTTAACCTAAACTGAGAAGCTAGATCCAGCAGATGCGAATCGGGCAGAGATAGAAAATCTTTTTATCGAAACAAAGGCAATCATATTACGGCGCATCGGCGCAGGTGAAAAGAAAAACCAGAAGAACTTACTTTTCTAAATTCCTCGGCTTGTGATGGTGGACATCATAATCGGTTTCCACCCCTTAACATTTGCAACATCAATGTTAACTCGTCAAGCTCGGCGAGGATTGCTTCCAACAGCAATAGTTATAATTCAAGACAAACTTGGTAGGTTTCAGCTCGCAAGAACATTACTTGATTTGTGCTCTGAGCTTACCTTTATAACTGAAGAATTAGCCAAAAGGCTTCAGCTTCCGTTCCGTTGAGATTGCTGAGATCGGTGAAGTACTTTCACATTTGAAACATTCTGTATCTACCAAAATTCGTTCAAAAATATCTCCAGATCAATGGAGTTTATCGTGACTAAATCTATATCTCTACCTCAGCTTGGAAAGAGACTAGATGTGTCAAATTGGATTATTCCGAAACAAATTGAGTTAGCCGACCCATCCTTTTAAAAGCCTGGAAAGGTAGATTTATTGCTTAGCGTAAAGGATTTTTTTGATGTTTTTTGATGATTGGGGTTCACCCCAATCAACTCAACACTACACTTGTAATTTAACGCAAGAGCATGATCTTATTATATTGTTAGAAAGGTTTTGGAAAATGAATGAAATACATGGAATTCAAACTAAAGATATTTCGTTTAACTCAGAAAAACAAGTAAGTGAAACTCATTTTCAGGTCCACACAGAATTCCTGAATTCAGGGCGCATATAGATTCGGTTGCTGTTCAAGGAATCGCCTGAAAAACGTGGAGATTCGTTCTTCTGTGCAAAAAAAACGGTTTCTTTAATTTGAAAGACGGCTTGCATCTCAACGCCAATTCACATCGAATTTTTAGGTGAACATTTTAAGTTGAATCACATGGGGGCAGCTTCGTTAGACAATCTGCAACCGAGGAATCATTACATTATTCCTCACCATTGTGTCCTTACACCGCAGAGCTCATTAACTAAACTTCGCATAGTATTTGACGCTTTGTCTAAATTATCATCAAATGTATCACTAAATCATATCCCTATGGATCGGATCTTAACATTACTCTTGTTTCGTTTATGCCGCCATGCCGCTGACATAACAAAAATGTACACATAATTTCTCGTCGCACCTGAGGATAGAGGTTTCCAACAAATCCTGTGGAGAAAGTCACCGCAAGAACCGAATCAACTATTTCATTTGAATACTGTTACCTATGGGATGTCCTGCACTCTATTTCTCGCAATGAGGTTCCTAAAGCTTTGATCAGAGACGTATAAGGAACAATTTCCAATTGGATACAGCAGTAGCTGAGGATATGTATGTCAACGATCTACTTTATGGAGCAGACTCAATCGAAGACCTCAATGCTAAGAGGAATAAAGTTACCAAGCTGGCTTCGAAGGCAGCCTTAGAATTAAAAAAGTGGAATTTTAGTGGCGCACCTCCAGATTATGCCTCTATGTAACTTAATTGATCGTTTCGAGAACGAGAGCTACACCACCCAATCACAAAGTATACATCGTTTAGAGCTTTGTGCTTCCGTTCTACTATGCCAAACATGAACTAAAATCAAACACAAATTCAATTTTCTTGTCTGCACTTATAAACTCTAAAATGCTTTAATGCCAATCGCGTATCAACCGTACAAACTAAATCGCAGGATATCATTGCGAGTCATGTGCCTGGAAAGGAAAATCCTGCCGACATTGTTTTACGTGGCAGCGCGGTTTGATGCAGACAATTTGGTTTCATGGACCAAAGTTCTTAGTACTTGATGCACTACATTGGCCGAAATATGAAAGAAAGACAGATTTTGGAGCCCAAAGAGTTAGTGTTGCAGGCCATTGGAAGCTAGAATGCCGTTATTGCTTCCAAAGACTCATTATTTTTTCTTATAAATATATTGAAGTGTGGAGCGTAAATGGTCGTGAATTGGTAAGAAAGGTTGTTAGAAGTTTTGTTTGCTTTGCCTCAAAAGCTATTAATACAAAACTAATTTCAGACCTCTCTGCGAATAATTTTATTCTCTAATTGAAGCGGCATACCCAAAAGCATTTATTGTGACAATAACAACAACTTTGTGGGAGCTTGTTCGCAACTGGAAGGCTTGAAATGGCAATTCTGTTCAGAAGGATTATAGTTAAAATGCCGGGTTTGAGTTTAAATTTATTCCACTGCGCGCTTCCCATTTTGGAGGCTTATGGGAAGCCGCAGTAAAATCAATGAAGAATCTGCTCATTTAAAATTTGAACTCTGACGTCATTCACGTCAACCATCCGAATGGAACTGCGCGCGGAGGAGCGGCAGTTATCATTAAAAGAGGATTGAAATATGTGGACCAATATGTGGACCCTGCGATTCAGGAGCCCTGGGCTCAGTGCGCTAAGGTGAGAGTAATATCCCCGACTGGAGACACCACTGTTGCGGCTATATACTACCCTCCAAGATACCTGGTTGCTCAGACTCAATTCCAAGAGCTCTTTGACAGTCTAGGTAATCGGTTCATTGCTGGAGGTGATTTTAATACCAAACACACTTGGTGGGCATCCCGCATCATAAATCCTAAGGGCAGGGCCCTTTATAACTGCATGGCGAACAGCAGGCTTGACTGCCACTTCACTGGAGAGCCAACACACTGGCCTATTGATCCCAATAAGATCCCAGATTTACTGCACTTTGCCGTGTCCAAAGGAGTGGACAGACACAGGATTGTCGCAACCAATGATCTGGACTTTTGTTCAGACCACTGTGCAGTCAAGCTTCTTATTAACATGCCAGTCAGCACGAATACAGTCAGAAGCAGACTGTTCGAGAGAAGTACCAACATTCAGTCGTACCAGACATGGCTATAAAATAACTTGGATCAAACCGGCACACTGGACTGCTGTTCAAGCTGAAGACCGCTCTCCCAGCGCCCTTCTATATGTGGCTGCGCTCGTATCTTTGCCATATGATGTTCTATATGAGATGCGGTTATGAAACCTCTGAAATCAAGAGCATAAGAGCAGGAGGCAGCGTGCTGGGCCCTATATTGTATACCATCTACACTGCCGACATCTCCGGACCCACGAGTTCTCACTGCCACCTATGCTGATGACACTGCCTTCTTGGCATCAGAAGAGTCAATGCTGACTGCTGGCAATTTGATTCAGGTGCAGTTGGACGCCATTAACACTTGGCTCCGGCGCTGGAATATTGTCGTCAACCCCGAGAAGTCTGTGCAAACGAACTTCGCGCTTAGAAGAGGATACTGCCCTGCCATACATTTGGATGGAAGTACCATTCCATTCAGCGACTCGGCTAAATACCTGGGCCTCATTATGGACAGACGTCTCACTTGGAGGATGCATCTCAGCAACAAACGCATACAATTGGACGCCAGACTCAGGAGCCACCTCTGGCTGGTTGGAAGGAAATCTACCCAGCGGCTCCACGTGAAACTTTTAATATACAAAACCATTCTAAAGCCAATGTGGACTTACGGTGTTCCTTTATGGGGCACTGCCAGCCGTTCCAACGTGGACCGCATACAAATTTTCCAAAACAAGACATTAAGAATCCTGTCCGATGCCCATCTGTTTACTTCAAATAGAGACACGATACGCTGGAGATACCTTTGGTACACGAGGAAATTGTCAGGATCACCAAGGCCCATCTGGAGCGGCTTGATGGGCACACTAACCCACTGGCCATCAACTTGTTGGATAATAGCACCACCACACGCCGTCTAAGAAGGCTGCACACATTGGACCTGTCGGATCTACATGTGGACTGACCCTTCAGCGCACCCGGCTTTTCTCTCTCCCAATTGTCAGTTTTTATTATCTTATGCTATAGCTACCCCATCATTTTTGTATATTTCTCACTATCTTATACTATTGTTACCCCATAATTTTTACTGTTCTCACATAATTTTTAAATATCCTTACATGTCAACGTTTGGTCATGGTATTTGCTTATTATCCACTGTTGGATAGATTGCAAATTGGAGGAACCCAGTTAAAACAAAAAAAAAAAAAAAAAAAAAAAAAAGTTTATGGTCTGTAACATTCTTTAATAAACTATGTCTCCTATTTTTATATTTAAATCATTAGTATTCGTACCATAAAAATGTCTTCCACAACATTCTCCCCCATTGAAGGATTAGTTTGACTTCTTTAATTTACATATACGTCATCTCTAAAAGGCAATGGAGCAAAGTTGCAGATTGGGCTGCGAATAATTCCTTTCGTGGTGCGAGCATCGGCTACTCTGACTCTTTCATCTGCACCAAGTATTGGGGAGGAAGATTGCATTAAGGTGTAATTTATTAACGTGGCACCAATCACAGAACGCATCGAGATCAGATTGCAAGTACTGTTGGAAAGAAGGATCATTATAGGAATAACAAATCTTGACGTCATCCGCAAACATGAGCAGGCGTGAGTGAACCAAGGCCAAGTGTAAATTATTTATAAACAGAGTAAATAACAGTGGGCCCAGATGTCTGCCTTGGGGTACACCTGACGTAACTTGAATAGTTTTAGATATTGAGGAACGAAAAGACACCTTTTGGGTTCTGCCAATAAAATACGACTTTAACCAAGCCAACAGTTTCGGGGAAAAACCCATGATGTTAAGTTTCGCGAGAAGCATAGAATGATCAACCGTATCGAAAGCCTAACTAAAGTCGGTATAAAAAACATCAGTTTGACACTTTTTACGGAAGCTATGGTGTACAAGGATAGGCAATTCTTGGTTGGTAAGCGAAGAATGACCTTTCCTGAAGCCATGCTGACAAGGAGAAATAGTGGATCTCAAACAGCTTAGGTATTGCGGAAAGTTTGGCAATGCCACGGTATCATATGCAATTGGGCAGATCAAACAAAAAATATTGCTAGTTTTAAAACACACAACAACAAAAACTTGTTACAAGCGCGAAGTTAATGGCCGAGAGCACGATCAAAAGAAATGAAAAAAGAATAGAAAGCAACAACACTTCGCAAACAAAAACAATACTGTAAACTTGGGAGCGCGGGATAAGCGAAGGACCAAAAAATGATCAAAAACTAAACAGTGTAACAATAAAAAAAAATATGTGCGTATGTTGTTATTTATATTAATGTTATTTTTATTGTATGTTATTTATATTAAATAAATGTTGATTTCAAAAGTAATTTTTATTTTAACCCTTCCCGATGAATCTAAAGTCCTTAAAAATTGCTTGAATTTATTTAATATTGAAAGTAACACCACGAAAGCGAGACAAACAGTAGTTAAGTGGGACCGCAAAAAAGTCGACTGACTTCGATAAGATACAGTATAAAATTAATTAATTAATAAATATTTTCTTTGATATTGACTTAAATTTATAGGTAAGATATAAAGTTCAACTTATTAATGTAATTGTTCATGTTGTGGTAGTTCTGACGTTGAATATTTTGTTATACACGGTTTTTTCGAAAATTAGTTGTTTAGTTTGGATATTAGAGATAGGATCTAGTTTCATTAGATTGTTTATTACATATATTTTTTTGGGTATGATCTGAAAATTTTTTCTTTTTGTTTTTTAATTTTATTTCACGCTTTGTTATAAATACCGACGACTAAAACTACACCTAATGGCTATGCCAGATTGTTTATATGCGTATATGTTGAATCATGGCACTTGGTTATGAAATTTTGCGTTAATCGCGATAATTTAATATCTACCAATTCAGCATTGGCTCGACAATATAGGTCAAACGTAGAATGATGCCACGGGAGATTTAAGATAAGCTTCAAGACTTTATTCTGGCTGATTTGCAATTGGCTTATGTGACATTTGGCTATATCTGACCATACTGGAGCACCGTAAAAAGTTACTGCTCGAAAATTGACCTAAACAAAAACATTTTGTTTTCTATATTAAGTCTCGAGATTCTATTTATGAACGGATATAGCGTACGGACTATATGTTTGAGTTTTTTGTTTGTATTGGTTATATGGTCCTTGAATGTAAGTCTTTTCTCCAGTGTAATACCCAGGTATCTGACATTTGGTTCCCACTTTATATATTCCATGCCCAATCTGATATCAGTTGTTGGCACGTAGATGTCCTTTCGTTTTTTTGTGAAATATATTGCCTTAGTCTTTTCTGGGCAGACTAAAATTTTCCATTGGCAGAAATATATATCTAGGGACTCATATGCTGCTTGGAGGTTTCTGGTTATATCTGCAGAAGGAATTCCCCCACAAAGGATTGCTGTGTCATCCGCAAACACCGAGGTGGTACAATTGGGTAATTTTGGGAAGTGGATGAAGCATCTAGACAACTTTGAACTATCTTTATGGCCGCCGGGGGAAAGTTGAAACAAAACTTTTTGTGGATTAGTCCATCGTGCCATACTGAATCAAAGGCTGCTTTTATATCAAGCAGTACCATTCCAGTTGACATAGAGCTAAGGAAATTTTCCTTAATAATTTGTTCAATCCACCAAAGGGGTTGAACAGTATTGTGTTCGCTTCTAAAGACAAACTGATGACTCGGGAGGATATTATTAGTTTCAACAAAATCATTAAGTTTTTCTTTTATAACCTTCTCCAGGATTTTACTGACTGCCGACAAAAGACTAATAGGTCTGTGGGAAGAAAGCATTTTGTTTTAAAATAGGGACAACTTTGGCACATTTCCAGACAGAGGGAAAATAACATAGCTCTAGGCATTTATTGATTATGCAACTAATAAGCCTTACTTCCTTAGGTAGGGCTTTTAAGCATATATTGACAATTTTATCGATTTCTGGCGATTTTTTCTTTTTGACCCTATTTAGAATGTCTTTTATTTCCCTGGAGCTAACAAAGTAGTTATTTTGCGGTCCTGTGGATAATCGTGCAACCGAAAGGATTGAGGCATCGACGGCGGCTATGGTTTCCGGATCACCGAGCCCAGCAGATATGATATGGTTGAGCCTAAAGGCTTGAGCTAACGCCTCAGCCTTTTCTTCGTCTGTCGTGAGGCTGATATTATTATTAACTAGTGTTGGAATGGCCAGGTGTTTCTTTCTAATAATTTTGAAGAGTTTCCAAAAAGGAGAAGAACCTTTATCTAAGGATGAGAGAGTGATTTTTCAAGATTTATTTCTAAATTCCATTATCGCTTTGGTGATCAGCATATTTAACCACTTGAAAAGGATGAGATTGAATTGGTGTCGATACCTAAGCCATGTGCGTCGTCGTATACTTCTACTCTTTATAAGCTTAAGAATGTTTTGTGGCAGTGGTTTTGGAAAAATTTTCACTTGTACCTTAGGGATGATGGTTGAGCCTTAGGGATGATGACATCTTTGGCTTTACGAATGATTTCACTAAGAACCGTAATCATACCATCAACATCTTCTGTGCGGCACATTGAGATTGAGTTTATGTCAGAAACCGAATTCTCGACGAAGCGTGCGAATCTTAACCAGTTGGCTCTTTTTATATCGAAGCAATTTGTGGTAGCAGCAGAGTTGACTGTGACCTTAAGCAACACTGGAAGGCGATCGGAATTTAACATGTATGTTCATAGGGATAAATTAGATAAAAGTTCCTGCAGTCTACCTTGGCTTTTAGAAAGTTACGCCACGTATTCGCTCTAAAGCAACCCCATGACTGATGTCTGCATTTAAAATCACTTCCCAGAATAAAAGTTCCATTTGTACTACTCAGCATATGCATGTCGGCCTGAAAAAGGTGTTTTTTAGAAGGATTTTCGCGGCCCCCTGGGAAATAGCATGAAAAAATAGACATCTCTGCGCCATTACTGATAAAAATTTTTATGCCAATTGTTTCAATAATTTTAGTATTTGGGAGAGGTAGCAATGAATGGCGAATATTTCTTTTAATGAGGATTGTTACCCCTCCTCCCCCTTGCTAGTCGATCGGTCGTTTCTGTAACAGCTATAATTATTAATTTTAAGGAAGGCTCCATTTTTTAACGAGTTTTCAGATACCAGGCAGATGTCAATGTCGTTTTCGAATAGAAAGTGGTGAAGTTTTTGTTTTGAATATCCCTATGATATTTACTACGTCTGCCATTAGAAGAGAAATTTGAAGGCAAGTGAAGTGATTACCTCAAACTGTTCAGACTTGAAATTACAGTTTCTTAGATTGTTAATGAGCTCAAATGTAAGATTTTTTCACTCGTCTAGCCAGAAGAGATCGCTATCGTTCAAAACAGGTTGCCTGACCCAGGTTGTCTTAAACGGTACAGCTGTCTGTCCATTTAGGTTTGGAAAAGTCTTAACGCAGTTTATCTGTTGCGCCTGTAATGGTTTTCTGACTACCCGTGCTTTGGGGATGATTTTTTCCATTGCCTTTACATAATTTATTCTGCCTGGACATTCCACTGAGTTAGCCTTATGAGGACCGTGACAATTAGCACACTTTACGAGTAACTTATCTGGACAATCTATGGTTTTGTGGTTTCCTGCGCAATACATACAATATGATTTTACACCACAACAGGACGATCCGTACCCGAACATCTGGCAGTTGTAGCACTGAGTAATGGAGTTAAGCCTGCGTCGTTGATAGTCCCATTTAACTCTGATATGGTCAATAACAGAGTAGTTTTTCTTCAACTCGTTTAAACTGGTCGATTTGTTGACAAAATACACTGCATACAGCAAGAAGTTACTGTTATTGGGGCGTTTCCTTTGGATAAGCTTGACATCTGTACATTGAAGTCCCATTGTGACAAGCTTGTTTTTAACCTCATCGGCCGAAGTGTCATCCAGGCCCGTAAGCAACTCATACATGGAGCTTGGTAGGTTCGAGCAGGCTCGGGTAAAGTCCACCTCATCATTGCAGTGTAGTTTGACTCCGATCGAAATTTTTCTGATGGAATAGTCATTGATATTAAGCAGTTTGCAAATACCATGCGCTAATTTTAAGCACCGTTATTGGAGGAGCGTAGGTTTTGGTTTTGGCGACAACTTCGTCGTTGTCGCTTACAGTTTGGTCATCTACAGCTTGTAACGGTTGATAATAATTGTTGTTGTTCTTGAACAGTGTCTGTTTTTCGAGCCTTTCTTATCTGAATTGGCAAAATAGCGTCGCCAGCCACACTTTTTGTTCTCTTTATTCTGTTGTTGTTTTTATAAGTCGAATGTTATAGCTAAAAAAATTATAACTTCTGCGATGCGCTCGTACGTGCGTAGGGTTTGGTAGGTCACACAAGACTGTATGATCTGATAATATTTTTGCTATTTATATTTAATTTAACTGATCTGTCCGCTGTAACAATAGCACAGTCGTATATTTTCATTATATTATTTCCTTCTATGAATATTTTGTTCTGGTTACAATTTTGTTTTAAATTTGTCTTGGGAAAGTTCCAAGATACGATAATATTGGGTTCTATTTATTTTATTTATTTAAACTATGATTAGCAGGTAATAATAAATTACCTCTAATCTATGTGCTAGCTATAACTGCTATGGTCTTAAGCTAGTTGTAAAATATGTATACTATACAGTTCTTTATAATTAATAATTATTTACATTTCTTTTGTTAACCTATATTTATATGAGTTTGGGTAATATTTTACAATAGGTGGTATAGGTGTATTTCTTAAAAGAATTGGGAGATAGCGACTGTAGAAAATGTTCAGGTCGTGACGTGGGACAGCTCCAAAAAAAAGTTCGCGAGTCGAACATATACCCCGAGCCCTCTAACCAAACAATTGAACGCCGGTTTTGTGATGTATTGCGCTATATTCAGTTGCACAATTTGTGGGCACATCGATGGGTTAGATCGGTTGGCTTAAATCTTTATTTCAATATTAATTCAAATTTCTCACATGTTTTTATATTATCTTACATTTGTGTTTTTCTCTCCTTTTCACGTCTTTCCTGCTTGCCTAATTTTCTGTGACTAGCGCGCCGTCATAGCGGGCCGCCGCTCTGTCACCAGTGCAAGCAAAGACAAAGTAAGTAAATTCTAACTGTTCTTCTTCGAATAAGAGAGAATAAAACCAGGGGCGCGCTGGGTAAGCCTTTCTACTGGCGCGGGGCGGCAATTAAGCCTGCACCGCAACATTCCCCACCCCGTAATTCACCAGCGTCTTCGTGCGGTGGATTACTCTCCAAATTCAGTACGGCCAGCTTCATTGTTGGTCGCGTCACAAGTTCATCTACTGTGCGAACGACTGCGCTTCGCACCTGTCCGTCTTTCCCACGATGAACGTCGATCACTCTTCCCTTTGGCCACGTATTACGTTTAGCGGCATCGTCTACAATTATCACCACGTCACCAACTGCTATCGGCTTGAGCTGTGGTTGGAACCATTTCGTGCGTCTTGTGAGTGTAGGTAGATACTCTCTTAGCCACCTCTTCCAGAAACGGTCGGCAATTTGGCTGGCAACACGACACCCTTTTGCGAGTTGCCACGTAGGCCACTAGAACTGCCTTTTAGAAAATGGTTCGGCGTTAATGCTTCCGATTCGGCGCTTTCTAAAGGCACATACGTCAGAGGCCTTGAATTCAAAATTTGCTCTACGTCAGCAAACGCTCCTCTTAACACCTCTTCCTTCAGGCCGGCCTTTGGTATTATTTCTGAAAGTATAGATTTAGTTGAACGTACCAGTCGCTCCCAAACGCCGCCCATGTGCGGTGAACCTGGAGGGTTAAACTTGAACTCCAACGTTGGATACTGCTCCACAGCTGAGGTTGATATCCGTTCTATGTGCTCCTTCAATATGCGGCTGGCTCCTCTAAAATTTGTACCATTGTCCGATAGTATGGTACGCGGCACCCCTCTTCTGGCTACAAACGCCTTCAATACGCAGAGAAATGAGTCGGTTGACAGTGATGTAGCAATTTCTAGGTGTACCGCTCGGGTCGTAAGGCATGTGAATAACACGCCCCATCTCTTCTCGTGCCTGCGGCCCACTGCGACTTCAAATGGGCCGAAGCAGTCCACTCCAGTAAAGGTGAATGGTTGTGTGTGCGGCGATAACCTCTCCTTTGGTAAATCGCTCATCTTTGGTGGCACTGGTCGGGCCACTCGTATACGGCACGATACACAGGCGTTCGCAACTTTTCTCACTAAAGCGCGTAAGCCGGTTATCCAGTACCGCTGTCGTACCTCGTTAACGACAATTTCATTGTGCAAATGGTAATTCTTCCTGTGATAGTACTCCACAATCAGAAACGTTACTCTATGCTTTTGCGGTAGTATAATGGGTCGTTTAGTGTCCATATCTACGCCTTCAATTCTGTCGATTCGTCCTTTGATACGTAGCACTCCTAACTCGTCCAGGTAAGGAGTGCACTTAAATAGCTTACTTTTCCTATTTGTGTAACGATCCTTTCTCGTCCCTCGGGATATATATGCTATCTCTTGGGCTAGGTTCGGCACAACAGTTTCTCTAAAGGAGTCCCGAACTTGGACAACGCTGCTTGTGGTTGGAGTCCCTCGACGCTCGATCCTAGTTAGTCTCTCGACCCTTGTGTCTCCTCTGATTCCTGTTCCAGACTTGTGATAGGAATATCTTGTTTGATATCTCCCCTTTAGAATAATGCCGGCACGTTATTTGGCCTTAGGATATATCCTTTGACTTTCTCTCACGTTCCTGGCGTATTCTGATTTTTCTTGATCCTTGTTCTCGTTTTGTTTCACTAGTATGAGTTTTTAAGGTTACTCGTAAGGCCTTAAAAACTCCCTTGGTTGATCACGACTTGTAGACTTGATAATCTGATGACTTGATGCCCTTTCTTGATGGGCGTTGCCTTTATATAGGCAGCTCCCGCGGCCTCAGGAATAGCTTGGTGTAGTACCGCTATACAGCTGGTACATTTCCATCGGCCCTCTGCTTTCACCCACGCATCCACTTGTTGCTATGCGTGGTGAAAGTCCCGTAAATCTTTGGCGCATATGTCCACCTTCTCTGTGGCTGTGCGCCCATTTATTCCTTGTCCTTGTCTTCCTCGCTGGTACATATTGATTTGCATCACTTTCTTATGTTGGCTTCGCCTTCCCATTGGCCGCCATATGTAGCCCGTTTACTTTCTCTGCTTTCCCTTTTTTCTGCCGTCGACCGTCGCTCCCCTTAATCCGCTTGTCATACCCAACTTTGCTCAAATTATTCCCATATTATAACTATGCATAAATATATATATTTGTTGTACTTACTTAATCTATCATTTAATACTAATTAGCCTTATTAACTTAATATATAATGTTGATTGCTTTTATTTAAGTCGCAATACAAATGCACGCATCGTATCTATTAGATAGAGGGCTTCCCCATTGCTCATCCCTCCCCCTTCGTCTTGCATATTCCCTTTTTCAATCCACAAAACATTATCGTTTTTACATGTTCTCACTTTCCCCCCTACTCCTCGTTTTATTAGCATGGCCCTCACTTGGTTTTGTTTCGGCACCATGCATTCCCCGCACCCGTCTCGTGGGCTTGCTTAGCACTCACCTTTGTTCTCATAATTTCGGCAGTTCATGCTCTCACTGCTTTTGATCTCTTATGTGTGACGTAGGCAGAGAACACCCATTGGCCACCGGTACTCCCTCTCGCGGTCATACACGCATAGCATACGTGTATTGTGAGTGTATGCTTGTTCATGCATTGTATGTCAATGCATGCATCTCTATTGTGGCCTCTCGTGCTCTTAAATTGTCTCACTGGGCCAATGCCCTTTTTCGCTTGCACTTGTTTGCTCTTACATAGCCGATTTCGCCCATTATGCCTCCCACGCATCTTCCCGCTTGTACGAAATCGCTCGCGGTTGCGTGCGGTTCGATCGATCGTGTTTGATCGCAACCGTATCGTACATCGTGCCTTGTATATGTGGCTGCCAACTTCTTGCATTATGCTTCCCATGCATCTTCCCGCTTGTACGAAATCGCTTGCGGTTGCGTGTGGTTCGATCCATTGCATTTGATCGTAACTTATTTGCTTTGTACTGGTTCGATCGACCAGTGCCCAGATTGGTCGTATATCGTACATCTGGTTTGTGTCTCGGCTATATCTTGTATCTGGTGCGTTATTTACACCGTTGGATTGCTTCGCTGCCGGTTTGTTGTGTGGGATATTATTATGATTTATAATATTCCTCACACTCCCCCCCTTCTTCGGGAGGGATTTGCCCTCCCCTGTCCCTTGTACCTTGTGTTTATTTTCTATGTGTTTTCTTGTTTCATTTTTCGTTTTTTTCCTTTTATGCTTGTGTGTTTTCCTTTTTTTTTTTTTGCTTCGGCTTTGCCAATTTTTCTGTTTTTTTTTCTGTGACTCAGATCGCATCTTTTATTGGCCCTTTGGCATCTTTTCCTGTTGGCGACTACTGAGTATCTTTTCGTTCTTGGTGGCGGATTAGGGCATCTTTTCTTTATCTATTCCCCCTTTTGTTTTTTTTCTGGCCCGTTCCGCATCTTTTCTTATCAGTATCTTTCATCTATTTACCCTACTTATTATATCTTCATCTTACTCTGAGATGCGGTTTGTGACTTTGCTAGTTTTTCGATACGATGTACTTTGAGATTTTCAGCTCTAATTTCATGTTTTTGAGTTCTCTGTTCAGCCGGCCGGTCTGTGCAGATTTCTCGCTGCCATGTCATTAGAGTCGTCCATACTCATTGCTCATCCACTTTCTTGCCATCCTCTTCCTCGCATATTTGTTGCTTCATCTGGCTGATATGTGCTTGTCTGCTTTTTCCCGTTTCTTTGTGCCGTAATTTGCATATGACCGGCGATAAGAAACCTATCACTTCATATGGGCCTCCAAACTTTGGTGACAGCTTTGCTGCAAATCCTTCTGCAGCATTTGAAAGGTGGTGTTCTTTTGCCCATACTGTTGCTCCAATTACTGGTCTCCATTCTCTTCGTCTTAGATTGTAATGCCGAGCCTGATCCTGTGCAGCCGTCTCCAGATTACGCCGTATTAATTCGAACAGCTCTGGCATTTGTTTTACCTTCGCCTCTGGTGGTATCATTTGCTTTCCTGTGCCTGTCGTGACACTATCGTATATTGCACCCGGCATTCTTGGTTCACGCCCCTGTATTACATACGCTGGCGTAAATCCAGTTGACTCTGAATGGCTTGTATTTACAGCTAGTGTTATTTCCCGCCAACTCTCATCCCAGTTACGTTGGTTTTCCCCCGTAAACTGAGCAATCATTGTTTTTACTGTTCTATTTGCTCTTTCGGTTGGATTTTCTTGTGGTGTGTACGGTGCTGTCAGTTGGTGTTGGCATCCCCATTCATCTAGCATTTTTTTGAATATTCTGCTAGTGAATTGAACTCCATTGTCCGTTATCACCACTTTCGGAGCTCCGAATCTAGATAGTATTCTCTCTCGAAAAGCCTTAATTAGATTCTCTGCAGTTGCCTTTCGCATAGGTATCAATTCTGTCCATTTTGAAAATCTGTCAATGATTACTAGTAGCATCGAATTTCCGTGTTTCGATCTTGGCAATGGTCCCACAAAGTCAGCGCATACTGTGGCCCATGGTTCTTCCGGTATTTGTGTTAGCATCTTTCCCGCTGCTTGCTGTTGACTGGTCTTGTATTGTTGGCATATCGTACACTTTCCCACAAATGTCCTTATATCTCGTTGCATTCCTGGCCAGCAATATCTTGATGCAGTTCTGGCCATAGTTCGCCTGCTTCCTGTATGCCCTGCCGTTGTCGCAGTGTGGTTTTCGGCCATTACTTGATTCCGTAGCGTTTTCGGCACACATAGTTTCCATGATACCACCTCTTCTTGGCCTGCTCTGTGCGGAATGTTCCTGTATACCTGGCTATGTTCTATAATGTAATCCGGATATTTCTGTGGTTGTTGTTTTATTTTTCCCATTATGTCTTGAATCCACCCACACTCTTTGTTTGCTTGTCGTAATCTGGCACCGTTGTCTACTATTCTTTTGCACCCTTCCATTGGTTGTCTTGACAAAGCATCGGCGACAATGTTTAATTTACCCTTTCGATATGCTATTTCGAAATCATATTGTTGGAGTTCTAGTGCCCATCGGGCTATACGGCCCGTAGGGCTCTCTATACTATTCAACCACTTCAACGCCATGTGATCTGTTACCACTTTAAATCGGTATCCTTCAAGGTATGGTTTTAGTTTGCGTATTGCCCATACTATCGCCAGACATTCTTTTTCTGTTGCCGAATACTATACCATGTTACTTGCATCCGTCTTTAGCACGAACATTTTTGTGAAGTCTGGACACGCTAGTACCGGGCCACTTGTCAGCCTTTCCTTTACAGCATCGAATGCTGCCTGATGCTCATCGTTCCAGTGCCATTTTGTTCTTTTCTTTAGTAGTTCGTTTAATGGGTGTGTTAGTGCTGCAAAACCCGGTACGAACCGTCTGTACCAAGATGCCACTCCTAGGTACTGGCGTAATTCCTTTGTGCAAGATGGCGGTTCTAGTTGAGCTATTGCGGCCACCTTTTCTGGGTCCGTTGCAATACCGTTTTCTGTCACCAAGTGGCCTAGGAACTTTAGCTCTTTTCTGAAGAATTGGCACTTCTCAGCATTAATTCTTAAGTTTGCTTGTTTCAGTCTCCTAAACACTTCTTGTAGATGATTCATGTGTTCTTCGATTGTTTTGCTCACTATCACAATGTCATCTTGGTATGCGAATGCGTTTGGTATCATTTCTGAATGCCGTCATTGGTCTACTTTTCTCTTCTAACGGAATCTGCCAGTATCCGTTCTTCAGATCTAGGCTGCTTATGAACTTTGCTTCGCGTAGTTGATTCAAGATGTAGTCGATGCGTGGCATTGGGTATGCATCCTTTATAGATTTGGCGTTAATCTGTCTAAAATCTACACATAATCTCCATTTGCCTGTCTGTTTCTTTCTCACCTTTGCGATGGTTCTATGCATCCCATTGTCAACAGTTCGTCGACCTTTGTGTTGATTTCTCCTTGTATTTTTGGATTTTTCGGGTAATACCTTTGTTTTATTGGGATATTGTCCTTCATCGTTATGCGATGTATCCCTTCCTTCTCTGTCGGCTATCAGAATGTCAGAGGCCTTAATACCAAACTTACAAAACTCTTTGTAGATAGTCTGTCTTTTGATTTTGACCTAATTGTCTTTACTGAGACTTGGTTAAAACCTGACGTTTTTGACGCCACAGTTCTACCCTCTAATTTCAATATTTTTAGACGTGATCGTACTGAACGCAGGGGTGGTGGAGTTCTTATTGCTGTAGATTCCGCCCTATCATCGGTTCTGATAACAATACCTATCTCAAGTACTATTGAATTTATATGCGTTAAGGTATCTTTCACTCGTTTTTCCATTTTTGTTACTTGTTCTTACATTCCGCCCCAATCGGAATGGCCAACCTATTTACTACACTTAGATTCTATTAAATTTATACTTGAACTACTTTCTGACAGAGACTTATTAATTGTCCTTGGGGACTTTAACCTGCCCACTATGACTTGGTCAACAGTTAATGGTAGCAAAACGTTACTGCCCTCTGGGTGTCATGATTTTATTGATGGTCTGCTTGAGCTTTCGTTGGCCCAGCTGAATTCGATTTCTAATACGTCTGGCAGATTTCTGGATCTGATTTTTACTTCTGATCCTAGCTTTTGTGAAGTATCTAGAACTAGTCCAATGGTGTTACAAGAGGATAGTTATCATCCTACTTTAGAGTTATCTATTGAGTTTCCCAGCCGCGAGCCCATCTCCGAGTGTGATCCTACGGTACGCACCCGATGTTTTCGGAAGACTGACTTTGTCGCACTAAACAATGCCTTTCTTAATACCGATTGGACTAATTTATACACTTGTACGGATATGAATTCCGCCATTTCTTTATTTTATACCACTGTTGACTCGATCTTTAATGACTGGGTACCCCTAGTGTCTCCTGTGGTGACGCAAAAATCACCATGGTTTACGCGGGGGCTGTCAAAACTGAAGAATCTTAAGTCTAGGTATTACAAAAAATATAAAGTCACGGGTCTACCATCGGATCTGTCTCGTTACTTGGTTGCTAAATCGAATTTTATTGTTTCTAATTCTAAATGCTATAATAATTACTTACAACGTTGTAAGTTGCAATTTTCCAAAAATCCTAAAGAGTTCTATAGTTTCGTTAACTCAAAGCGAAATTCTATCTCCCTTCCATCGTTTGCAGTTTTTAATAATGATTCGGCCTCTTCTGATCAATCTATTTCTAATTTATTTGCTAACTTCTTCTCGACTACGTACATATCTACTAAGTACAACTCTAGTCAGATATATCCATATCCTATAACGAAATCCAACTGTATTCTTAATCCTATTATAACGCAAAGTTCGGTAGCTAAGGAACTATTGACGATTAAGCCGGTATACTCACCGGGCCCAGACGGTATTCCCGCTTGTGTCCTGAGGTTCTGTGCGGAGTCATTGTGCTCGCCTTTACTCGAGATTTTTGAGTTGTCCGTTACACTGTCCGAGTTTCTAACTATATGGAAGGATTCGTTTATTTTACCTCTTCACAAATGTGGCAATAAATCTGACGTCACTAATTACAGAGGAATTTCTAAATTGTCAGCGATACCTAAACTGTTTGAGAAAATTATGACGTCTCAAATACAGCATTTATGTAAATCTATTTTTTCGCCGTACCAGCATGGGTTTGTCAGGAATAGGTCTACCACAACTAACCTTTTACAGTTTACATCTTTTGTAATCGAAAGTTTTAAGAAACAGAAGCAAACTGATGTTATATATTCGGATTTCAGTAAGGCTTTCGATTCGGTAAACCATGCCTTACTATTACATAAGCTGAATTTAGTTGGCTTTCCGGATGCTCTGCTTGCTTGGATTTCACAATATCTAAGCAATAGGAGGCAGAGGGTTCTTTTTAGGTTCTCTCTTTCTAAGATCATTTGTGTTGAATCGGGAGTCCCACAGGGCAGTCACCTTGGCCCATTATTATTTACCATTTTTATTAATGATCTCCCCACCGTTCTTTTAAATTCCAGAGTTCTTATGTATGCCGATGATGTAAAAATCGCTAATCGCATCGTAGACTCTCTCTCATGTCATACCTTGCAAGCTGACCTGAATGCTTTTCAGGGGTGGTGTAGGACTAACTTGTTATCTCCAAACTGTTCTAAGTGCAAAGTTATGTCTTTTTATAGAGGTTCTCCCCAATTAACAAGTTACTTTTTAAATAATTTGCCGTTAGAAAAAATTAATAATACTTCCTTGGTTGTAAAAGATTTGGGGATCTTAATCGACCACAAACTTAGTTTTAATCAGCATATATCGACTACTGTTAGTAGGGCTAAGAGTGTTCTTGGCTTTATAAAGCGCTGGTCGAAGGAGTTCAAGGATCCATATACTACCAAAATACTTTTTACTTCTTTAGTCCGCCCCATATTAGAATATGGATCTTGTGTTTGGTCTCCTCAATATGAGTTTTATCAAAACAAATTAGAATCTGTACAAAAACAGTTTTTACTCTTTGCCTTTCGTGATTTGCGCTGGGATCCAACTGTACAACTTCCATCTTATTCTAGTCGACTTCAGTTAATTAACCTTCCTTCTTTAACTAATCGTAGAATAATGCTTGGTGTAACTTTTCTTTACAAACTTTTGAATGGTGAGATTGACTCTTCCGAGCTGTTGAGCCAAATTAACATTTCTGTTCCATCTAGAAGGACCCGCAATTTCACACCGCTTATACTTCCCACTTGCACAACTAACTTTTCTCTACATGAACCTTTTCGAATACTATGTAGTGACTACAACAGACTTTGGCACGTTATCGGTTCCGAAACATCGCTGCTGGGTATAAAAACTGCGATCTTGTCCTTCCTCGCTCGTAATTAGTTGTAATCATCTTTATTTTAACCTATCCTGTTTTCTTTCTATATGTAACCTATTTATCTCATTACATTTAATATTTTCTATTTCTTTAGTTTAATTTGTGTTTATATATGTAATACGCCTATGCCCTTAGGTCGGAGTGGGTAGAGGTTGTAACATTAACTTTACTTAGGGTCATTCGTAACAGGCCCGGGCCTGGTGTCATATGGGCCACTTGTTCGTACTGAGCGTTGTACGACTACGTCTATAAAGATCCCCACCTTTGACAGTCCCTTAACTCTCCCCAATTCCTTCAACTCATTGCTTAGAAAACCTTGTATTTCTTGTTGTTCACCATTCTGAGACACCATGATGGATATTCTCTCCACCAGCCCGCCCTGTATTCGCCTTACTGTCGGTATTCGCACTTTGTGGCCTCCACACGATATTTCTGTTTTCATAATCCTGAGGAAATTCCACCCTAAGATCATCGTATCCATTCCTTCTGGCATGACGAGGAATGGCATGTGGATTTCCTTATTCACGAATCTCACATATCCTGTCCATTGTTCTTCAATGTCTCGAACCTTCCCATCTGCCTTGTATACTTGCTTGTGAGTGTTTTCCCATTTCCCTTTATTCTTTATTGATTCCAATATCTGCTTGCTTATAAAGCTACTCGTGGCTCCTCGTGGCTGCTAGCTCGACAATCGCTGACAATTGATCCTCTTCCTTTACTAGTTGACCTATTAATGGTGAGGAGCTTGTTGGCATGGTCCCTGCTCGCCCCGGATAGGCTGGAACTGCCTTTCGTTTCCCGAACTCCTTTACAATAGTTAGCCTGTTTATTTTAATAAATATTAGTGGTTGAATTTATATGTATCTCAATATACTGCGCCTATTTGATCCATTGTCTTCGCCTCGCGTGTGGTTCGATCGATGTTTCGATTTGGTTCGATCGGTCAGTGCTAGACTTGGTCGTATATCGTAATCTTTGATCGCCGTGTTCTCATATTACGCCTCTCATGCATCTTCCCGCTTGTACGAAATCGCCAGCGGTTGCGTGTGGTATGATCGGCCATGTTTGATCGTAAATCATTTGCCTCGATTCGGTTCGATCGGTTAGCGCTATGCTTGGTCGTATATCGTAGCTCCAACGGTTTGTGTCCCGAATATATCTTGTATCTGGCATATCATAGTGCGTTGGAGTATGTTTTCCTTGCTTATCGCTTGTTTGTTGTGTGGTACATTATTATTACATATAATGTTCCGCCAGTTGTAACGATCCGTTACCTTGGGACATTTCTAATATCTCTTGGGCTAGGTTCGGGACAACAAATTTATTTGTGCCCCGGTGAAATTAGAACTCGTTTGTATTATTTAATTGTTTAAAATATGTGTTTATTCGTATTATCTTTGAGCTCGGCTAGGTATGACGGCTTCTCTAGAGAAGTCTCTAACTTGGGCAGCGTTGATGAGTTAATATTGTCCCTAGTCGCTTGCTCCGGTTTTCCCCTCGCTCCTGGTGTCTCTGCTGGTTACCACTTCGGGTTCGTATTGTATCTATTCGATTGGGTTTCTCTTCTACCATCTCGGCCACCTTAACCGGCCACTCATTGGTTTCCACCGGCTCATATCTTTCGTGCCCATGTGGCACTGGACACGACAACTGCCGCCCAACGTACTATACTGGTGAAATTTAGAGATAAAAACTGCAGTTTATAAAACATAAAAAGATCAAAATGGGAAAAGGATGGATTTACCACATGAAAAAGGAGGATCTGGTTCAGACAGGCCAAAGCATCGGGATAGAGATGACCGGCACAGTGGAGGAAATAAGGAAGCAGCTAGGCAATTGGGTGGAAAACAACGAATCTGACCCAGACTGGAAAGATAAAATAAATAGATTGGAGACAAAATACACGAAAAATCTCAAAATAAAAACAGTAGCAAGCACATTAAAAACATGCGAAAATCGTATGGACAAGAAGGCTGAGTAATTTTAGAAAATAAATATCGCTACATTAGCAATTCCTCCATTTATAACACCAAGATGGGGAAAAGAAGGAGCCCTAAATAGCACCGAGAGAAATAGGGATATAAGGAGACAAACAATAGACCCCAAGAAAATATGCTAAGGTGGCAAAACAAGTGAGTGAGTGGACTTTCAGATTCAATGGCAATTCTAGACCTCTAGAATTCATAGAACAAATCGAATGGTCAGCGGACATGTATTGCGTCGAGCTGGACATGATCCTAAGAGCAATGCCAGAGCTACTAAAAGGTAGAGCACTCAAATGGTACATCGCAAACAACAAACAATGGCGATCATGGAAGGAGTTCGTGGAGGGTTTCAAAAAATATTTTCTGTCGAGGGGATTCTCTTCAACAGACTGGCTGACCAAGTCAAAGCTCGCAAGCAAAGCAAGAATGAGTACTTAAAGGACTATATGGTGGACATGCAAACAATGATGAGACCTCTCAAGTTACCACAGGTCGAACAATTAGGGGTCATATTGGAAAACTGCACTCCAGATTTAAGAAAATTTGTTCGACCGCACAGGGTTCTGACCCCCGAAGAGCTGATGCAAATAGCAGAGGAACACGAGATGCTCGAATAGGAACGATCCGATTACCATCGCGAAAACATTACCCACAGAACACATGACTCCCAATCAAACCACAGGGGAGAAAATAATTATGTGCCGCAGATCACACAGTGCCGAAGATGCCAGGACAACGACACGGAGACTCATACAAGACCAAACCAAGGAAACAAGAACACCCAAGATGGAAGAGTTTTTGTCCGGTGGAGCCGGACACTGGGCTAAGGAATGCAACAGTCAGAAACTAAATTTCTGCTGGCAGTGTGGAAAGATTGGAAAAAGGACAAAGGAATGTTGTTGGATTTCGGGAAACGAAAGGCGGTTCCAGCCTATCCGAGCGAGCAGGGACCAAGCCAACAAGCTCCTCACCATTAATAGGTCAACTAGTAGAGGAGGAGGATCAATTGTCAGCGATTATCGAAGTTGCAGGAATTCAGATGAAGGCGACAATTGATTCAGGAGCCACGAGTAGCAGATGGTGGAGTCAATAAAGAATAAAGGGAAATGGGAAAGCACTCACAAGCAAGTATACATGGCAGATTGGAAGGTTCGAGACATTGAAGAACAATGGACGGGATACGTAAGATTCGGGAATAAGGAAATCCACATGTCATTCCTCGTCATGCCAGAGGGAATGGATGCACTGATTTTAGGATGGAATTTCTTAAGGATCATGAACACAGAGATATCGTGCGGAGGTCACAAAGTACGAATACCAACAGTAAGGCGAATACAGGGCGGGCTGGTGGAAAGGATATACATCATGGTGACCCAGAATGATGAGCAGCAAGAAATACAGAAATTTCTGGACCAGGAATTGAAAGAATTAGGGTAAATTAAGGGACCATCACAACGATGAAAGATGATATCCCGATAAAACAAAGATATTACCCAAAAAATCCTAAGATCCAAAAAGAAATCAACTCTAAAGTCGATGAACTGTTGACATTGGGATGCATAGAACCATCACAAAGCCCATATAGCTCACCAATAGTAACGGTGAGAAAAAAACAGGCATGGAAATGGAGATTATGCGTAAATTTCCGACAGATAAACGCAAAATCAATAAAGGATGCATACCCAATGCCACAAATTGACTATATCTTAAGTCAGCTGCGCGAGTCGAGGTTCATAAGCAGCTTGGATCTGAAAGATGGCTACTGGCAGATTCCATTGGAGGAAAAAAGCAGACGGTTCCAGGCAAAGGGTTATTTCAATGGAAAGTGATGCCGTTTGGTCTACATTCAGCATCAGCAACTTTTCAGCGGATACTGCACCAAGTCATTGGCCCAGAGATGATTCCAAACGCATTTGCATATTAAGATGACATTGTGATAGTTAGCAAAACAATTGAAGAACACATAAAACACCTGCGAGAAGTGTTCAGGAGACTAAAAGATGAAAATTTAAGAATTAACGCGGAAAAATGCCAATTCTTCAGAAAAGAACTGAAGTTCCTAGGTCACTTGGTGACAGAAGATGGAATTGCCACGGACCCAGACAAGGTGGCAGCAATAGCTCAGCTGAAGCCGCCAACTTGCACAAAAGAATTACGCCAGTATCCAGGAGTGGCTTCATGGTACAGACGATTTGTACCAGGCTTTGCAACATTAACACATCCGTTAAACGCACTGCTAAAAAAAAGACAAGGTGGCACTGGAACGACGAACATCACGCAGCAGTGAAGGAAAGATTGACAAATGGCCCAGTATTCGCACATCCGGATTTTACAAAAATGTTTGTGCTACAGACCGACGCAAGTAACATGGGATTAGGGACACAGAGGATGGTGAGAGGGTGCTGTCATACCTATCAAGGGAACTGAATCCGGCGGAAAAAAACATATGCAAGAACTATTCGAGTTAGTGCGGCGTAATCTAGAAACAGCGGCGCAGAATCAGGCCCGACACTACAATCTAAGACGAAGAGAATGGAGAGAATTGGAGCAACAGTGTGGGCAAAAGAACACCATCTTTCAAATGCTGCAGAAGGATTTGTAGCGAAGCTGGCACCAAGGTTTGGAGGCCCATATGAAGTAATCGGTTTCTTGTCACCGGTCATATGTAAATTACGTCACAAGGAAACGGGAAAAAACCGACAAGCACATATCAGCCAGATGAAACAACAAATATGTGAGGAAGATGAGGGCAAGAAACAAGATGAACATTGAGTACGGACGACACTGATGACATGGCGGCAAGAAATCTGCACAGACCGGACGGCTGAACAGAGAACTCAAAACATGACATAGAGGCAAAAATCTCAAAACGCATCAGAATTATGCCACATATATATGAACATAAGAAAAAAAAAATGAAAACAGCAAAATAGCAAAGTCGCAAACCGCATCCCGGAGTAAAACAAAGATATGTGAATATCGTAACGATACATGCAATCAAAGATTCATGCAAAAAGAGAAACTAAGAAACTGGCGGCTAATCAAAAAAAAAAAAAATGACTTAGAAGGAGTGAAGACAAGTCAAGAGAGTCAACACCAATACATGCGCACCGTATTACACATGTAATCGTGGAGCCTCGCGACGCACCCACACATGCGCACGGTATTACACATATAATAGTGGAGCATCGCAACGCATTAGAATACACAGCTATGATAGGAGAGCAAGGGCAAGTTAGAAATCAAATCCGAAGCCTAAATATCGGTAAGAATGAATGATTGCCAAGGATGCGAGGTTTCATGCAGGCCAATGTCATAAACAGGAAACACTCAAAGCTTAGCAATCAGCGACTACACAAGTAAATAAAAAATAATAATTTTGTTTTCTATCATGAATGCTTTCAATGCACAATTTGGCCAGGATGAAGGCGTAGCTCGACGAGGTGCGGCACCGCGGGCCAATATGGAACGCGGTGACTGGCACGAGTCCGAGGAGGGGTCCGACGACGATGTGCCGGGCATTATACATCCGGACATCGCCGCCTCCTCGGATAGTGGATACACCACTATGGAAGAGTCGGGTAGTGGATACACCACTGAGACAGAGAGTGTCGCAGACCGGCTCCGTGATGAAGACACGGATGAGGTGGGAATTTGGAGAGAGTTGGATGAGGTTATTATGGAGATGAACCGGGTAGAGGAACTGAGCGAAGACGAAGGTGAAGAGGAAAATTGGAGAGCCAGAATACGCGCCGTGGGAACAAGAGGAAATAAATGAGCCACCGGCACAAGTTTGGAGGAGGTGTCCGTGGCTGAGGAGGGCGAGGATGCGCAGTTGGCAAACCACCAATGGATGGGTTGGTGGCAACAGCAAATTAGGCAACAGGAGGAGGCTGACCGAGAACTGCTGGTGTGGGAGAGGGCCCAGCAGGAGGAAGAGCGGCTGGTGCGGGCCAGACAATGGCTGGCGGTGGCCATGGCGCACGAGAGGCAGCAACAACAACAGCAGCAACAACAACAACAGGAAAAGAGGGTATAATAAAAAAAAATATATTGATGATTCATAAATTAACTTTGCTGGTTCGTTTTGTATTATAAAATAACGTTTTGCTTTATTCCCTGTGTTGGTCTCTGTTGACAATAAGCAATTAACTAACTCAACATACATTTCTCGTTTTCACCACACGCTTGCTATTGCATCAGCCAAAACGGTGTGACCATGCAACTTAAAGTTAAAAATAATAAAATAAAAGATCGTTTACATTCAAATAAATTTAAGTGTAAGAATTCTGCAACCGTTCCTCAACATACCTCCTGGCCCTGAAACAATGTTTCTGAAACTGGCAGGGGAGCCACCTTGGTTATGGGACGCGTCATCTCTCCTGTAGCTGTCTTTAACTTAAGGGCTCGTACTAGACCATCTGGGCCAGGAATCGTCTCGATAATGCGGGCCAGGATCCATGAAGCCGGAGGAGTATGAGAATCCTTTACTAGTACGAGATCATCAGGCTTCGGGTTTGCCGATTTCATTAACCATTTTGGCCTTTGCTGCAACGACGTAAGGTACTCAAGATGCCACCTTTGCCAAAAGCCTTGCAACATGGCCTGAGATTGCTGCCAGTAATCCAATCGGTTTGCCGACACTCGGTCCAAATCTCCATCTGGCACTGTGGTGTAAGGACGACCGATCAGCATGTGAGCGGGCGAAAGATATCCAACGTGGCACAAAGAGGCCTTGAGTTGATCACCGCTTCCACCTGTGTTAACAACGTATGCATTTGTTCCAATGTAAGAACGGCGTGGCCGATTACTCGGTGTAAATGAAGCTTCACAGAGCGCACAGCCGATTCCCATTTGCCTCCCCAGTGAGGCGCATGTGGCGGTATGAACTTCCAGTTGATGCCTTCGATCGATAACGCCTCTGCTATCTTGTTATTGTGCAGCTGGGATTGAACTAATTGTTCCATTTCGTTAAGGCTTCTTTTGGCTCCCACGAAATTTCGTCCATTGTCGCTGAACATCGTCACACATTTGCCTCGCCGTGAAATGAAACGTCTAAGAGCAGCCAAAAATGTATCAGTGTTAAGGTCTGTTGCCAGCTCCAAGTGTAAAGCTGAGGTTGCCATGCATACGAAGAGACATATGTATCCCTTTTCCTTTCGAGCGGTCCTTCCTTTATGTGTCTTCATCATGATTGGGCCAGCATAATCACAGCCTGTATTTTCGAACGGAAATGCTTGCCGAACTCTCACTGCCGGTAGTGCGGCCATCAGTTGTGAGTAACTGTACGAATCAGATTTCTGGCTCCCATTATCCAGAAACGTTGACGAACTATGACAAAGAGGGCCGAAACTCCTGGGTGTAGATTATGTTGATGCTCGTGTTCCAAAATCAGGTGAGATATGCGATGCTTCCCCGGCAAGATGAGCGGATGCTTGGCTGAATATGATAACTCTGAATTATTGAGGCGACCTCCTACACGTAGAAGCCCACTGTCATCTAGAATCGGCGTCAGGGTACACAGCTTAGAGCCTTTTGGTACGCATTCTTCATTTCGTAGCGCTTTTCGTTCCTTATGCCATTCGACTTGAGCTTGCTGTAAACATAGGTTCGTGGCTGCCTTGTACTCGTCAAAGGTTACGGCGAAAGTGTCTGACTTTTCTTGGGGGTTTTTCATGTGTCGGATGAATCGTAAAATGTATGCCACAATGCGCACAAGTCTAGGCCAGGAAGAAACACGACCAATAAGTTCTTCGAGAGGAGATGACTCGTTCATGCTTTCCGCGAGAGTAACTAATACTGTAGCCTTCAGCTCTTTTCGGTACTCGTCATCTGAAATTAAGTTAGAGATTTGTATATCATCTTCGTTACCTAAGTTAAGATGTGTCTCAGCCAGCCAGTCGGGACCCTTCCACCAGAGAGTAAACGGGAGTAAGTCCTCAGCCAGCATTCCTCTAGAAGCGCAGTCTGCAGGGTTCTGCTTGGTATTAACATGTCGCCACGAGTCCCTTGGTATTACTTCCAATATCTCGGCAGTACGATTGCCAATGAACGTCTTCAAACTAGCTGGCAACTGGTTCAGCCATGCCAACACAATTGTCGAATCACACCAAGCATATACGGTGCTGTCTAGATCCTTCCAAGCTAACTTGATTGATGCGATCAGCCGACTTAGCAGAAGTGCGCCACATAATTCCAAACGAGGGAGCGATTGCTGCTTAAGTGGAGCGACCCGTGTTTTCGCCGCAATAAGTGAAACCTCTATGCTGCCATCCTGGTTCACGATCCGAGAGTATACGACTGCTGCGTATGCTTTTATTGAGGCGTCTGAGAAGGCGTGTAACTCTATTCGTTTGCCGACATACCCAATATGACGCCGTATCTTTAACTGCCTTATGTTGTTAATGTCTTCGCGGTACTTACGCCATCGGTCTGCCAGCTTAGTTGGAAGCGGTGAATCCCAATCTAGATTAAGAAGCCAGAGCTCTTGGAAAAGGATCTTGAATTGAACAATGACCGACGCTAGTAGACCAAGCGGGTCAAATATGCGTGATACGTCTGATAATACTTGTCTTTTTGAACTTTCTGTGCATTCGCTCAACCTTATACCATATGTGAAGATGTCCGACTTTGGTTCCCAATGTATTCCTAATACCTTGACGGAGGAGGCATCTCCAGTCACACTTGTCGCTGCTGCTTCTTCTAAAGGTCCGATTCCGTGGGTATTGGATACCCATTTCCCAAGCTCCAGTTGTGCGCTACCTAATAGTTGAATAAGTTCATCCTTGTTACGTATAAGTTGGTCTTCCGTGTTTGCTCCGGTCAGGACATCGTCCACATAGAAATCTTCCAATAGAATCTTGGCAGTTGTTGGATATTTATGCTTTAGATCGATGGCAAGTTGTTCTAACACACGTACGGCTAAAAACGGTGCACAGGCTGTTCCATAAGTTACAGTACAAAGCTGGTAATGTTGCAGCTCTTCAGTTGGGTTTTCTCTCCATACAATTCGTTGATAATTTCGGTGATTTTCATAAATCCATATTTGCCTAAACATTTTAATGATGTCTGCGCAAAAAACAAACTTATAAAGTCGAAAGCGTAAACACACATCCATTAGTTTACGCTGAATACTTGGGCCCACTAGTAACTCATCGTTTAGTGATCTGCCACTCTTATCTTTATAAGATCCATCAAATACAATTCTCAATTTCGTACCAATAACCGGATGGTGAGGCATATAGAACATGTGTTCTTTCGGTGCACTCGTCTTCTCTGACTCATCAAGGATGCGCATGTGTCCCAAGGCGATGTATTCGCGCATGAACTTGGTATACTCTTCCTTTAACCTTTTATCTTTCTGAAGTCGACGTTCTACTGAATAAAATCGTGATGTTGCTCCCTGAAGAGTATCTGCAAACTTAACATCCGAGTTCTTAAATGGAAGCTCAACACTATACCTCCCATTTGAGTCACGATAGTGTGTAGAGCGAAAATGATTCTCGACCTTTAAATCATCAGCAGTGGGCGGCAAACTGCCACTTAATTCTTCCAATTCCCAAAACCTTTGGAGCGCTGTATTTATTTCGATTGTTGATAGCAGAGATGCTGTATTTGATCCTTGTTTAGCTGCAATTGAGGTGACCACCCACCCGAATATTGTGGAAATTGCAATTATGTTTCCATGCTTATCTAATACCTTATCTCCTGTGAATGCGGACCACACGTAGTCGCTACCCAACAAAATGTCCACATGCTAAGCGCTGGTTTCCGGTAGATCAGCCAGTTCTAACCCATCGAAAACTTCCAAAACGGCCGGGTCGACTTCATCCTTTGGCAATAGAGTGGTTATCTTACCTAAGACATGAGCTGTAATATCTAGTGTATGCTTCGAGAATCTTGATTTCAAATGTACTGCGCTGACCCCTCTTGTAGTATCGGCCTTGATTGACGAAATTCCTGAGACAAGTATTCGAGATGGTGAGCGTAAGAGGCCCAGTGATCGCATGCAATGCTCCGATATGTATGATAGTTCTGATCCACTATCAAAGAGAACACGACAAGTGGTGTATGATCCCTTTGAATTTAATGCCAAAACTAGAGCTGTGGGCAATACACTCCTTGGTTTTCCTCGCGGCTGTTGACTTACCACAGAACGTGCTAAATAACTCTGTGATTCTATAGATTGGACTTCCTTTACTTGCTTAGTTTCGGCAATCATGGCTGCTGTGGGATTAATGCTCTTTTCTTCGACTTGGCGATGTAACAGCGTGTGGTGTTTGTCCTGACAATGTTTGCATCTATACTTGGATTCACATCTTGAAATACCATGGTCAGGCCTTAGACAACTGAAACACAAACGTTTCTCCTTAGAAAATGAGTATCGCCTCTCCACGGAGAGGGCCAAGAACTGGTCACAGTTGTATATATTATGCTCCTTAGACTCACATTTAAGACACCCTCTTGAGTCTGTGGAAATCAGTATCCGAGTATATTTCTTAACGTTTGATTGGGCGACTTGTTCACAGCGGCTTAATTCGAACTCATCGCAACGTTCTCCGAGAAATCTGAGAAAATCCTTAGTAGTTGGAGATGTCCCCTCACGGCTGTAGGACACCCATTTGCATTGAGACTCTACATCAATTTTATCCAGTAGAAAATAGATCACCCAGCAGTCGCGATTAGTTTGGCCAAGTGCATCTAGGCCACGTACAACTTCACTCGCCCCATCGGCAATCTTTCGTAGAACGGATACTTCTGTCACCCTTGTTGATGGTAGACGTCTAAAATTATCCAGAAGCGAGTTAACGACATGACGAGGTCGATCATAACGTTCCATTAGGCCTGCCCAAGCCGTCTCGTACGCCGCTCCTGTTAACGGCAAATGATTTTTTAAACTTGCAGCCTCATCACAGAGAAAAGACTTGAGATATTGAAACTTTTGAGCTTTATCCAGATTCACCCTGTTGTGAATGGTACTCTCGTATAAATCCTTAAAGGCTGGCCACTCCAGGTAGTCGCCACCAAAAGGCTTGATGTGTAATTTGGGCAGCTGGACCTGTCCCCCTAACGCCGAACAGGCAGCTCCACTTACTGTCATGCTTTCATAAAACTCCCGTTGAAGTTCCATCTGCTTGTGTAGTATCTGCGACACTACTTCGTTGACTCCCTCACTGGAGTCCACGACCTTAGTTGCTTTTACTGGGTTAACCAATTTTAGCAGTTCCTTTAAATGCAGTTGTGCAGTTAAGTACTTCATCTCATAGTCTCCGTAGTCACCCATGGGGTCGACGTACCCTTGCGATTCTTGAAAATAAAACATATCATCAGTGGACCGATCAAACTCCTTCCACACGTTGTCGAGTCTGGTCATCATAGTATCCACCACATCCGCTGTGTAAGCAGCCGCATGAGGCTGGACTTTAACTTGGTGCGTGTTGCCTTTAGTTTTTCCATCTTAAACTTGAGTAGAATTGCTTATCCCAACAGAATCCAAATCCGGCTCGAAGGACCAAATTTATGATGATTCATAAATTAACTTTGCTGGTTCGTTTTGTATTATAAAATAAGGTTTTGCTTTATTCCCTGTGTTGGTCTCTGTTGACAATAAGCAATTAACTAACTCAACATACATTTCTCGTTTTCACCACACGCTTGCTATTGCATCAGCCAAAACGGTGTGACCATGCAACTTAAAGTTAAAAATAATAAAATAAAAGATCGTTTACATTCAAATAAATTTAAGTGTAAGAATTCTGCAACCGTTCCTCAACATATATTGTAACGATCCTTTTTCGTCCTTCGGGATATTTACAATATCTCTTGGGCTAGGTTCGGCACAACAAATTTATTTTGTGCCCTTGTGAAATTAGAAACACGTTTGTTTAATTATTAGTTATGGTTGTATGTTTATTTATGACTGTTTATGGGCTTGGTTGGATATGACGGTTTCTCTATGGTAGTTCTGGACTTGGACAGTCGCTTCTTGCCTTCCTCTTGCTCCTGTTGCCGATTATTGTCTCGGTCTGTATCGTATGCTTGATTTGTGCTCCACACCTCTGCACCCTTTCGCTATGCTCGTTGAGATGGCTCTTGTTTTATGGCTTTGGCAGGATGTTCCTCAGTAATTGGTACTCGTCAGGATATATAGATCCTGGAATTTCGGCAGTAGGATATATCCTCGTGCCTACCATTGACTTTGGATACTCCTGGTAATACTTGGCTTCTCTTCAATTTACTCTAGCTTGGGTACGGTGTTTGTTATCCTTGTGCAAGGACCTTGTTGCTATCGGATGAACTGTACAGGTTACTCGTAAGGCCTGTATAGTTCCTAGTTTTTCTGTTGCTTCTTGTGTTTCCTTGATGAGTTCTTAAGGTTACTCGTAAGGCCTTAATTACTTGTTACTTGATCACGACTTGATAATCTGATGACTTGATGACTTGATGCCCTCATAATGACGGGCGTTGCCTTTATATAGGCAACTCACGCGGCCTCAGGAATAGCTTGGTGTAGTACCGCTATACAGCTGGTACATTTCCATCGGCCCTCTGCTTTCACCCACGCATCCACTTGTTGCTATGTGTGGTGAAAGTCCCGTAAATCTTTGGCACATATGTCCACTTTCTTTGTGGCTGCGCGCCCATTTATTTCCTTGTCCTTGTCTAGCTCCCTTGCATCTATGTGCTTCCATCACTTTCACCCATTGGCGTCGCCTTTCCATTGGCCGCCCATCGTATCCCGTTCTTTCTCTGCATTCCTTCTCTGTCAGCGCTGCCGTCGCCCGTCGCTCCCTTTGATCCACTCGTCATACCCAATTTCGCCCATATTCGCTCCATATTATATTCCTATACATATATACTAATTGTATTGATTTAAACTATTGTTTAATAATAATTCTCCTGATTAAGTTAATATACAACATCGTTTAATTTCCCATGCAATGCACATTCATCCGCATATCGTATCTATCAGATAGAGGGCTTCCCCCATTGTTCATCCCTCCCCCTTCGGTTCGCATATTCCCCTATCCAATCCACAAACCATTATCGTTTCATACATGCATGCATGCCCCGCACCCGTCTCGTGGGCTTGCTTGGCCCTCACTTTGTTCTCATAATTTCGGCAGTTCATGCTCTCACTGCTTTGATCTCTTGTGTGTGACGTAGGCAGAGAGCACCCATAGGCCACCGGTACTCCCTCTCGCGGTCATACACGCATAGCATACGTGTATTGTGAGTGTATGCTTGTTCATGCATTGTACGTCAATGCATGCATTTCTATTGTGGCCTCTCTGTGCTCTTAAATTGTCTCACTGGGCCAATGCCCTTTTTCGCTTGCCCTTGTTTGCTCTTACATAGCCGATTTTATACATTATGCCTCCCACGCATCTTCCCGCTTGTACGAAATTTGCCAGCGGTCGCATGCGGTTCGATCGTCATGCTCGATCGTACGTCATAGGTTCGATTTGGTTCGATCGAGCCATGTTGGACCTGGTTGCCCGTCGTATGTATGCATATTGGTTTTTTTGCATTCTGCTTCCCACGCATCTTCCCGCTTGTACGAAATCTCTCGCGGTTGCGTGCGGTCAGATCGGTCGTGTTTGATCGTAGCCGTATCGTATGTCGTGCAATTTCCAACTTCTCACATTATGCTTCCCACGCATCTTCCCGCTTGTACGAAATTGCTTGCGGTTGCGTGTGGTTTGATCCATTGCGTTTGATCGTAACTTATTTGCGTTGCACTGGTTTGATCGACCATTGCCAATATTGGTCGTATATCGTACATCTGGTTCGTGTCTCGGCTATATCTTGTATCTGGTGCGTTATTCACACCTTTGGATTGCTTCGCTGTCGGTTTGTTGTGTGGGATATTATTATGATTTATAATATTCCTCACACTCCCCCCCTTCTTCGGGACGGATTTGCCCTCCCCTGTCCCTTGTACCTTGTGTTTGTTTTCTGTGTGTATTTCTTTCATTTCCGTATTTGTGCTTTTTTTTTTTATGTATTGCCTTTGTTCCTCCCTTTTGTTTTTGGCATGTGTTTTGCTTGTTTTTATTTTTAGATTTTTCGAGTACTTTGTTTCCAATCTATTTATTTCCTCCTTCCAGTCTGGGTCCGTATCATTCCTTTCTACCCACTCGCCTAGCTGTTTCCTCATTTCATCCACTGTGCCGGTTATCTCGATCCCGATCCTTTGGCCTGTCTGTACCAAATCCTCCTTTTTCATGTGGTAAATCCATCCTTTTCCCATTTTGATCTTTTTATGTTTTATAAACTGCAGTTTTTATCTCTAAATTTCACCAGTATAGCACGTTGGGCGCCAGTTGTAACGATCCTTTTTCGTCCTTCGGGATATTTACAATATCTCTTGGGCTAGGTTCGGCACAACAAATTTATTTTGTGCCCTGGTGAAATTAGAAACACGTTTGTTTAATTATTAGTTATGGTTGTATGTTTATTTATGACTGTTTATGGGCTTGGTTGGATATGACGGTTTCTCTATGGTAGTTCTAGACTTGGACAGCGTTGGTGAGTCACTTCGAATCCCTCGTCGTCGCTTCTTGCCTTCCTCTTGCTCCTGTTGCCGATTATTGTCTCGGTCTGTATCGTATGCTTGATTTGTGCTCCACACCTCTGCACCCTTTCGCTATGCTCGTTGAGATGGCTCTTGTTTTATGGCTTTGGCAGGATGTTCCTCAGTAATTGGTACTCGTCAGGATATATAGATCCTGGAATTTCGGCAGTAGGATATATCCTCGTGCCTACCATTGACTTTGGATACTCCTGGAAATACTTGGCTTCTCTTCAATTTACTCTAGCTTGGGTACGGTGTTTGTTATCCTTGTGCAAGGACCTTGTTGCTATCGGATGAACTGTACAGGTTACTCGTAAGGCCTGTATAGTTCCTAGTTTTTCTGTTGCTTCTTGTGTTTCCTTGATGAGTTCTTAAGGTTACTCGTAAGGCCTTAATTACTTGTTACTTGATCACGACTTGATAATCTGATGACTTGATGACTTGATGCCCTCATAATGACGGGCGTTGCCTTTATATAGGCAACTCCCGCGGCCTCAGGAATAGCTTGGTGTAGTACCGCTATACAGCTGGTACATTTCCATCGGCCCTCTGCTTTCACCCACGCATCCACTTGTTGCTATGTGTGGTGAAAGTCCCGTAAATCTTTGGCACATATGTCCACTTTCTTTGTGGCTGCGCGCCCATTTATTTCCTTGTCCTTGTCTAGCTCCCTTGCATCTATGTGCTTCCATCACTTTCACCCATTGGCGTCGCCTTTCCATTGGCCGCCCATCGTATCCCGTTCTTTCTCTGCATTCCTTCTCTGTCAGCGCTGCCGTCGCCAGTCGCTCCCTTTGATCCACTCGTCATACCCAATTTCGCCCATATTCTCTCCATATTATATTCCTATACATATATGTATACTAATTGTATTGATTTAAACTATTGTTTAATAATAATTCTCCTGATTAAGTTAATATACAACATCGTTTAATTTCCCATGCAATGCACATTCATCCGCATATCGTATCTATCAGATAGAGGGCTTCCCCATTGTTCATCCCTCCCCCTTCGGTTCGCATATTCCCCTATCCAATCCACAAACCATTATCGTTTCATACATGCATGCATGCCCCGCACCCGTCTCGTGGGCTTGCTTGGCCCTCACTTTGTTCTCATAATTTCGGCAGTTCATGCTCTCACTGCTTTGATCTCTTGTGTGTGACGTAGGCAGAGAGCACCCATAGGCCACCGGTACTCCCTCTCGCGGTCATACACGCATAGCATACGTGTATTGTGAGTGTATGCTTGTTCATGCATTGTACGTCAATGCATGCATTTCTATTGTGGCCTCTCTATGCTCTTAAATTGTCTCACTGGGCCAATGCCCTTTTTCGCTTGCCCTTGTTTGTTCTTACATAGCCGATTTTATACATTATGCCTCCCACGCATCTTCCCGCTTGTACGAAATTTGCCAGCGGTCGCATGCGGTTCGATCGTCATGCTCGATCGTACGTCATAGGTTCGATTTGGTTCGATCGAGCCATGTTGGACCTGGTTGCCCGTCGTATGTATGCATATTTGTTTTTTTTTTGCATTATGCTTCCCACGCATCTTTCCGCTTGTACGAAATTGCTTGCGGTTGCGTGTGGTTCGATCCATTGCGTTTGATCGTAACTTATTTGCGTTGCACTGGTTTGATCGACCATTGCCAATATTGGTCGTATATCGTACATCTGGTTCGTGTCTCGGCTATATCTTGTATCTGGTGCGTTATTCACACCTTTGGATTGCTTCGCTGTCGGTTTGTTGTGTGGGATATTATTATGATTTATAATATTCCTCACAATATATATGTTAAGATAGGTTCAAAAAAAAAAAAATAGTCAGTAAGGAAAAGATGCGGAACGGGGCAATGGAAGAATAAGATGAAATTAATAATAATGAAAATATGCCCTAATCGCCACCATGAATGAAAAGACAATCGCCAACAAGGAAAGATGCCAAATGGCCAATAAAAGATGCGAGCTAAGTCTGAAAAGAAAGGAAACACGTACATAAACAAAATTGGTGCCTATCAATAATAAAAAAAAATAAAAAAATATCAAAGAAGCTAACTTCGGCTGTGCCGAAGTTTATATACCCTTGCAGTCCATGGCCATAATATTTTTACATGTTCCAAACTCTTTTTCTGTATCTCAATTCATTAATGCACAAAACCTTTCAAATATCATTTCAATTTCTTCTTCTTCTTCCCCATCCCCTTTTACACGCATGCCACGACTCGCACGCATACACATATAGTTTATGTAGCGTTGCGTCTGTATGTGTGCATGCGTGTGCTCTATTGATTTGATGATGACGTAGTAGGCAGCAAGCCGAACCGATTTATATCGGCTGTAACTTGTGTTCTACATATCCGATCAGATTCAAATTTTGGGAACTGAGATTTTATACCTATATAATACTATCATATTGGTAAATTTCATGGCGATACTCCAATTTTTGCAAAAATGTTTCCTCCAGAGCTATATGATATGGTAGTCCGATTCTTCCAATTTTCATACTTTATTTTTCCCAGGTAATAAAAAGCCCCAAAAAAAAAATTTCATCCCGATAGCTCTTAGGATGGCTGAGTAAAACGCATACGCACAGACGGACGGACAGACAGACGGACAGACGGACGGACAGACGGACAGGCGGACATGGCTATATCAACTCAGCTTCTCATGCTGATCAAGAATATATATATTTTATATGGTCGGAAACGTCTCCTTCTGTGCGTACAAACATCTGACCAATTTTATAATACCCTCTGCAAGGGTATAAATATCAAAGAAGCTAACATCGGCTGTGCCGAAGTTTATATACCCTTGCAGTCCATGGCCATAATATTTTTACATGTTCCAAACTCTTTTTCTGTATCTCAATTCATTAATGCACAAAACCTTTCAAATATCATTTCTTCTTCTTTTTCCCCATCCCCTTTTACACGCATGCCACGACTCGCACGCATACACATATAGTTTATGTAGCGTTGCGTCTGTATGTGTGCATGCGTGTGCTCTATTGATATGATGATGACGTAGTAGGCAGCAAGCCGAACCGATATGGGCTGTAACTTGTGTTCTATGTATCCGATCAGATTCAAATTTTGGGATCTGAGATTTTATATATAATACTATCATATTGGTAATTTCATGGCGATACTCCAATTTTTGCAAAAATGTTTCCTCCAGAGCAGACATGGCTATGTCAACTCAGCTTCTCATGCTGATCAAGAATATGTATACTTTATATGGTCGGAAAGGTCTCCTTCTGTGGGTTACAAACATCTGACCAATTTTATAATACCCTCTGCAAGGGTATAAAAATAAAAGGCAAGGTGGAAAATAAAACAAGGAAAATCCACACATGGAACTAGTAGAAATGGAATTATATGCGCTAAAGGATAAAAGAATAAAACATGCTCAAGGTACAAGGGACAGGGGAGGGCAAATCTCTCCCGAAGAAGGGGGGGAGTGTGAGGAACATTATATGTAATAATAATGTACCACACAACAAACAAGCGATAAGCAAGGAAAACATACTCCAACGCACTATGATATGCCAGATACAAGATACATTCGGGACACAAACCGTTGGAGCTACGATATACGGCCAAGCATAGCGCCAACCGATCGAACCGAATCGAGGCAAATGATTTACGATCAAACATGGCCGATCGAACCACACGCAACCGCTGGCGATTTCGTACAAGCGGGAAGATGCGTGGGAGGCGTAATATGAGAGCTCGACGATCAAAGATTACGATATACGTCCAAACCTAGCACTGACCGATCGAACCGAATCGAGGCAAATGAGTTACGAGCAAACATGGCCGATCGAACCACACGCAACCGCTGGCCATATCGTACAAGCGGGAAGATGCATGAGAGGAGTAATATGATAACTCGGCGATCAAAGATTACGATATACGACCAAGCCTAGCACTGACCGATCTAACCGAATCGAGGCAAATGATTTACGATCAAACACAAACATGGCCGATCAAAGACACGCGACCGCTGGCGATTTCGTATAAGCGGGAAGATGCGTGGGAGGAGGAACATAAGAAATCGGTTGCATAAGAGAGAATGAAACGAGGCTTGAGGGCATAATTACAAACCAAAAGAGGGCATTGCCCTAGTAATAAAATTCAAGAGCGCAGAGTGGGAGAGAAATACATGCACTAGTATAGCATGCGTGTGGTTTGGGGAGCAATACGCGGGAGAAGCATACACCCACACCACACGTATACACAAGCCGAAACCAAACGAACAAAAGAGAGTAAAAGTGAGGGCCAAGTGAGACGGGTGCGGGGGATGCATGGTGCCGAAACGAAATCAAGTGAGGGCTATGCTTGTGAATCGGGGAGTAGGGGAGAAAGAATAAATGCAAGAAACGTTAACGGCTTGTGGACTTGTGAGGGGAATATACAAGCCGAAGAGAGAGGGATGAGTAATGGGGAAGCCCTCCATCCAATGGATAAAATAGGCGCAGTATATTGAGATACATATAAATTCAACCACTAATATTTATTAAAATAAACAGGCTAACTATTGTAAAGTAAAAGATTCAGTTAAATATAGCAATATATTTGTTCTAATTCTAGTGATGGAGGATTGGGGCAAAGTTTGGTATGACGAGTGGATCGGGGAGAGCGAAGGGCGACGGCAGCGCCGACAGAGAAAAGAAAGCAGCAAAAGTCAACGGGAGAAGATGGGTGGCCAATAATGACAAGAACAAGGAAGCGACTGCGCGCGCAGCCACAAAGAAAGTGAACACATGTGCGCCAAGGATTTACGGGACTTTCACCACGCATAGCAACAAGTAGATGCGTGGGTGAAAGCAGACGGCCGATGGAAAAGTACCATCTGTATAGCGGTACTACACCAATCGATTCCTGAGGCCATTGGAGCTGCCTATATAAAGGCAGCACAAATCGAGAGAAGCTATCAAGTTATCAAGTCGTGATCAAGCAACAAGTTTTCTTAAGGCCTTACGAGTAACCTCAAAAACTTATCCAGGGAAACAAATCCGGAGAGAAGGATCAAGAGAAGTCTAAGAACTGAGAAGGCCTCACGAGTAACTTTTCAAGTTCGTCAGGCAACAAAAGTCCTCAGAATAGGACCCAAAAACACCGTATCCAAGCAAGTACACAATCGAGAAAAATCAAGCGGCTCCAGGAATATCCAAAGTTATTGGCAGGCACGAGGATATATCCTACTGCTGAAATTCCATGATCTATATATCCTGACGAATACCAATCACTGAGGAAAAATCCTGCTGCATAACAAACGGCCACGGGATTTGTCCTAGAGGCAACGAGCACGCAAAGACCATCTTACAAACACAGCTGAAGGTAGTGAGGTGGAAATAACATCCCTAGAAGATCAGGATACGCCAGGAAACGTGAAAGAAAGGCCATAGGATCTTTTCTAAGGCCAATCAACGTTCCAGAGATATTCAGAAGAGAGAGATAAAAGTCGAAGTATCTACATTGCGAGTCCGCAATAGTAACCAGCGGAGACACAAGGCACAAGAGAAGGACTGGAGCAAGCAGCAAAGGACCCACACCATAATCAACTCTGCCCAAGTTCCAGACTTCTTCAGAGAAATTAGTCATACCAAGCCGAGCCAAAAAATATTTTAAATAAATACCTGCTTTAAAACCATTAATCAAACAAACGAGTTCTAATTTCACTAGGGCACAAAATAAATTTTGTTGTGCCGAGCCTGGCCCAAGAGATATTGGAAATATCCCAAGAGACCAGAAAGGATCGTTACAGTCTCTTTTGAGCATTGCAGTAAGTGGCGTTACTGTGGGCTTTACCCCAATTAGTCTGCTGTCTCAGCTTTGAAAATGATGGATCAACATCCATCGGTCCCTGTTGTTGTGGTGCGCTAAGCGCAAATCTGACTGCGCTCTCTATTATAGATTTTAACATTGGTGGACGCATTTTGGTTTCAGTTGTAGTATACTTTTATGAATAGCACATAGGCCACATACTTTTAAGAACAGATTGTACGTAATTAGAACTTAAGCATAAGATTATACCTAATTAGAACTTAAGCATAATGTTTAGCTTTAAGTACCGTTAAGGACACTAGCCATAAGACCAATGTAAATGTTCTCCTATAAATACCGGGCTTGCGGCCCCAATAAATCACTTGAAGTCAAACCTTGCCTTCGCCTATTTCATGGCGATCCTGCCTACTATCGGCAACAAATAAAATAAAGGCAAAATAAAATAAATCCTTGCCATACAAAAAAGGCAAAAGTGAAAAAAAAAGGAAGCAGGCTGAAGTATCAATGCCAAAGGATAAAGAAGCGCTACAAAAGGCGTTGGAGGACTGCCCGCTGGACGGACCACGGCCGCTGACTATCGAGGAATACCGAGCCAGGCAACCTGCAGCACGAGCGGAGCTGGCAAGAAGGAGGCGAGAGGAGGACGCGCTGACGGCAATCCCCCTTGTCCTAAGGCCAAAGCGCCGAGGCGGCCACCTGGTCCGCTTTAGGAAGCAACGTACGGCTCTACTGGCGCAAATCAACAGCGACCCGCCACCACCCTGGGCAGAAGCGTGCAAACTCTGGAGCAGGATAGATGAGTTGGAGAAAACGCACGAGAGAAATCAGCAGGCAAGGCGGCAACAACAACAGATTTTTAATAATCAATTTAATAAAAAAGAGTGCTCATAATAGCACCTTTGTGGTAAGAGGCGATTTTTGCGCTGCCACTATAAATTAATGTAAATACACAAAAACAAAAAACACAAAAAAAAAAATGAAATAAAATGGAAAAATATTAATATATTTTGTTTATAAATTTCTGTATTTGAATAAGTCTATCATTGCCAAAATACCCTAGAAACAAAAAAAAGAAGAAAACAAAAAAAAAAAAAAAAAAATCACATATTTTCAAATATACACTAAAATGAAAAAAAAAAGTAAAATTCACAAAGCTTGCAAGCACACATAAGCTTTCTGATCGCAGCAAGCTCAACAAGATCAAATCTGCCCAATAACGAAGTCTAAATACCCTATAAGAAAAATTACAAAATTTTTTTGGAAATAATTAAATATTAGAAAATAGAATTATAAACAATTTGAAAAAAACAATAACAAAAAAAATAGGAGAATCAGAAAATGATATAATTAAGAGAACAAAATTATTTTAATTAAAAAAAAAAAATAAGATAAAATCAAAAGTAACATAATTTCAATGGACCAGAACATAGAAATATTGAAAGAAAAATTTCAGAAGGCATACAAGTGCCTAAATAAAACAATTTATATACACCCTCAAACCATAAACAAGCACCTTGAAACTATCTTCGACAGTTATAATAGAATATAGAGTAGCAGTACAGACATATGCAATGAATCTAGCAGTAAAAGCTTTACTGAGCTAATATACAGTTTAAATAAACAACTAATAAGTATAGCAACAAAACATAATATAAAATTCACAATACCGGTAGATTCGAATCTAGAAGCAACTTTTGAACCTCTAGTAGCAAAAGACACAGAAGAACCAGCTGTAAAAGATAACCCAGGAGACATTCAAGATATATCAGGTGTAAAAGATAACCCAGAAAACATTCAAGATAATACAAAACCAAAGATGGTTCAAACAAAGATTGAATTTCTTAATACAGCTTCTAAGCTGATTCAAGAGTATGATGGTGGAGTAGAAACAATTCAAAGTTTCATAGATTCACTGGAATTAATCAACGAAATAAAAGCAGAACATGAAGAAACAGCTATTAAAGTCATAAAAACAAAACTAAAAGGGGACGTTAGACTACTAGTTACTAATGAAAACACTATAAATGGTATAATCCAAACATTAAAGAAAGAAATTAAGGGTGAAACAGTTCAGGTAGCAGAGGCAAAATTAATGAATTTAAAACAAAATGGCAAGAACGCAAGTTCATTTATGTCAGAAATAGAAAATCTTACTAAGTCATTGAAACGCGCATTCATAACAGACAACGTAAACCCTGAAACAGCAAAGAAATATGCCACTCAAACAGCAGTGAAATCAATCATAAAGAACTGCGATAACGAAAAGGTCCGAACAATAATAGAAGCAGGCAATTTTACTGAAATGAATGATGTTATAGCTAAATTTGTAAATACATCTACAAATATAGAACAAGATCACAGCGTGTTTTATACTAAAAGAAACAATTACACAAATAGGAACTCGTACAATAATAATAGAAATTATAATAATAATTACCAAAATAGAAACCCAAATGATAATACTAACTATAACAATACTAGGAATTACAATAACTATAGTAATAATTATAATCGAAGAAATTATAACAATAGATATACCAAAACTAATTATCCTCCTAAAACACAACAAAATAATAATGTTAGATTTACAAATGTAGAAGAAAATTCGGAAAACTCCGAAAGTCCTCTGGTGTAAAAAATCGAACAAATAAAATATATAATTTAAATTGCAACCTTAATAGCTACATAACTTTACTCTTTGACGATGTAGGGACAATAAAATTACTATTAGACACAGGAGCTGATGTATCACTAATAAAACAAGAAATATTAAGAAAAGACAATACAGTTAACATACAAAAACGGACAAAACTTAGTGGAATAGGCAAAGACGTCCTATTTACAATAGGCGAAACCAAACTAAAGGTCAGCAACCTCTCAACGGTACACACCTTCCAGGTAATAGAAAATGATTTCCCCATCCCATGTGACGGAATCTTGAGGCTTGACTTTATAAAAAAATTCAATTGCACACTCAATTATTCCACCAACAAATTGATAATAGATCCATATAAATCAAGATATAAAATTATAATCAATATAGGGATCAGTCAAAACACACATGTATTCCATATTCCACCTAGAACAGAAAAAATTTTACGCATTACAATATCCTCAAACAACAATAACATCTTTATCCCTAATCAAGAATTACACCCGGGGGTATTCGTCGCAAACACTATTGCTTCTAAGACTAACCCATATGTCCGCATATTAAATACTAACAACACAGACGTGCAAATTACAAATATAAACCTATTAAATGAAAAACTGTCCGATTATGAAATCTTAAAAATAGACAAACAACATGATTCAAAACATAAATCCACAATAATGAACAAACTAGCACCCCATTTTCCCGATTTCGTGAAAGAACCTCTACATAAATTATGCTCAGAATTTGATGATGTATTCGCAATAGAATCTGAACAAATATCGTCCAACAATTTCTATAAACAAAAATTAAGACTCAAAGACACAACACCAGTCTACACCAAAAACTACAGGATAGCACACAGTCAAAAAAACGAAATCAATAAACAAGTGGACAAATTGATCAATGATGATATTATTGAACCATCAATGTCTGAGTTCAATAGTCCGATTTTATTGGTTCCTAAAAAGTCGCTACCTGGCAGCAAGGAAAAACGGTGGAGATTCGTAGTTGATTATAGAAAAATTAACAAACAACTAGTAGCGGATACATTCCCACTACCCAGAATGGACGATATCCTTGACCAGCTAGGACGCGCTAAATACTTCTCTTGTTTAGACTTAATGTCAGGATTTCATCAAGTAGAATTAGAAGAAAAATCTCGGGACATAACATCATTTTCCACAGATAAGGGCTCATTCAGATTCAAGCGATTACCATACGGATTAAAAATTGCACCAAACTCGTTTCAAAGAATGATGTCCCTTGCATTCACGGGTCTATCACCATCCCAAACATTCCTTTATATGGATGATCTAATTGTAATTGGGTGCTCTGAAAGTCACATGATCAGAAACTTAAGGGATGTTTTTGAAACCTGCCGAAAATATAACTTAAAATTGCACCCAGACAAATGCTCCTTCTTCAGACATGAAGTTACTTTTCTAGGACACAAATGCACAAATAAAGGAATTTTACCAGACGAAAGCAAGTTCAAAACGATTCAAGATTACCCGACTCCCAAGAATGGCGACGAAGCCAAAAGATTTGTAGCATTCTGTAATTACTACCGTAGATTCATTCCAAACTTTGCATACCATGCACAATTTATCAATAGATTATCTAGGAAAAATGTAGAATTTAACTGGGATGCAAACTGTCAAGCCGCTTTTGAATACCTAAAAAACAAATTATTAAGCCCACAAATACTGCAATATCCAGATTTTAATAAAAAATTCTGTATCACAACTGATGCAAGCAAGATCGCATGTGGAGCCGTCCTCAGCCAAGAATTTGATGGACTCCAATTACCCGTATCATATGCATCTAAGGCATTTACAAAAGGCGAAAGCAATAAGTCAACAATCGAGTAAGAATTAACAGCAATACATTGGGCAATTCAATATTTCAAACCATACATATACGGAAAAAAATTCCTAATCAGAACTGACCATCAGCCATTAACATACCTATTTTCTCTAAAAAACCCATCGTCAAAGCTTACTAGAATAAGGCTAGATTTAGAAGAGTTCGATTTTACTATAGAATACATCAGGGGACAAGAAAATTTCGCAGCGGATGTTCTCTCAAGAATTGAATTTGAAAATATAAAAAACGTAGAAACGAATAAAATACTTAAAGTAGCAACAAGATCAGAAACAAAAAAATTAATACATAAGGAAAACAAATTTAACAATAACAGAATAGAAACACCTAGAATATATGAAATAATAAATCCTAACGAAGCCAAAAAATACGCGCAAATTAAATTCAAAAAATGCAAATGTTTTATTACCAAAAATAAAGAAAAATTACTCTCCTTCAACATAGGCGATTTGATCATTAGTGGAAGAATAGATCTAGATCGATTCCTTCCAAGGCTTGAAAAAGAAGCCGGTGCTCAAAAAATCTATAAACTGAAGATAGACATGTCAGAAAAACCATTTAGGTCACTTACACTTAATGAACTAAAACAAAAAGGAAACGACACATTAAAACATTTAGAAATAGCAGTTCTACCTCTAGTAAAAGTAATAACAAATAAAGAAGAAATAAGAAATACATTAAATAAATATCATAATGACCCAATAGAGGGAGGTCACTGCGGGGTAAACAAAACACTATGAAAAATAAAAAGAGATTTCTTTTGGAAAAATATGTCTCGGGATGTTGCAACATACATCAAAAATTGCGAAAAGTGCAAACTATCCAAAGTAACCAGACACAACCACTCCCCATTGGTCATAACACCAACCCCTGCAACCACTTTTGACACAATAATAATAGATACAATTGGACCATTACCAAAAACAATGAACGGTAATGAATACGCAGTTACTATTATCTGCGATCTGTCCAAATATCTCATATCAATACCAATACCGAACAAAAGTGCAAAAGCGGTTGCAAAGGCAATATTTGAAAAATTCATTTTAATTTACGGTTCAGTGAAAACAATTCTAACAGACATGGGAACAGAATATATGAATTCAATACTAATAGAACTTTGCAAAAATTTTAACATAAATAAAATTAACTCCACGGCGCACCATCATCAAACTCTTGGAACAGTAGAAAGAAGCCATAGAACTTTCAATGAGTACATCAGGTCATATATATCCATAAAAAAAGACGATTGGGATGAATATCTAGCATACTTCACATATTGCTTCAACACCACTCCATCCACCGTACATGGTTATGCACCTTTTGAACTAGTCTTTGCAAAACATCCTAAAACTGTCCCATTCTCGTCTGAAACGGTAGAACCCATTTACAACATTGATGATTTCAATAAAGAAATAAAATTTAAATTACAAATAGTACAAAATAGAGCGAAACTGCTCATCGAAAAATTTAAAGCATTACAAAAAGAAACATATGATAAAAACACAAAAAAAGTATCGCTAACTGAAGGACAAGAAATACTTTTAAAAAATGATACAGGACATAAATTAGATAACAAATACACAGGCAAATATACAATACAGAGCATAGGTCCTAACAATAATATAGTAATAGCAGATGATAAAAACAAAAAGCAAACAGTACATTTAGATAGAATAAAAATAATATAAACAGGATATGAGAAAAATATAAATTTTTCTTTTTGAAAAAAGGAGGTGTAGTATACTTTTATGAATAGCACATAGGCCACATACTTTTAGGAACAGATTATACGTAATTAGAACTTAAGCATAAGATTATACGTAATTAGAACTTAAGCATAATGTTTAGCTTTAAGTACCGTTAAGGACACTAGCCATAAGACCAATGTAAATGTTCTCCTATAAATACCGGGCTTGCGGCCCCAATAAATCACTTGAAGTCAAACCTTGCCTTCGCCTATTTCACAGTGCCTGTGGTCTAAATTGTATTGTAATATCTTAGTGCGGGGGCAGTTCGTTCGACTGTTTTTTAACTTATATGCAGAAGGCATACATTTGATCATCAAAGTGCAGGCTCAGCATTTATACGCGATATGACCGGTCCCTCTGCGCATAAGCAGCGGATCGGATTACGGTATGCGCTGGTATGTTACGTTAAGTTACTGTAGTATTTTGAGTTGTATATAAATTATAACAAAGTGAGTTTAGTTGATACTTTAGGGTTGGTGTACAAAGTACAATAGATATAAGTGATTCAATTGCTTAGAAGAGCCTATTTTAACTATTATAAGTTTGTGTATAAAGCTGGAACCAAGCATTACTATACTTTTAGTTAGGCAAGGAAAATTGATTAAAAGAAGCCTATTGCAGTACGATGGCAATTTAACATAAAGACCCCAATTTAACCTAAAAAACTGTAGAAACAGTTACATAAGGAACGCATGTATCGATCCGATATAGCAGTCAACCTTACAAACGCACGATATAGGTATTATAGCATTGAGTATTTAAAAGCAACATTGGGATTTTGCTTTACAATAAACCTTTTAAAATAACTCGATTTAATATTACGTAGATTGGATAACCTAAAAAACTGTAGAAACAGTTACATAAGGAACGCATGTATCGATCCGAGAATTAAGAACAGAATAAAACAATTCAACAATACAAGTCCATAGCACAACGATCATATAAACATTACCATTAAAAATTGCAAATAAGGTTGTTAAGAAGATTTAAATTTGTTTTACGAAAACATCTACGACGAGAAACTGCGATGTTATTCATTGAACTGGTAACGGAATTGTAAGAAAGGATAGATTTAAATGTGGGGTGGTAAGGACCCTCGGGCTTCACAAGTGGCTTAGTTCAAGATACAAAAAAAAAACAGTAGTATCCGTTACAAAAAGTAAAGAGGTCAACTGATATAGAGGGCATTAAAGTACGCTATCACGGAAAAAATGTATAGACGAAGGTATTCAGTAAGAGAGATTATCATCAACCAGCCAAGAAATAATAGGCAAGTTAAATTTCTTCTAATAAATAATTACGATTTTCAAGACGACAAAGAACGGTTTGCAGAGCAAAGGCTTGTTGAACAGGTAATTTTAATGCAAATAAAAAGATAACGGCAATAAGTACTCCCAATCCATGAGATTATGAGCAAGAGTTCTTCAAAATTAGCTCAAGCGTCAAAACCTTTAATTTTTCCACTGTCTCCGCCGCATAGCAGTCATTTGGGAGCGCCCAGAACTAATCCAGTTTTTTCCACTTGTTCAGTACAAAAGCTTACCATCTCTGAGAAGCGTCAATCAGGGGAGAAAGAAAAAACCAAAGCGTGTAGTCCCACTTCCACAAAGCGTCGTAACCGCTCCTACCAGAAACACTCGGTGTAAGCCCAAAACGAGTCTGATTGCTTTCAGCACCATTTTCCGGCCGTTTATCTCTGTTAGCAATAAGCTTATTCAGTTTAAAGTTGAAACTCGTGAAGCGTTCTTGACCGAAGTTAGCGTTTTCACGCTCCAAGTCCGAGCGTTATGGAAAAAGGTGATCAGGGCATCGCATTCCAAGCGGAACCGACAGTTTGGTATATCTCGTTCGGAATATCTTTCACTCCACTGTAAGTATAGCATAACTGCTTCACATGTAAGAGTCGGCACAATGCGCTCTTGCATAAAGACGCCCTACCGGAGAATAATGCAACGCCGGTCCCAGCGCAGCCCAGTTCTAACAGTATTGGCCTTACGTTCTTTACCTCTGTGACAAGATCTTCAAGAGAAAACTTTCTGTGTACAGCCATCGTGGACATTTGGCACAAGACATGTACTTATCCTTTATAGGTTCCAACTCAAGAAGTTGCCGTTTTTAAATTTAAGAGCAGAAGTGATAGGCATTAACGTTAAGGTCAATGTCACGTTAGCATTCGGCATTCGGCATCCAGTCCAGATAGAGATAGAAGCTTTTGTTGTGTGCCAAGTTTCCAATGACTTGCCTTTATGTACGGTAGCCCAATCTAGTCTAGAGGGAATGCCCTAGCTGATCCCTCTTTTAGAGTAAAGCTAAAGATCGATTTGCCTCTCGGTATTGATGTAATACCAGCGGTAACCCGACCTCCAGACCGAAGTCTGCGGCAGTTTAATGGCACAAGAGGCAAGATTCGGTTGGGTCATTTCAGGCCCGTTGCAAATGGTCCCCGTTAGTTTGTGTGCCACAATCGTTACGAGGGTCGAAACTCTTCTCACGAAAATATTGGAGATGGATGATCTAGCGTTCAAGCCGGTCGAAGATTCTGATTCATTCTGCGAGGTGAATTTCCAGAAGACCACAAGGAGAGATGTATTTGTAGAGTATTTGGGCTTGGGTCACATGTGTCAGGTTTCATTTGACGACAGTAATAACAATTTTTATCTGCCACTTCATGCTGTCTTTAAGCACGACAGTACCACAACGAAGGTACGGGTAGTCTTCAACGCCTCCAGCAAATCTACTAACGGAGTTAGTCTTAATGACATACTTTACCCTCGTGCGGTACTTCAGTCTGATCTCACGATTCAAATTCTCAAGTGGTGTTTTTCAATGCCCGTATCACGAAAATAGTACGCCAAATTATGATCGATCCAATTCATTCATTTACTTTGCTATTTCACTCCAAGAGGTCAAGCCATCTTACACAAAGCGAGAAGTCCTCGGGCAGATATTTGATTCCGCTGGCTAGCTGGCCCCTCTGTGATTCAAGTTAAAGTATTTATATAAGAACTTTGGCTACAAGAGCTAAGGTGGGATGGTCACTAGCCCAGTGAACTTCATTATAAGTTTCAAGATTTAGAATTCGACGATGAGTTTTTTTATTATAGGAGTTCCATTGTTATTGTGATGCTTCACAGCAGGCCTACGGGGCCGCGAAATTCATGCGCTTTAGCAATTCCCAAAGCATTTTCTGCTGTCTCCTTGCAACTAAGTCCAGGGTAGCTTCAGTCAAAACGGTATCGTCGACCCGCCTTAAGATATTCGGAGCCACGCTCCTAGCTGAACTGCAGCAACATATGTGATAACCAAAGCTATTCACCTTAAAGCAAACTCGGACCCCCTACGCAGCCCTTTTTGGCCGCCTTCGCTCGGTTTGTATTGCCCTCAGCAAGTACAGTCCGACAATTGAAAAAATTCGTAGGCGCATTCGGAGCTCTAGATAAAGATTTTTATGGTCTACCCAGCAGAAAATCTAGTCCTAATTTTTTTTTTTAATTATTTATTTATTTACGTCAACTAACACAGCAGTCGACGAAAACCCTTAACCCTCTAATGCCCAAGAGTGCCTCAAGGCACATGTCGACACTTTATAAAATCATTAATACTGACCATTTTTTAAATCATTAGGGAAATTAATTTATGTTAAAAAGTTTCATTTGTTTATTCCCAACTCAAAAAAATTTGCAAAATTTTAAAAACAGAATTAGTTTTCATTGTTTGTTATATTTAATGACAATCGATTGAAAACTCACGAGCATTAGAGGCTTAAGCTAGTAGACGAATAACAACTTATTGAAGAACGAAGCTTAGCCTTATACACAACTAAACATCCCCGACCCGGTGGAGATGATTTCATTGCGTATCTAGTAAATAAGTAGAAATGACTTCACCGTTGACTAGTTTCTTCCTTCATAATACATGGGAGTGTTGTGAGAGGTTGCAGTTAAGAGCTTAAAAACTCTTTCTCATAAGCCGTTTTCTAATCAAAAGTTTTCTCTCAGAGAGTTCCCAACTCTGCTCGCTAGAATAGACGCTTGTCTTGATTCCCACCCGATTTCCCCTATGTCGGATTACCCACCGATTCATTGGCCTTTACCTCGGACTATTTGCTAGTAGGCAGCCAATTGCCATCCGTCACTGAACACAAGATCAAGGACCACGCCTTATCAATCATCAACAATAGCCATCGTCTGAAGGCTGTGAGTGCCGATTTCATTGTGAACATTTTTTATTCAACGAATGGCGTCGCGAGCGAATCCACCGAACCATCTCCGGCAGCGATAGCAACGTTCATACCGTCGACCTGCTGCGAAGCTGATCTTTTCTTCTCCAAGACAAAGAATTCGGACTGTTTACGTGAGATTCCAGAAGCGTCCTACACCTGGCCTTTTTCCCAAGGCAGAAGGGCCCATCGTCCCCTTTTTTTTTTTGATGTCATGTGTGTTGTAAAGTCCACCACTTTCATGAGAATTTGAAACGACGCACTTTAATTCTCTGAATCCTCCAGACGATGCTGACACTGGCCACACAACTGCCGCACTGTCTTCGGCTGGACCCTGTCACTGTCTGCAGTTCTATCATCAGCAGACTTTTTGTTAAGCAACTTGTGCATATCCTTAGGCCCTTACCAGACAACTGTCACTATTCCTGTTGCTGCTATCCAAAACACATTGCAAAGCTAAAAATGTTTTTTAAGAAAATAAAATATGACTTTAATGCATCAAATCATCCTAACGGCTAAGCTCATGGTGGGATAGGTAGCCTAATTAGGAACCTTTATCAGAAGAAGGTACCCTGCTCTGTTGCCTTAAAATGTACTAGTTCCGAAAACCGACGATAAACAAAAGTAAAAGCGAGCATCTTACATTGGCTCATCAATGCGCGCTCATCTCTAGGGAACGGCAAGAAGAGAGCAATTAGTGAGATTGATTGATTGTCTCCTTGCAACTAAGTCCAGGGTAGCTCCAGTCAAAACGGTATCGTCGACCTGACTTATGATATACTGCGCCACGCTCCTAGCTGAACTGCAGCTACAGTTTTTCCACAACTTGCAGTTGATAATTCCGAAGCATCTTATTGGTCAGATTTATTCGTCGTTTTGTCATGGTCAATCGAGAAGCAGTGATTGTCAGCGGGACGACTAGAACTCCATTGTATCATGTCCGTTCAGACGACTACCCGGCAGACCTTCTAAGTTGTTGCCTGAGCAAGAACTGAAACACAATGAGTTGTGGTGGCATGACCCACCATGGCTTCGGGAACCGCTAACGTCTTGGCGACAAGCGACACCACCTCCACTAGACACTATCTTGGGTCCTTGCTAATCATAATTTGAATCCATTTACCGGCTACTCAGGTGAGATTCGAGCACGCGGTTGCCTACAAAAAGCCGCGTCACTCAGTTGTGACGAACGTTATCCCATTTTGCTGCCAGTCGCAAGTGCATGGAGGAAATCAAGTTGTGGTTCGTCTCTTTCGAAAATTATATTAGATTCTGAGACTGCGGAATCTAGTTAAATCGATGGGTAACACATGCAAGGTGTGCGTGATCTACAAAAGAAGGCTGCAGTCACAGCTACTGGGCACACTTTCTTCCCAGCAATCACCCAGGACAGGACAACCAGGATAGATTTCCCACGGCCATTCTACATTAATGATAAGTGACACATTTGAGTATTTGCGTGTTTCAATACCAAAGCTATTTACCTTTTACACAGTACAAGGACCTTATTGACCGCCATCGCTCGAGTCATAGCTCTAGCTCTAGATAAAGATTTTTTATGGTCTACCCAGCAGAAAATCTCGTCCTTATATATCCATTACAGTTTGTCCTGGCATTTCATTCCTCCCGGAGCACCATACATGGGTTGGAGTTAAGAGTTTAAAACTCTTTCTCATAAGCCGTTTTCTAATTAAAAGTATACTCTCAAAGAGTTCCCAACTCTGCTCGCTAAAAAAGACGCTTCTCTTAATTCGCACCCGATTTTTCCCGTCTGATTCCACACCGATTCAGTTGCCGTTACTCCGGAACATTTGCTAGTAGCCGGCCAATCGCCACCCGTCACTGAACCCAAGATCAAGGACCACGCCTTATTAATCATCAGCGCAGATGAGCGCTAGTGTATTGTTCGTGTCGTCGCTTTATGTTTATGTTGGAGTTGGGGGCGAGCCGATAGCGTGGGGTTACATGGAGCAAATTCGCCCGCTCCGCCTCCTTAGTTAAAAAAAATGAAAAAAGTCGTCTCGCCGACTTAGGTATAGCGTATGGTAAAAAATATATTTAAAATTTATAATAACAAATGCATTTTCGTCTTTTAAAACAAAACTGTTTGCATGCTTTTTACAAGCATATCTTAGTATTTCGCTCACTCAAGCATACGAGCAGCCTAGCGCCCCCACCATCCAACGATTTAATTTGATTGCACAAGGTAGAAAATTACGGGAGATAATCGAGTTTTTTCACATTGCGGGGGCGGAAAGAGGCGTTGTAAAATCTTTACACATAAAAAATGTGCGCATTTACTAAGCAAATATACATACCAACTATTGTGTCTCTAGCTAGAATAGTTTTTACTTAATCGGTTATATTAACAAAAACAGAATATGCGCAGATACTAAGTAAATATACAAATTAAACACTTCCTTCACTCGAGATATAAAAAAAAAAAGTTTTATTTAAAGTCACTTGATTACAATTACATTAAAGTTTACTGAAAGACTCTGACTCTGAGTGAATTCCGCGGAGCTAAAGCGAAGTTACCGGATGATGTGAACTTAGGCTCAAGACTGATTTGCTATGAATCGATTATGTTGGATAAAGGCTTGGGTACTTGGCGTCGTCCTAGGCGGCGGCGTTGGCTGAGTCCAATAGTCAATTCTTTGTTTATTGCCGAAATTTGTGACGTGATTCTGGGTATGCACCGAACCCGACACCATTCTTCAAGGGCCTGGGAAAGTGGGGTGCAGGCTTGTTGTTTATCCTAGCGATCGGACCTGTAACTTGGGATAGGCGATCATGCGACTAATGGGCATGTCATGACGGAGTGGGGTTGAGCAATGGGCATTGCGTGTGATGATGAAGTAGGGTAGACCAATGGGCATGCGGTTAATGAACATGTGTTGACGGATTTGGGTCTAAGTCTTCCATATTATGGTTTAAGTGCTTAACTCCGCCCCTTTTAAGAGCGGACGTCCTCGGTCCCAACAACATATTGGACTGGCGAAATTGAGACTTCCATTGGTGGACCATGGTGGCCTGTTGTGTAGCTGCAATATTTTTTGATGATGCAATATATTAACGTTGCAGCTGCCAGAAGGGTTAGAATAATCCAGTTCGACGCAGACATAATCAAGTTGTCTCTTTGTATTCGCTCCAGATTATTAGTATTATTAAAGTGTAGCTCCTTGATCATTTCCAATGATAACCTTTTGCCTCTTTCTTGCTTATCTGATAGTAATTGTAACAGCATCGGTTGAACCTCGACTTCAAAGCGTATCTTCACAATATACCAGGAGTCTTCTATGATGACTGTCGCGTTTTCCGCCTGAATTATGAAGGTGCCTTCTAGGGTAATGTTTTCTCCATTGATGTTGATGTCCCCTTGAAATAGGTTCAGCAGCAAGGTACCTGGCATTATTTCTGAAAGAGATTTCACGTGCTGGTTATTGATGACCTTACATTGTGGATTCCTTCTTTGCAAGTAGGCTCATACACATATACTGTTTTCTAAATTATTCAGGTCTTCCAGTTTACAAATTGTCTTATCATTATGAATTTTACATTTATTCTTATTGGTTACCCCGAAGTATTTCTTATTGTATTTCATAATATTCTCATAGTCTATTTCTTCTATAAATTTTTGATATTTAATTGGTATTGCTAGTGTTTTTTTACAAGTTTCGTTAATTACTCTGGGTGGGCTAATAATATAAAGAAGTGATTTACCGTCTGAGGCTACATTGACCTCAGCAAATTCTATTAATTCTTCAATGTTTATAAATGTTAGACTCTCTTCTTTGATTGTTTCGATGAAATCTATTTCAGTAGAGTATTTATCTTATCAGTATTTATCTTATCCTCTATTAAATTATTAATTATGACCTGCCTGTTATTGTTTTCCAATTGTTCATTGATCTTATCTACCACAATCTTATGATCTTCATGATCGGTGTATCTCAAGCGATCTTTTATTTCTAGACTTCATCGGCTAAAGCCTCCTCAGTTCATTATCGATCCGCGTTATCTCATAGGCCAAAAAAGGCTGATACGAACTTAGGTTTGTCGAATTCTTGACGACTTCTTTTAAGACGGATAAGGCCATTCGATACTTTTCTAACTCGATGTCGTGAATGATTTTAAAGGTTCCGTTCTGACGCGCGGCTAACCCGGTTTCCAACATGACCACTCTTGACTTAGTGTAGTCTAGTATGGTTGTGTGACCCTTGGTATTAAGATCTTCGGCTACTATTTCCTTTTTATATCTAGACGTTAGTTTTGAACCTAGTCGTTAATTAATCCTAACGTAGATGATTTCACCTGGCTTTTTTTGTTTTATTGTGGTACCCTAGGTCTTTATTTTGCTTCTTTAAAATGTTTTCTGAAATCCTTTCTCTTTCAAGTGCTAATTGTTCTGGGGTATGAACTAAATTTGTTGCAAAAAAGGCTTCTATTGGCTTTTTGTTGGTAGTACTGTGGATTGTTCTATTGTACTCATCCACTGCTTTGAATATTAACTCCTCGAATTCCATTTCGGGGTGCTCTAACTTCAAGCATCTCATTATTTTTGTATATGTGGAATGGAATCTTTCAATTTGGCCGTTGCTAGATAAAGTATATGGTGAAGTAGTGTGGACTTCTATCCCTAACTGATCATTCAGGAGAAATTTTATTGATGCAGAATTTAAAGCCTTTTCGTTATCCATTACCACGGATTTGGTCATCCCGAAAGCTATCAATAACTCGCGTAAGGGTACTTTAAGGTGTGCCGCTGCTTTCGAGTTTACGAGTTTCACTTGTGCATACTTAGAGAATTTGTCTATTGCGGTTAAAATGATCTTATTTTGGGTGGAATATAAATCTATATGGATTAATTGGCCTGAATATGGCGGAATAGGAGTTGGTGTCTTTGGTATTTCGAGAGTTTACACGTTTGGCAAGAGTTTACTATTGCTTCGACCTTTTTCTTCAAACCGCGAAAAAAATACTCAAATAAAATTTGTTTTTTATTTTCAATGGAATTTCTATGGGCTCTAAGGTGTTCTTTAGTTATGATATCTTGTTGTCGACTCTGATCATGGACGTCTATAACTTGGACTCGTGTGAATCTTGCCTTGTAATTCCTAAAATGATCCGGGAATATCTGTTGAATTTTTCCCATGATACCTTCGGAAGTGAAAATACCATTCACTTTTCTAGGATCTTCGGAATAATTACTTCGCATTTCGAAGGTGGTGGATTCGTTATCACCAGTGAGGATGAACAATTTGTTTTTAAAGACATTAATGGGAATGTCCATTGTTGGAATGAGTTCAAGACCTGAGCTTTCATCACTATGGACTATAGCTGACGTGCTACTAGCATTTATGCTGGTAGGGTTTCTAGAGAGTGCGTCTGCTACCACATTTGAACTACCCGGTTTATATTTTAACTCGTAGTTATATTCCTCCAGGTAACTTTTCCATTTCTTCAGTTTTGTGTTGTTATTTTTCGGACTGAGAACATAAGTGAGAGTCTGGTGGTCAGTGTAAATGATAACCTTGGATTTTTCGTATACATACATCTTTAGTTTATCCAATGCCCATACTATTGCTAGCATTTCTCTTTCATTTGTGGCATAGTTTTCTTCGCACGGGAAAGAAATGTAATGGGTCTACCGTTCTGTTCTAGAGAAGCAATGTTTGAGGCATCAGTGGTTAGATGGAACTCTTGTTTAAAATCAGGGTATGCTAACATTACGTCTTGTGACACCAATGCATTTTTTACTTTCTCAAAGGAATCGAGTTCGGCTTCGCCGAATCGGATTTCAATCTTGCTTGAGACATTCGTTTTAGCTCCCCCATGTTCTCTTCGTAATAACGCAGTCAGAGGTCTAGCTAGCTTAGCGAAATCCTTGATAAATCTTCTGTAATAACTAGCTAATCCCAGGAAGGACCTTAGTTGTTTTAGGTTCTTTGGTATGGGGAACTTTTTAACGGTTTGAATTTTCTCTGGATGGGTTTTAACGACCTCCCTTCAAATTACGACGCCTAAGAAATCAACGCTATGTCTTAGGAATTTGCATTTATCTACTTGGACCTTCATATTCGCTTTGGACAAAGTAGAAAATACTAGAGCTAGATGTCGGAAATGCTCTTCCTCCGATTTACTGAATATTGTTATATCAGCGATGTAAACGTAACAAATTTTTCCAATGAGCTCTCTCAAAGTGTCATCAAGACCTCTTTGGAATATTGACGGGGATTTCTTAAGTGAATTCCTTAAGATACCTTAAGGGAAATCTGATGAAATCCGCTCTTTAAATCGAGAACGGAGAAATACTTATTGTTGCCCAACTGCGCAACCATTTCTCCAATTTCAGGGATAGGGTACTTATCCGAAACTGTAACTGCATTGAGCTTTCTGTAATCGATGACCATCCTATATTTTTTATTCCCAAGGCTGTCGTTTTTTTAGGGGCTATCCATACAGGGCAATTATAGGGCGACCGTGAGGGTCGTATTATACTACTTCTGTTAGCGAAGCTGGGTACGGGTAATGCTTGGTGTAGACTGGAGAGTCTGTTGTCGTTCGGATTTCTCCTTGGACATTAGTAGCGTAAGTCAATTTTTTATTTGGGTATGCGAATATCGATTCGTACTCCTCTTGGAGTGCCTTTAACCCTAGTTTCTGCTGATTGGTGAGCTCATCTGATTTGATCGTATGGAACTGATGAGCTCGCATCTGCTTTACTTTAACAACATGAGAGTTGTTGACATGTAATAGATCTTTCTCCACATCAATAATGGCGTTTAATTCTCTTAGTGTATCATAGGAAGAAAGTTATAGGTTTGTTGGGTTCGTTAAATAAACCCAAATGGATATGGCTGGTGATTAGTATGCGACCACCTACGGTGTTCGCGTAAAACTTGTGCTCATTTGTTTTGATATTTTTGGCTCTTTCTGTTTGGACACAGTTTTTGTTCGAGCCGGTATCTACTAAAAAATTGTATGCTGTTCCGTCTTTGTCCCGGACAACAAAGTACGGCAAAGAGGAACACTTTAACCTAAAAAATTACCGGTGTCCTCAATTTGTGGCTGTTGCGGCTCCTGAGATTGTGACCTGGTTTCCTCTTTATTCTGTGGGACTAACTCTGAGTTGTCCCCTTGTGAGGTAAGATATTCCTCCTGCTGTTGATATTCACGAACCTCAGAATATGGGGCTAATTCAAAAATGTCTTTCTGGCCTTGGTAAGCAGCCTTATAATCGGACGTATCGGAGTAGTGCTCTTTTTGAGAGGGTATGGTGATATATTGTTCACCTGACATACCTGTTTCAATATGGAATTGTCTCTGTACTTTATTGCGAAAATTTGTAGTAGGTTTATTGACTCTTTTGAGAGCAAATTGTTGTGGTGAACTAGGGTTTGGCTTCTTCATGTAGTTAACTTTTTCGTTAGAATAGAGCCGTCGACATCCATTGGAGTTGGTGCCGGCTGTGGCTTCGGGGCAAAAGGCCTCGGTAGTGCATTGGAGAATACGGGGTTATTAGTCTAAGAGAATTTGTTTGGGGGAATGAACACATTTTGCATTGGTTTTTGATTATAAAAGTTGTTGTTATCATAAGGTTTGGGTGGAATTGCCGGTAGGTACAATCGTTGAGGTTGCACGTTATTTTTTGCATACTGTAGGGGTTTTGGTCCCACGGGTGGACGAGTGTCACGATAGCTGATATTGTTCCTATCCCTTTTATTATCCAACATCTCGCACATCTGCAATGCATGCCTCAGATCTCTGGGTTGAGCCAAGCTCATTCTGTCTAAGAGATCTCCGTTAAGACCCCTAATGAAGGTATCTAGAGCCCCATCCCTGACCTGTTTTGCCATGGCTACCATAGTCTCGGGAGTATAACCAATGGTTTCGATTTGGTCTAGTATTAACGATGGTAAACGGCGAAGTAGAAGCCATGGATGGAAGTGCCCTTCTGGGACATGGTAAATAGCTGGTATTCTAAAGTGCTCAAGTCTCGTTTGTCTGAGTACTCAGATAACAGACACTGTGAGATTGCACCCCAATGCAATGCGGCCTGTAATTTTGCCTCGGATGGTCATCAAACGCGAAGCGGAAGCAAACCATGTTGAGAATTCTTCACGACTACCTGAGAATTTGTCAAGATTTTTTACAATGTCTGGCACCTTGTCTAATTCATGCCAGTTATCCTGGACGCTAGCTGTCTGATCCCTAAAGGGGATTTGTCCTGGCTGAGAGTAATTTAGTTGCTTCACTATTTCTTATAACTGAGACGACAAAATATTCTGGATGGCTACATCTAATCCTTGAATTGACAGTGCCTCTATTCTGTTCGCGGTTGGTGCACTTGAGGTGGATGCTGTCGAAGCATCGGATGTTGTTGCCTGAATACCACCGTGCTGGAGGACTGCTGCTTTAACCCAGCTGTCTTTAGTCGTTTTGAAAAAAATATTTTAAATCAAGTTTACTTCAAGGAAATAAGTGTTACGGTATCGCAAATATTATGATGTCACGAAAAATTTAATACCGCGAAAATTATATATGCCAATTCTAATTTATATTAACAAAAATATAGCGGTATGTCCGCTAATCTTGGATGGAAATGGTTTTTGGTACTTAGATGATAGTTTTGTGGTATTAGGCAAATTTTTCAATATTATATGGTTATTTTCCTTTTTTTCTCTTTTTGTAAGAAAAAAAAAATATATATTTATAGAAGTTTTGAATTATTTCTCTCCTTTTTTAGGATTACTTATTTCTAGTTTGTTTTCTTTCTTCATAAAATGTAAAAAAATTTAATAAAGATTTTATGAATTTTTTCAGCTTCTGCTTTTCTTTGTTTCTTTCTTTTCAAACTTGCTGCTTTTCCAACGTTGAAGGTACTAACGCTCCTGGGCCAACACTTTCGGGTTATCCGTTTCCTCGCAACGGATCTTGGAGGAGATTGCAGTGATTGATTTGACCCTGTCTGATTCTTGGTGTAGCTCGATATAGTGTTTTTAATTTCGTCGACACTTAAGCATTTAACGCGATTTCTCGGTCACGACCACTGGTACCTATCACTAACACACGATCAAGTTTTATTTGGCAGGGTCCCTGCTCAGGCGCCAATTAAACACTTCCTTCACTCAAGATATAAAAAAAAAAAGTTTTATTTAAAGTCACTTGATTACAATTACATTAAAGTTTACTGAAAGACTCTGACTCTGAGTGAATTCCGCGGAGCTAAAGCGAAGTTACCGGATGATGTGGACTTAGGCTCAAGACTGATTTGCTATGAATCGCTTATGTTGGATGAAGGCTTGGGTACTTGGCGTCGTCCTAGGCGGCGGCGTTGGCTGAGTCCAATAGTCCACTAAGTGCGCGGGACCATTCTTTGTTTACACAAGAGTTCGAGACCATTCTTTGATTATTGCCGAAAATTGAGGCGTGATTCTGGGTGTGCACCGAACCCGACACCATTCTTTAAGGGCCTGGGAAAGTGGGGTGCAGGCTTGTTGTTTATCCTAGTGATCGGACTGTAACTTGGGATAGGCGATCATTCGACTAATGGGCATGTGATGACGGAGTGGGATTGACCAATGGGCATTGCGTGTGATGATGAAATAGGGTCCACCAATGGGCATGCGGTTAATGAGAATGTGTTGACGGATTTGGGTGCCGATTTCTTTGTGAAAACCTCGAAGAAGTCGATCTTGCGGTACTAAAAGCCGACAAACTTCCATTCAACGAATGGCGTCTCGAGCGAATCCACCTAACGATCTCCGACAGCGATGGCATCGTTCGTACCATCAACTTGTTGCGAAGCTGATCTTTTCTTCTGAAGACAAAGAATTCAGACTGTTTACGTGAGATTCCAGAAGCTGCTACACCTGCTCTTTTGTCCAAGGCAGAAGGGCCCATTGTATCTTTTTTTGTTGTTGTTTGTGTTGTAAAGTCCCACATTCTTACGTCTTCGTTGTTTTGTTCCGGCAGCTCTCTCATATACGTCTCCAACGCTCGACTATACAATGGCTCAAAGAAAACATACAGTGAAGGCATCGAAGGGGAAGATCAGATGTTCGCGAAAATCTGAGTCCTTCCGCTGCCGAGTCTGTCGTGGATTAAGAGGCTTGGGCTGAATGTGGATTAAGAGGATCACCATCCGCTGTTCCACTTTCATGAGAATCCAAAACGACACACTTCACTTAACTGAATCCTCCAGACGAAGGACCGTTTCACCACCAGCCTCTGATCCGATGCTGACACTGGCCACACTACTGTCGCACGGTCTTCGGCTGGACCCTGTCCACACTAAGTTCTATCATCAGCACACTTTTTATTAAGCAACTCCAGAATTGCGACAGCCATACAATGTCTTCAAAGCTAAAACTAATAGGAACTTGCAACTAAAACAAGCAAAAAAAAAGGTGGCAAAAGTCCACATTTTTTTTTGTGCATATCCTTAGGTCCTTACCAGACAACTGTCACTATTCCTGTTGCTGCTATCCAAAACACATTTCACAGCTAAAAATGATTATTAAGAAAATAAAATACGACTTTAATGCATTAAATCATCCTAACGGCTAAGCTCATGGTGGGATAGGTAGCCTAATTAGCAACCTTTATCAGAAGAAGACACCCAGCTCTGTTGCCTTACAATGTACTAGTTCCTCAAACCGATGCTGTCATATAACTTGTCATCCACGTAGACAGTCATTTAACTGTAAACTAAAGTAAAAGCGAGCATCTTACATTGGCTCATCAACGCGCGCTCATCTCTAGGAATCTTTCCTTTTCCTAGAGATGAGAACAATTAGTGAGATTGATTGATTGTCTCCTTGCAACTAAGTCCAGGGTAGCTCCAGTCAAAACGGTATGGTCGACCTGCCTTAAGATATGCTGAGCCACGCTCCTAGCTGAACTGCAGCTACAGTTTCCACAACTTGCAGTTGATAATTCCGAAGCATCTTATTGGTCAGATTTATTCATCGTTTTGTTATGGTCAATCGAGAAGCAGTGATTGTCAGCGGGACGACTAGAACTCCATTGTATCATGTCCGTTCAGACGACTACCCGGCAGACCTTCTAAGTTGTTGCCTGAGCAAGAACTGGAACACAATGAGTTGTGGTGGCATGACCCACCATGGCTTCGGGAACCGCTAGAGTCTTGGCGACAAGCGACACCACCTCCACTAGACACTATCTTGGGTCCTTGCTAATCATAATTTGAATCCATTTACCGGCTACTCAGGTGAGATTCGAGCACGCGGTTGCCTACAAAAAGCCCCGTCACTCAGTTGTGACGAACGTTATCCCATTCTGCTGCCAGTCGCAAGTTCATGGAGGAAATCAAGTTGTGGTTCGTCTCTTTCGAAAATTATATTAGATTCTGAGACTGCGGAATCTAGTTAAATCGATGGGTAACACATGCAAGGTGTGCGTGCTCTACAAAAGAAGGCTGCAGTCACAGCTACTGGGCACACTTTCTTCCCAGCAATCACCCAGGACAGGACAACCAGGATAGATTTCGCAGGGCCATTCTACATTAATGATATGTGACACATTTGAGTATTTGCGTGTTTCAATACCAAAGCTATTCACTTTTTACACAGTACACAGACCTTATTGACCGCCATCGCTCGAGTCATAGCTCTAGCTCTAGATAAAGATTTTTTATGGTCTACCCAGCAGAAAATCTCGTCCTTATATATCCATTACAGTTTGTCCTGGCATTTCATTCCTCCCGGAGCACCATACATGGGTTGGAGTTAAGAGTTTAAAACTCTTTCTCATAAGCCGTTTTCTAATTAAAAGTATACTCTCAAAGAGTTCCCAACTCTGCTCGGTAAAAAAAACGCTTCTCTTAATTCGCACCCGATTTTTCCCGTCTGATTCCACACCGATTCAGTTGCCGTTACTCCGGAACATTTGCTAGTAGCCGGCCAATCGCCACCCGTCACTGAACCCAAGATCAAGGACCACGCCTTATTAATCATCAGCGCAGATGAGCGCTAGTGTATTGTTCGTGTCGTCGCTTTATGTTTATGTTGGAGTTGGGGGCGAGCCGATAGCGTGGGGTTACATGGAGCGAATTCGCCCGCTCCGCCTCCTTAGTTAAAAAAAATGAAAAAAGTCGTCTCGCCGACTTAGGTATAGCGTATGGTAAAAAATATATTTAAAATTTATAACAACAAATGCATTTTCGTCTTTTAAAACAAAACTGTTTGCATGCTTTTTACAAGCATATCTTAGTATTTCGCTCACTCAAGCATACGAGCAGCCTAGCGCCCCCACCATCCAACGATTTAATTTGATTGCACAAGAAAATTACGGGAGATAATCGAGTTTTTTCACATTGCGGGGGCGGAAAGAGGCGTTGTAAAATCTTTACACATAAAAAATGTGCGCATTTACTAAGCAAATATACATACCAACTATTGTGTCTCTAGCTAGAATAGTTTTTACTTAATCGGTTATATTAACAAAAACAGAATATGCGCAGATACTAAGTAAATATACAAATTAAACACTTCCTTCACTCGAGATATAAAAAAAAAAGTTTTATTTAAAGTCACTTGATTACAATTACATTAAAGTTTACTGAAAGACTCTGACTCTGAGTGAATTCCGCGGAGCTAAAGCGAAGTTACCTGACGATGTGAACTTAGGCTCAAGACTGATTTGCTATGAATCGATTATGTTGGATAAAGGCTTGGGTACTTGGCGTCGTCCTAGGCGGCGGCGTTGGCTGAGTCCAATAGTCAATTCTTTGTTTATTGCCGAAATTTGTGACGTGATTCTGGGTATGCACCGAACCCGACACCATTCTTCAAGGGCCTGGGAAAGTGGGGTGCAGGCTTGTTGTTTATCCTAGCGATCAGACCTGTAACTTGGGATAGGCGATCATGCGACTAATGGGCATGTCATGACGGAGTGGGGTTGAGCAATGGGCATTGCGTGTGATGATGAAGTAGGGTAGACCAATGGGCATGCGGTTAATGAACATGTGTTGACGGATTTGGGTCTAAGTCTTCCATATTATGGTTTAAGTGCTTAACTCCGCCCCTTTTAAGAGCGGACGTCCTCGGTCCCAACAACATATTGGACTGGCGAAATTGAGACTTCCATTGGTGGACCATGGTTGCCTGTTGTGTAGCTGCAATATTTTTTGATGATGCAATATATTAGCGTTGCAGCTGCCAGAAGGGTTAGAATAATCCAGTTCGACGCAGACATAATCAAGTTGTCTCTTTGTATTCGCTCCAGATTATTAGTATTATTAAAGTGTAGCTCCTTGATCATTTCCAATGATAACCTTTTGCCTCTTTCTTGCTTATCTGATAGTAATTGTAACAGCATCGGTTGAACCTCGACTTCAAAGCGTATCTTCACAATATACCAGGAGTCTTCTATGATGACTGTCGCGTTTTCCGCCTGAATTATGAAGGTGCCTTCTAGGGTAATGTTTTCTCCATTGATGTTGATGTCCCCTTGAAATAGGTTCAGCAGCAAGGTACCTGGCATTATTTCTGAAAGAGATTTCACGTGCTGGTTATTGATGACCTTACATTGTGGATTCCTTCTTTGCAAGTAGGCTCATACACATTTACTGTTTTCTAAATTATTCAGGTCTTCCAGTTTACAAATTGTCTTATCATTATGAATTTTACATTTATTCTTATTGGTTACCCCGAAGTATTTCTTATTGCATTTCATAATATTCTCATAGTCTATTTCTTCTATAAATTATTGATATTTAATTGGTATTGCCAGTGTTTTTTTACAAGTTTCGTTAATTACTCTGGGTAGGCTAATAATATAAAGAAGTGATTGACCACAGCAAATTCTATTAATTCTTCAATGTTTATAAATGTTAGACTCTCTTCTTTGATTGTTTCGATGAAATCTATTTCAGTAGAGGACAATAGTATTAGTGAGTTTACAGTATTCGCCTTAGCCCAATCGATTGCGTAAATGATATTTGTTATTTCTTCTCTCAGGAGACTCAATTTAAACTTGGTTATTTCGATATCTTTTTGCTTATCATTGGATTCGGGCTTACCTCTAATTAATATAGTGTTAGTTATCTTAATTAAATCATTTATCATATCCTCTATTAAATTATTAATTATGACCTGCCTGTTATTGTTTTCCAATTGTTCATTGATCTTATCTACCACAATCTTATGATCTTCATGATCGGGTGTGCCCGCTAACCATTTCAAAGCCGTGCCGAGTATCTCAAGCGATCTTTCGTTTCTGAACTTCATCGGCTAAAGCCTCCTCAATTCATTCTCGATCCGCGTTATCTCACAGGCCAAAAAAAGGCTGATACGAACTTAGGTTTGTCGAATTCTTGACGACTTCTTTTAAGACGGATAAGGCCATTCGATACTTTTCTAACTCGATGTCGTGAATGATTTTAAAGGTTCCGTTCTGACGCGCGGCTAACCCGGTTTCCAACATGACCACTCTTGACTTAGTGTAGTATAGTATGGTTGTGTGACCCCAGCAAAGTGGTACCATGAGTCGAAAGAGGATTTTGATCAATACTTCAAGTGGTATTTATGAACTATCCTGCCTCACCTGGTTTTAACCTTGGTATTAAGATCTTCGACTACTATTTCCTTTTTATATTTAGACGTTAGTTTCGAACCTAGTCGTTTATTAATCCTAACGTAGATGATTTCACCTGGATCGTAAATTCTGACGGCTTTTTTTTTATTGTGGTACCCTAGGTCTTTATTTTGCTTCTTTAAAATGTTTTCTGAAATCCTTTTCCTTTCAAGTGCTGATTGTTCTGGGGTATGAACTAAATTTGTTGCAAAAAAGGCTTCTATTGGCTTTTTGTTGGTAGTACTGTGGATTGTTCTATTGTACTCATCCACTGCTTTGAATATTAACTCCTCGAATTCCATTTCGGGGTGCTCTAACTTCAAGCATCTCATTATTTCTGTATATGTGGAATGGAATCTTTCAATTTGGCCGTTGCTAGATAAAGTATATGGTGAAGTAGTGTGGACTTCTATCCCTAACTGATCATTCAGGAGAAATTTTATTGATGCAGAATTTAAAACCTTTTCGTTATCCATTACCACGGATTTGGTCATCCCGAAAGCTATCAATAACTTGCGTAAGGGTACTTTAAGGTGTGCCGCTGCTTTCGAGTTTACGAGTTTCACTTGTGCATACTTAGAGAATTTGTCTATTGCGGTTAAAATGATCTTATTTTGGGTGGAATATAAATCTATATGGATTATTTGGCCTGGATATGGCGGAATAGGAGTTGGTTGTATTTCTTGATTCGGAGGGTGTCTTTGGTATTTCGAGAGTTTACACGTTTGGCAAGAGTTTACTATTGCTTCGACCTTTTTCTTCAAACCGCGAAAAAAATACTCAAATAAAATTTGTTTTTTATTTTCAATGGAATTTCTATGGGCTCTAAGGTGTTCTTTAGTTATGATATCTTGTTGTCGACTCTGATCATGGACGTCTATAACTTGGACTCGTGTGAATCTTGCCTTGTAATTCCTAAAATGATCCGGGAATATCTGTTGAAATTTTCCCATGATACCTTCGGAAGTGAAAATACCATTCACTTTTCTAGGATCCATTTTTTCTTTTAGACTGGTTACAAGATCATCTTCGGAATAATTACTTCGCATTTCGAAGGTGGTGGATTCGTTATCACCAGTGAGGATGAACAATTTGTTTTTAAAGACATTAATGGGAATGTCCATTGTTGGAATGAGTTCAAGACCTGAGCTTTCATCACTATGGACTATAGCTGACGTGCTACTAGCATTTATGCTGGTAGGGTTTCTAGAGAGTGCGTCTGCTACCACATTTGAACTACCCGGTTTATATTTTAACTCGTAGTTATATTCCTCCAGGTAACTTTTCCATTTCTTCAGTTTTGTGTTGTTATTTTTCGGACTGAGAACATAAGTGAGAGTCTGGTGGTCAGTGTAAATGATAACCTTGGATTTTTCGTATACATACATCTTTAGTTTATCCAATGCCCATACTATTGCTAGCATTTCTCTTTCATTTGTGGCATAGTTTTCTTCGCACGGGAAAGAAATGTAATGGGTCTACCGTTCTGTTCTAGAGAAGCAATGTTTGAGGCATCAGTGGTTAGATGGAACTCTTGTTTAAAATCAGGGTATGCTAACATTACGTCTTGTGACACCAATGCATTTTTTACTTTCTCAAAGGAATCGAGTTCGGCTTCGCCGAATCGGATTTCAATCTTGCTTGAGACATTCGTTTTAGCTCCCCCATGTTCTCTTCGTAATAACGCAGTCAGAGGTCTAGCTAGCTTAGCGAAATCCTTGATAAATCTTCTGTAATAGCCCAGGAAGGACCTTAGTTGTTTTAGGTATGGGGAACTTTTTAACGGTTTGAATTTTCTCTGGATTGGTTTTAACTCCCTCCCTTCAAATTACGACGCCTAAGAAATCAACGCTATGTCTTAGGAATTTGCATTTATCTACTTGGACCTTCATATTCGCTTTGGACAAAGTAGAAAATACTAGAGCTAGATGTCGGAAATGCTCTTCCTCCGATTTACTGAATATTATTATATTTATTTATTTATTTATTTACGTCAACTAACACAGCAGTCGGCGAAAAAGCTTAAGCTAAAGACAGATAGTAATTAATTGAAAAAGATAGCTTAGCTATATACACAACTAAACATCCCCGACCCGGTGGAGGTGTTTTATTTGCATAAGGTGCCAGCTATGCCCCGATTCACAACCAATGTGGTCAGGGATGAGTTGCAGCCAATCCAAGTCCAGAATATTTTCATTGGTTACGCTGTAGATGATTAAAAAGTATAGCGCGAAGAGAAGTGACAGAAAGATGACGAGAAATTAGGTGAGAAAGGTTGTTAAAAGATTGGCAAAGAACACGAAAAGGTTCGTGAAGAGAGTAGTTAGTCAGACATCTACTAAGGTAAATAGGAAAAAAGTTTCTGGTCCGACGTGAGGGAACACAAAAATATAGCGTACCTAGTAAATTAGTAGAAATGACTTCGCCGTTGACTAGTTTATGGAGAAAGAGAATGCCAAAAACGAGCCTACGGTTGTAAAGTGAAGGAAGATTAATAAGAAGAAGTCTGTCAGAATAAGAAGGTAGGCGAAGACTCGGGTCCCAATTAAGACCGCGTAACGCAAACTTAAGGAATTGCTTCTGTACCGATTCAATACTACGCTGGTGAACATCATATTGCGGGTTCCACACTGGCGAGCAATATTCGAGAATAGGGCGAACTAACGAAGTGTATAAAACCTTTGCTACGTTGTGGTAATCAAATTCTTTGGCCCAACGTTTAATAAAGCCAAGAAGGCTGCATGCTCTATTGACAATTGAAGCAATATGAACATTAAATGAAAGTTTTGGGTCAAACATAACGCCTAAGTCTTTAAAGGATGGTACACAATCTAACAGAATAGACTTAATGGAGTAATGAGCTAGGAACGGAGACAAACGACTGAAAGTCATAAAAGAACACTTAGTGGCATTAAGGTGTAATTTATTAACGTGGCACCAATCACAGAACGCATCGAGATCTGATTGCAAGTACTGTTGGAAAGAAGGATAATTATAGGAATAACAAATCTTGACGTCATCCGCAAACATGAGCACGCATGAGTGAACCAAGGCCAAGGTAAATCATTTATAAACAGGTTAAATAACAGTGGGCCCAGATGACTGCATTGGGGTACACCTGACGTAACTTGAATAGTTTTAGATATTGAGGAACGAAAAGACACCTCTTGGGTTCTGCCAATAAGATACGACTTTAACCAAGCCAACAGTTTCGGGGAAAAACCCATGATGTTAAGTTTCGCGAGAAGCATAGAATGATCAACCGTATCGAAAGCCTTACTAAAGTCAGTATAAATAACATCAGTTTGACACTTTTTACGGAAGCCATGGTGTACAAGGGTAGTCAATTCTAAAAGGTTAGTAAGCGACGAACGACCTTTCATGAAGCCATGCTGACAAGGAGAAATAGTGGATCTGGATAGGTGTTGAAGGGAAGACGTAATAATTTTCTCAAACAGCTTTGGTATTGCCGAAAGTTTGGCAATGCCACGGTAGTTAGAAACATCCGATTTGCTACCCTTTTTAAAAAGCGGAATAATAAAAGACTCCTTCCAAATATCGGGAAAGCTACAAGTCTCACTCGATATAAAGAATAACCGAGATAAAGGCTTAGATAGGGAAATCGAACACATTTTAAGGATGCAACTAGGTATATTATCAGGACCGGGAACGAAGGAAGACGTCATAGATGACAAGCTAGAGATAATACAGTCTTCGGTAATACTAGGAAAAAACATGGGATCCGAAACAGTAGTAGAATAAGCCGACTGAAAGAATTTAGCAAACAGATCTGCAATATCTGAGTCATTATTAGCAGTCTGGTCATTAAGTCTGAAGGTGGAAGGTAGTACATTAGAGCGTCTTTTGGAATTAACAAAGTTGTAAAATCTTTTGGGGTTCTTAAAAAATTCAACCTTACAGCGAACGATATAATTATTGTAGCATTGAGTGTTTAAAAGACAAAATTGAGATTTGGCTATACAGTAATTTGCATAGTCAAGTCGCGAACCAGTTTTTTTAAATCTTTTAAAATATCTCGATTTAATATTGCGGAGATTAGAGAGCCTACGTGTGAACCAGGCTGGCGCGCTAGAGACGGTAGAGACATTCACATAAGGAACGCATTTATCAATTAGAGAATTAAGAGCAGAGTAGAAAAACTTCACTGCACAATCTATATCGCAGCACTCAAATAGAAATGACCAATCAAAAGAGAAAATAAGGCTATTAAGAAGATTGAAATTTGTTTTACGAAAACATCTACGACGAGAATTTGCGATGTTATTAAATGATTTAGTAACGGAATTGTAAGAAATAGTAACTTCAATGGTAGGGTGATAAGGATCTTCAGGTTTCACTAGGGGCTGTGTTCGGGATACAGCACTAACAGTGGGATCAGAGACAAAAACACGATCAAGGATTCTTTTAGAAGAGTTAAGGAAAGAATTCAACTGATACAGAGGACATTCAAGTAGGCAATCAAGAAAAACATGTTGAGATGAAGGAATTAAGAAAGATAGATTGTCATCAACAAGCCAAGAAATATTAGGCAAGTTGAAATCACCTAAAACTATAAGGAAATCACGATCTTTAAGACTATTAAAAATAGTTTGCAAAGCATCAGCATGGTGCATATAGGTCATGATATCAAAAGCTGGAGGAATATATGAATAAGAAATATGTAAGCTAAAGTTGGAACATGTAACTTCAACGCAAATAAACTCAACACCTAAGGGCAGATCAATCGGCACGACACTTGAACACAGATTCGAGTTAACAGCAATGAGTACTCCACCGCCACGACGACCAACACGATCAAGCCTATAAGAAATAAAGTTATTAGAAAGAATTTCATTATCCAAAACAGAGGAGTTAAGCCAAGTTTCAGAGAAAGCTAATATGTCAGCCGAAAAGGTTTGGCTATCACAGAACAGGTTCGAGAGCTTGGTAAGAAGTCCTCTTACATTTTGATAATGAAGGCAAAGACTAGACTATTAGTTTTTTGAAGCAGAAGATAAATTAGGAAGGTGGACAGGCAACGGACGGGAGCGCTTATTGGGCGCAAACTTGTGTACAACTAGGCCCTCTGGCCAGAAATTAGTGTCAACCATAGCTGAAAAATACTCATTTGGTACTGTAATTTTAAAAGAGGAGATTTCGCGAGGCCTTGAAAACTTAAACTTTTGAATTAAAACCTTAGCAGGGCATATATTACCAATGTAAGCTGCCACAGACGACTCAGAAGTATCTGGAGCAAGCCTAGAGATAAATAATTGTTTGCGATGAGGCACTACAGTTAGTGGAGGCGGAGGAGCATTGGGATCCGGAAGTGATTGAGAGCCAGCATGATACTGTGATTGATCAGAGTTCCCGTGAGGGATAGATTGAGGTACACCAGGGCTTGTAATGCGTACTTCATCCTGAAAAGAAGAGCATAAAGAGGGACAAGAAGATGGTGTAGGCGAAAGTAAAATGGGAGACGATGTAATATGTGACAAATTTTTCCAATGATCTCTCTCGAAGTGTCATCAAGACTTCTTTGGAATATTGATGGGGAATTCTTAAGCCCGAAGGGGAGTCTTGTGAACTCATATTTCCCTCTATTTACGGCAAATGCCTTCTTTTCGATATCAGATTCCTTAAGGGAAATCTGATGAAATCCGCTCTTTAAATCGAGAACGGAGAAATACTTATTGTTGCCCAACTGCGCAACCATTTCTCCAATTTCAGGGATAGGGTACTTATCCGAAACTGTAACTGCATTGAGCTTTCTGTAATCGATGACCATCCTATATTTTTTATTCCCAAGGCTGTCGTTTTTTTAGGGGCTATCCATACAGGGCAATTATAGGGCGACCGTGAGGGTCGTATTATACTACTTCTGTTAGCGAAGCTGGGTACGGGTAATGCTTGGTGTAGACTGGAGAGTCTGTTGTCGTTCGGATTTCTCCTTGGACATTAGTAGCGTAAGTCAATTTTTTATTTGGGTATGCGAGTATCGATTCGTACTCCTCTTGGAGTGCCTTTAACCCTAGTTTCTGCTGATTGGTGAGCTCATCTGATTTGATCGTATGGAACTGATGAGCTCGCATCTGCTTTACTTTAACAACATGAGAGTTGTTGACATGTAATAGATCTTTCTCCACATCAATAATGGCGTTTAATTCTCTTAGTGTATCATAGGAAGAAAGTTATAGGTTTGTTGGGTTCGTTAAATAAACCCAAATGGATATGGCTGGTGATTAGTATGCGACCACCTACGGTGTTCGCGTAAAACTTGTGCTCATTTGTTTTGATATTTTTGGCTCTTTCTGTTTGGACACAGTTTTTGTTCGAGCCGGTATCTACTAAAAAATTGTATGCTGTTCCGTCTTTGTCCCGGACAACAAAGTACGGCAAAGAGGAACACTTTAACCTAAAAAATTACCGGTGTCCTCAATTTGTGGCTGTTGCGGCTCCTGAGATTGTGACCTGGTTTCCTCTTTATTCTGTGGGACTAACTCTGAGTTGTCCCCTTGTGAGGTAAGATATTCCTCCTGCTGTTGATATTCACGAACCTCAGAATATGGGGCTAATTCAAAAATGTCTTTCTGGCCTTGGTAAGCAGCCTTATAATCGGACGTATCGGAGTAGTGCTCTTTTTGAGAGGGTATGGTGATATATTGTTCACCTGACATACCTGTTTCAATATGGAATTGTCTCTGTACTTTATTGCGAAAATTTGTAGTAGGTTTATTGACTCTTTTGAGAGCAAATTGTTGTGGTGAACTAGGGTTTGGCTTGTTCATGTAGTTAACTTTTTCGTTAGAATAGAGCCGTCGACATCCATTGGAGTTGGTACCGGCTGTGGCTTCGGGGCAAAAGGCCTCGGTAGTGCATTGGAGAATACGGGGTTATTAGTCTAAGAGAATTTGTTTGGGGGAATGAACACATTTTGCATTGGTTTTTGATTATAAAAGTTGTTGTTATCATAAGGTTTGGGTGGAATTGCCGGTAGGTACAATCGTTGAGGTTGCACGTTATTTTTTGCATACTGTAGGGGTTTTGGTCCCACGGGTGGACGAGTGTCACGATAGCTGATATTGTTCCTATCCCTTTTATTATCCAACATCTCGCACATCTGCAATGCATGCCTCAGATCTCTGGGTTGAGCCAAGCTCATTCTGTCTAAGAGATCTCCGTTAAGACCCCTAATGAAGGTATCTAGAGCCCCATCCCTGACCTGTTTTGCCATGGCTACCATAGTCTCGGGAGTATAACCAATGGTTTCGATTTGGTCTAGTATTAACGATGGTAAACGGCGAAGTAGAAGCCATGGATGGAAGTGCCCTTCTGGGACATGGTAAATAGCTGGTATTCTAAAGTGCTCAAGTCTCGTTTGTCTGAGTACTCAGATAACAGACACTGTGAGATTGCACCCCAATGCAATGCGGCCTGTAATTTTGCCTCGGATGGTCATCAAACGCGAAGCGGAAGCAAACCATGTTGAGAATTCTTCACGACTACCTGAGAATTTGTCAAGATTTTTTACAATGTCTGGCACCTTGTCTAATTCATGCCAGTTATCCTGGACGCTAGCTGTCTGATCCCTAAAGGGGATATGTCCTGGCTGAGAGTAATTTAGTTGCTTCACTATTTCTTATAACTGAGACGACAAAATATTCTGGATGGCTACATCTAATCCTTGAATTGACAGTGCCTCTATTCTGTTCGCGGTTGGTGCACTTGAGGTGGATGCTGTCGAAGCATCGGATGTTGTTGCCTGAATACCACCGTGCTGGAGGACTGCTGCTTTAACCCAGCTGTCTTTAGTCGTTTTGAAAAAAATATTTTAAATCAAGTTTACTTCAAGGAAATAAGTGTTACGGTATCGCAAATATTATGATGTCACGAAAAATTTAATACCGCGAAAATTATATATGCCAATTCTAATTTATATTAACAAAAATATAGCGGTATGTCCGCTAATCTTGGATGGAAATGGTTTTTGGTACTTAGATGATAGTTTTGTGGTATTAGGCAAATTTTTCAATATTATATGGTTATTTTCCTTTTTTTCTCTTTTTGTAAGAAAAAAAAAATATATATTTATAGAAGTTTTGAATTATTTCTCTCCTTTTTTAGGATTACTTATTTCTAGTTTGTTTTCTTTCTTCATAAAATGTAAAAAAATTTAATAAAGATTTTATGAATTTTTTCAGCTTCTGCTTTTCTTTGTTTCTTTCTTTTCAAACTTGCTGCTTTTCCAACGTTGAAGGTACTAACGCTCCTGGGCCAACACTTTCGGGTTATCCGTTTCCTCGCAACGGATCTTGGAGGAGATTGCAGTGATTGATTTGACCCTGTCTGATTCTTGGTGTAGCTCGATATAGTGTTTTTAATTTCGTCGACACTTAAGCATTTAACGCGATTTCTCGGTCACGACCACTGGTACCTATCACTAACACACGATCAAGTTTTATTTGGCAGGGTCCCTGCTCAGGCGCCAATTAAACACTTCCTTCACTCAAGATATAAAAAAAAAAGTTTTATTTAAAGTCACTTGATTACAATTACATTAAAGTTTACTGAAAGACTCTGACTCTGAGTGAATTCCGCGGAGCTAAAGCGAAGTTACCGGATGATGTGGACTTAGGCTCAAGACTGATTTGCTATGAATCGCTTATGTTGGATGAAGGCTTGGGTACTTGGCGTCGTCCTAGGCGGCGGCGTTGGCTGAGTCCAATAGTCCACTAAGTGCGCGGGACCATTCTTTGTTTACACAAGAGTTCGAGACCATTCTTTGATTATTGCCGAAAATTGAGGCGTGATTCTGGGTGTGCACCGAACCCGACACCATTCTTTAAGGGCCTGGGAAAGTGGGGTGCAGGCTTGTTGTTTATCCTAGTGATCGGACTGTAACTTGGGATAGGCGATCATTCGACTAATGGGCATGTGATGACGGAGTGGGATTGACCAATGGGCATTGCGTGTGATGATGAAATAGGGTCCACCAATGGGCATGCGGTTAATGAGAATGTGTTGACGGATTTGGGTGCCGATTTCTTTGTGAAAACCTCGAAGAAGTCGATCTTGCGGTACTAAAAGCCGACAAACTTCCATTCAACGAATGGCGTCTCGAGCGAATCCACCTAACGATCTCCGACAGCGATGGCATCGTTCGTACCATCAACTTGTTGCGAAGCTGATCTTTTCTTCTGAAGACAAAGAATTCAGACTGTTTACGTGAGATTCCAGAAGCTGCTACACCTGCTCTTTTGTCCAAGGCAGAAGGGCCCATTGTATCTTTTTTTGTTGTTGTTTGTGTTGTAAAGTCCCACATTCTTACGTCTTCGTTGTTTTGTTCCGGCAGCTCTCTCATATACGTCTCCAACGCTCGACTATACAATGGCTCAAAGAAAACATACAGTGAAGGCATCGAAGGGGAAGATCAGATGTTCGCGAAAATCTGAGTCCTTCCGCTGCCGAGTCTGTCGTGGATTAAGAGGCTTGGGCTGAATGTGGATTAAGAGGATCACCATCCGCTGTTCCACTTTCATGAGAATCCAAAACGACACACTTCACTTAACTGAATCCTCCAGACGAAGGACCGTTTCACCACCAGCCTCTGATCCGATGCTGACACTGGCCACACTACTGTCGCACGGTCTTCGGCTGGACCCTGTCCACACTAAGTTCTATCATCAGCACACTTTTTATTAAGCAACTCCAGAATTGCGACAGCCATACAATGTCTTCAAAGCTAAAACTAATAGGAACTTGCAACTAAAACAAGCAAAAAAAAAGGTGGCAAAAGTCCACATTTTTTTTTGTGCATATCCTTAGGTCCTTACCAGACAACTGTCACTATTCCTGTTGCTGCTATCCAAAACACATTTCACAGCTAAAAATGATTATTAAGAAAATAAAATACGACTTTAATGCATTAAATCATCCTAACGGCTAAGCTCATGGTGGGATAGGTAGCCTAATTAGCAACCTTTATCAGAAGAAGACACCCAGCTCTGTTGCCTTACAATGTACTAGTTCCTCAAACTGATGCTGTCATATAACTTGTCATCCACGTAGACAGTCAATTAACTGTAAACTAAAGTAAAAGCGAGCATCTTACATTGGCTCATCAACGCGCGCTCATCTCTAGGAATCTTTCCTTTTCCTAGAGATGAGAACAATTAGTGAGATTGATTGATTGTCTCCTTGCAACTAAGTCCAGGGTAGCTCCAGTCAAAACGGTATGGTCGACCTGCCTTAAGATATGCTGAGCCACGCTCCTAGCTGAACTGCAGCTACAGCTTTTCCACAACTTGCAGTTGATAATTCCGAAGCATCTTATTGGTCAGATTTATTCATCGTTTTGTCATGGTCAATCGAGAAGCAGTGATTGTCAGCGGGACGACTAGAACTCCATTGTATCATGTCCGTTCAGACGACTACCCGGCAGACCTTCTAAGTTGTTGCCTGAGCAAGAACTGGAACACAATGAGTTGTGGTGGCATGACCCACCATGGCTTCGGGAACCGCTAGAGTCTTGGCGACAAGCGACACCACCTCCACTAGACACTATCTTGGGTCCTTGCTAATCATAATTTGAATCCATTTACCGGCTACTCAGGTGAGATTCGAGCACGCGGTTGCCTACAAAAAGCCGCGTCACTCAGTTGTGACGAACGTTATCCCATTCTGCTGCCAGTCGCAAGTGCATGGAGGAAATCAAGTTGTGGTTCGTCTCTTTCGAAAATTATATTAGATTCTGAGACTGCGGAATCTAGTTAAATCGATGGATAACACATGCAAGGTGTGCGTGATCTACAAAAGAAGGCTGCAGTCACAGCTACTGGGCACACTTTCTTCCCAGCAATCACCCAGGACAGGACAACCAGGATAGATTTCGCAGGGCCATTCTACATTAATGATATGTGACACATTTGAGTATTTGCGTGTTTCAATACCAAAGCTATTCACCTTTTACACAGTACACAGACCTTATTGACCGCCATCGCTCGAGTCATAGCTCTAGCTCTAGATAAAGATTTTTTATGGTCTACCCAGCAGAAAATCTCGTCCTTATATATCCATTACAGTTTGTCCTGGCATTTCATTCCTCCCGGAGCACCATACATGGGTTGGAGTTAAGAGTTTAAAACTCTTTCTCATAAGCCGTTTTCTAATTAAAAGTATACTCTCAAAGAGTTCCCAACTCTGCTCGGTAAAAAAAACGCTTGTCTTAATTGGCACCCGATTTTTCCTAGCGCCCCACCATCCAACGACCAACTCCGTCTATATGGAAAAACGTTTGTATTCATAACTTGGCTACTTTTAGTCCGATTTAATTTGATTGCACAAGGTAGAAAATTACGGGAGTTTTTTCACATTGCGTAGGCGGAAAGAGGCGTGGTAAAATCTTTACACATAAAAAATGTGCGCATTTACTAAGCAAATATACATACCAACTATTGTGTCTCTAGCTAGAATAGTTTATACTTAATCGGTTTTATTTAATTTGCGGGGCCGGTAGGAGCGTGGCAAAATTTTTACAAAAACAGAATGTGCGCAGTTACTAAGCCAATATACATACCAAATTTTGTGTCTCTGGTTGCTATATAGTTTCTGAGAAAATCGGTTTTATTTAATTTTCGGGGGCGGTAGGCGGCGTGGCAAAACTTTGAAACAAACTTGATCACTCTATATACTACACGAGCCTACATACCAAATTTGGTGGTTCTAGCTCTTATAGTTTCCGAGATCTAGGTGTGCGGACAGACGGACATGGCTAGATCGTCTCAACTACTTTATGGGGTCGGAAAAGCTTCCTTCTGCCTGTCACATACATTTTGGCGACTTTAATATACCATTTCACCCTAAGGGTGTATGGTATAACAATTTGAAGAAAACAGAGTCGAAAATTACTTTTGAAAACGAGCGCATTCGTTGACTTTTTCTTGAAAATCCACGTCAATTTACGGTCCACTCATATACATGTATACTTAAATTAATAATCATAAAAACTTTCCGAGATCTAGGTGTGCGGACAGACGGACATGGCTAGATCGTCTCAACTACTTTATGGGGTCGGCAAAGCTTCCTTCTGCCTGTTATATGCATTTTGGCGACTTTAAAATACCATTTCACCCTAAGGTTGTATGGTATAACAATTTGAAGAATACAGAGTCGAAAATTACATTTGAAAACGAGCGCATTCGTTGTCTTTTTCTTGAAAATCCACGTCAATTTACGGTCCACTTATATACATGTATACTTAAATTAATGATCATAAAAACTTATATGATTTTTCAATACACATCGGCTGAAGGTTGTGTGTGCCGATTTCTTTGTGAAAATCTCGAAGAAGTCGATCTTGCGATACTGAAAGCCGACAAACTTCCATTCAACGAATGGCGTCTCGAGCGAATCCACCTAACGATCTCCGGCAGCGATGGCATCGTTCGTACCATCGACTTATTGCGAAGCTGATCTTTTCTTCTGTAAGACAAAGAATTCAGACTGTTTACGTGAGATTCCAGAAGCGTGCTACACCTGCTCTGTTTTCCAAGGCAGAAGGGCCCATTGTCCCTTTTTTTGTTCTCGTGTGTGTTGTAAAGCCCACATTCTTACGTCTTTGTTGTTTTGTTCCGGCAGCTCTCTCATATACATCTCCAACGACTAAACAATGGCTCAAAGAACACATACAGTGAAGGCATCGAAGGGGGAAATCAGATGTTCGCGAAAATCTGAGTCCTTCCGCTGCCGAGTCTGTCGTGGATTAAGAGGCTATGGCTGAACTTGGATTATGAGAATCCAAAACGACACACTTCACTTAACTGAATCCTCCAGACGAAGGACCGTTCCAGCACCAGCCTCTGATCCGATGCTGACACTGGCCACACTACTGCCGCACGGTTTGGGGCTGGACCCTGTCCACACTAAGTTCTATCATCAGCGGACTTTTTGTTAAGCAACTCCAGAATTGCGACAGCCATACAATGTCTTCAATGCTAGGAAGTATAGGAAGTAGGCGAAGACAAGGTTTGACTTGAAGTAATTTATTTGGGGCCGCAAGCCCAGTATTTATAGGGAGTCTTATGGCTAGTGTCCTTAACGGTACTTAAAGCTAAACATTGTGCTTAGGTTCTAATTAATGATAATCTGTTCCTAAAAGTATGTGGCCTATGTGCTATTCCTAAAAGTATACTACACCTCCTTTTTTTCAAAAAGAAAAATATATTTTTCTTATAGCAATTTTATTCTATCTAAGTGTACTGTTTGCTTTTTGTTTTTACTATCAGTAACTACTATGTTATTATTAGGATCTATGTTCTGTATTTTATATTTGCCTATGTATTTGTTTTCCAATTTGTGCCCTGTCTCATTCTTTAGAAGAATTTATTGTTCTTCAGTTAGTGATACTTTTTTTTGTGTTTTTATCGTATGTTTCCTTTTGTAATGCTTTACATTTTTCAATAAGAAATTTTGCTCTATTTTGTGCTATTTGCAATTTGAATTTTATTTCTTTATTGAAGTCATCAATATTGTAGATGGGATCTACAGTCTCAGATGAAAAAGGGACAGTGTTTAAGAATAAACATCGTGTTCATCTGAAGCGGCTCCACCAAATCAGATGCATTAAAGAAAATGTATACAAATGTACTTGTGTCACAAACAACTAACATAGCATATGACTTGAATTACAATCAGCCACACGCGTTGTGGGAAAAAACACTTGTAATTGTAAACTAACCCAAAACGATCACAACGGCAGGATGCCAAAGAGCCGACGCCGTGCCCAAAATAATAATAATTTTTCAACCCCCGAATACGTGGGTGTGACTCGTACTAGAATAAGATCTCCTTAAGAACAATTGTTACCTCCTAGAGCCTAAGAATTCGTATATAAGCTCCGTACTTTTGTAAATAAAATGAGTTCATATTTTGAGTTCAACGAATGAAGATCGGGTTATTCTTTCCTTCGCCCTGGAAGCCCTACTCATTTTGGTCCTTCGATAAAAAGGAACTCTGTAGTTTTCCCCCACCAGTGGGAAGAGACTCAGAGATTGAATCAGCTCTTTAAAGACTGGATTCTTATGCAGTGTAAATGCTAAGATCAGCTAAAGGTAGCAAAATAAAATAACTCTTGTTTTTTCCCACCAGTGGTAAGAGACAGAGTATAATACAAAAGCAAAATATTGCTTAATAAATAAAAAGTGCGTCCGTCCGAATTTAAAGGTAGTTTGGCTAGTGGAACAACTGTAATAATTTCGGCGACGGGAGTGTATTTGTGCGTGGCGTATTCGAAGCCCTAATATCGAAAATTAAAAAAAAAAATTTTGTTGTATAAGTAATATAAATGTTTATTTATATTTTTATTTTGATTTATTACAAGCCACAGTTTTGTGCGCTTGGAGTCCGAATTATAACTAACTAAACATTATTAAATAAACTACCCAAGAACCCCAAGCATTGGCCATAGGAATGCTGACACTGCGCCTCGTGCCGCTAGCAGCGGTCAACGTCTTGCGGGCCGGTTCATATTACCCAGACCGTGGGATCGCTGACCCAGCGATCGTGGCCACTGCCAAATGCAGTATTAGCTATATTCATTTGTCCATGTTAACTTATATATATACACATTGAGTTGCAAGTAGGCAACAAAGAATCAGCTGATCAGCTGCAAGGCAACTATTTAGAGTTGCAGAGACGAGAGAAGGACGGTGGCAGGCGCCCGCAAGACGTAAGAGAAGAGGCAAGCAAAGTCATGCCAAGAAGATTGATAGAGTGCCCCAAAGATTGCCCTGGGTCGCTGGAGAACGTACACTGCCAATATAAGGAAATCTGGTGCGATGACCGGCACCGGTACCGCCTGAGCCCAAAGGCTCTGGACAACAGCAGCTGAAAAAAAATAAAACGGCGAACTCTACCCATTGGCGGACAAGCAGCAGCAAACAGGATCATCAGATAAGATATAAATTAAAATAGTTATAATTACATCAACCTATTTTTATTATTATTATATACTTATTTCGGTATCCTAATATACGCATAAGAAAAAATGCTTTCTAATAAGGCTGACAAATTGTTAGGGAAGCAGTTAGAGTTGCATACAAGGTTAAAGCAGTTAAAAGCTTTACAAACTAGAAACTTAACTAGCAAGGTGATCGAGGAAGTAAAAGAGATAAGAAATCAATGGATACCTAATCATAACAAATTGCTACAGCAGGGGATCGATCATCAGTAATTCAGAGATAAAATTCATGAAGAAGTGTTAAAGATAGTTGCCAAAATAATTGCTACAGGAGAGTCAGAAAAACCAGGCACTAGTAAGTCGGTGTAAGTTGAAGCAGAAGCGAATATGTCAAAAATGGGTGATGATAGCAAAGGAGAGTCGCGCGGCAATGCGACCACCAGTAATGAGAACGCTAAAGTAAGCCAGGAAAAATTTGAAGAAAAGGTCCGTCAGCTCCAGCAATATTTGGACATGGTGAGCAAAGATTTACGTACGATAGACAATAGAACAGGGGAAATGTATATTAAGAAAATAAAATTCTTGTTTAGGAAAGTACAGGAGTAATGAAACGTTTAAAGAGGTCATAGAAGAATTGGAGTTCGACCTTCAGAATACCTTGGTAGCATTAGAAGAGAAAATAAACAATCAGAAAGATTTGAAAGTTGAGAATGGAACCGTGAGAAGCGAATTACCGGTGTTGCCAAAAATTCAGGTACCCACATTTTCTGGAGAGCCAAGAGAATGGGACCTGTTTGTAGAGTTATTTGCAGAATTAATTGAAAATAGAGAGGATCTAAATCTTACTCTTAAATTCAATTATTTTGAAACCGCATTAAAGGGGGAAGCGAGGAGCATGGTAGCTCATTTATTGTCAGGTTCAGCTGACAGTTATAGTGCCGCTTGGGAACTGTTGACCAAGCGGTATGCAAATAATCGGAGGGTATTTTCCGAACAATTAAATCGGAACGTTGATCTACCGATGATCAACAGTAAATCTGCAAAGAGTGTAAAAGGAGTGATTGACATAGTTAATGAGTCAGTGCACTTTATTAAAATAAAAGCAAATTTGTCCGATGAAGTTGACGTAATATACGCACAACTCATACTTAGGAAATTTGACAGGGAGGCTCTTCAATTGTGTGAGAGTCAGATTAGAAAAACAAGGCAGATACAAATGCTGATGTCATGGAATACTTGGAGCAAAGATATTGCTCGCTAAGTGCCATGAGGAAGGAAGAGAAAAAACCGGTGCAAAAAATGCCGGTTGCGGGTTTTAAAGATAGTTGTCCGATCTGCAAAGGTCCATGGCATAGCGCACCTCTGTGCTATAAGCTTAAAGCGCTAACACCTAAAGAAGGGGTGGAAATAGCCAAAAAAGTACAATTGTGTACACGATGTTTGAAGCATTCAAGCAACAAGAGATGCACCAAGGAAATGGTCTACTCATTATGCAGCAAGGGACACCATACCCTTCTTCATTTTGGGGAAAAACAGGCGAAGGTAAATACTTGTGTTACGGCACAACAAAAATTGTTGGCCACAGCCCTAATACAAGTTAAAACACACACAATTAATGAAAGCTCGCCATTAAAAATAGCAAACGTAGATATGTCAAAATGGCAAACTTACGTGCTGGCTGACACCACTTTTAATAAACCTGGTTGAACAGGGCTTCCAGGGCGAAGGAAAGAATAACCCGATCTTCATTCGTTGAATTCAAAATATGAACTGATTTTATTTAAAGAATTGTTGTGTATATAAATGAATTCTTAAACTCTAGGGAGTGACAATTGTTCCTTAAAATGCTTATTCTAATGTTTATATTTCATGCTCAGCGTTGGTTACTTGATACCGCGCCGCTGTTATAATCTTAAGTGATTTCCACAGAGTGTGGATGCATGTTTTGTTTGGTATTAAGCAATAATTGTCATATGAACTTTTATGACTAATTTTGTTTATGTTTTTGTTTCGTTTTGTAAATTTCTTTGGTCAATCTGATTTGGTGAAGCCAATTCAGATGAACACGATGTTTAATCTTTAACATTCTGCCAAGGGCAGTCAAATGCGACGTTTTGGAATTTATTTTTAAAATTAATTGTCTTATACAAATTTTCATTAATATTATCATTAGTAAGAAAACTATTGTTAAAGAAGCTTGAAAAGTTACATGATGGATACTCAAAACCTAGTTAATCTGATGTTCCTTTACCGATTGTAACTGACTTCCTATTCTTACCAATTCCGCTGTATAGTTTACTAAATTGGCTTCTACTGGATTTTATATTATTTTATATTTGGCATATTACTTATATCGCCCAATGCCTAATTTTTGGTTCGGGATATCTACCCACTGCTGATGTGCATTACTATGTTGACTTCTAGCCTTTTTATATGGTGGAATATTTAAAAAATAACTACTTTTACTTTTCGACTTGTTCCAATCTGATCTTTGCTCCACTTTTTTTTAAATATTGCTGATAGCTAAAATTTGAGTTGTTATTTTGTTTTTTCTTAGCTGTTGTCCTTTTATAACTATTTTACCTTGTCTGCCTTTTTTGTAATGCAGATTCGGACAATTTATTACCGGAATCTATTTTGACATTATTTTTTTTTTATAATCATTTAATTCAACCATTGCCATTTCAATATTCTTATTTTGTACTGGAATATATACCTTTTCTTCCATAGTTTTCACTTTACCTCCAAAGTGAGGTCCTGCCGGTGGGCATAAATTTATTTCTTTATTACTTTGAAAAATTATTTCTTTTACCTCAGCTTTTATCTTACCTCCAATGTGACGTCCTGCTGGAGGAGTCAAATGCGGACTTATTTCTTGAATTTTGTTGTTGAGTTTGTTTTGAATTGTATTGGATTTATTTTCACGTTTACCTTTGTTCTTCTCCCAACGCTGTTGCATACCTGTGGCATCTATTGTTGTTGCCACTACACATTTATTACTTTCCGATTTGGTGCATCCCGAGACGATCCAACCAAATTAAGTATTTTGACCTAGTAGGCCATCAATCTTTGTAACTCCCCCTTTTAAGATTTGGGTATATACGTTTCTCCCATTATTATATCAACCTTACCAGGTTTATTAAAGGTAGGATCAGCTAGTACGTAGGATTGCCATTTTGACATATCCACGTCTACCGTTTTTAATGGAAGAGCTTTAATTATCTTTGGCAACACAATCGCCTCAACGTTAAGATGTCTTTTTCAGGGATTTCGCGTCTTCACATCTATTTTTACCTTATATTTTGATTTTGTGGCTTTTATTGAGGACACGCCCCTTATTTCTGTGTGTTGTTTAATTTTAGGTAATTTTAATATTTGAGCTGCCTCTTCAGACAAAATGGTGCTCTGTGAACCATTATCAATAAGGGCTCTTAGAGTCTTATATCCTCCATTTACATTTTTTACTTGTATTAGGGCTGTGGCCAACAGTGTGGGTTGAGCCGTTATACAAGTATTAACTCTCTCCTGTATTTCTTCAAAATGGAGTAGAGTATGGTGTCCTTTACTGCACAACGAACAGACCATCTCATTAGTGCATTCTTTATTGCTTGAATGGTTCAAGCATCTTGTGCACAGCTGAACTTTTTTGGCCGTTTCATACCTTTCCATAGGTGTCAAATTTAAATTTAAATTTATAGCACGTATACGCTTTATGCCCACCAACTTTGCAAATCGGACAGTTATCTTCAAAAGCCGCATATGAAACCACTTTTTGCGGGTTTTTCTCTTCTTTCCTCATGGCACTTAGTGAACAATATCTTTGCTCCAAGTATTCCATGATATCAGATAGCATTTGCATCTGCCTTTTTTTCCTAATCTGACTCTCATACAATTGTAGAGACAACATCATCGGACAAATTTGCTTTAATTTTAATTTTGCGGATTCACTGTTGGAAAATACCCTCCGATTATTTGCATACCGCTTGCTTAACAATTCCCAAGCAGCATTATAATTATCAGCTGAACCTGACAATAGGTGAGCTACCATGCTCTTTGCTTCGCCCTTTAACACGGATTTTAAATAATTGAACTTAAGAGTAGGGCTCAAATCCTCTCTTTTTATACCCTTGCAGAGGGTATTATAAAATTGGTCAGATGTTTGTAACGCACAGAAGGAGACGTTTCCGACCCCATAAAGTATATATATTCTTGATCAGCATGAGAAGCTAAGTCGATATAGCCATGTCCGTCTGTCCGTCTGTCCGTCGGTGCGTACGCGTTTTACTCAGCCATCTTAAGAGCTATCGGGATGAAATTTTTTTTGGGAGCTTTTTTTTACCCGGGTGAGATAAAGTATGAAAATCTTTGGGATCGGACCACTATATCATATAGCTCTAGAAGAAACATTTTTGCAAAAATTGGAGTATCCCCATGAAATTTACCAATATGATAGTAATAGATATAAAATCTCAGATCCCAAAATTTGAATCTGATCCGATAAATAGAACACAAGTTACAGTCAATATAAATCGGTTCAAACGCTGCCGGCAGCGCTGCTTGCTGCCTACTACTGCCATCATCAAATCAACAGAGCACACGCATACACACACAGACGCAACGCTACATGAACTGTATGTGTATGCGTGCCGTGCTTTGCTTAGAAAATGATGGAAGAAGAAAAACATGTGGTAAAAAGAGAAATAATATTTTGTTTGTGTATTGATGAATTGAGTTGCAGGGAAAGAAATTTCAAAAAGGAAAAATATTATTGCCAAGTATACTGCAAGGGTATATAAACTTCGGCATAGCCGAAGTTAGCTTCTTTGATATTTTCAATTAATTCCCCAAACAATTCCACAAACAGGTCCCATTCTCTAGGCTCTCCAGAAAATGTGGGTATCTGAATTTTCGGCAACACCGGTAGTTCGTCTCTCACGGTTACATTCTCAATTTTAAAATTTTCCTTATTGCTCATTTTCATTTCTAACCTTGACAATGAATTCCGGACATCAAACTCTAAATCATTAGCGGAAGTTGACGATACTATGCGCAGTACGTTCAAGTGGCCCCTAAGACTCCAGGACAAAGCCTGTTACGCGCGAGCCCAAGCAGATAACTGCCCACCTCCCACCCGACCGACCGAGGGGTGCAGCCGTATAACGCACGGCACGAATCGCGTGGACAAATACACAAGAGAAAAAACAGACAAACAAATAATACTATAGTTATCTATTACTAAATGGGATAGGTTAGATGTTTTAAGCATATTGATAGAAAACTCTGAGCTGATTACAGGGAATAGAAGGTTGTAATCAGAGCAGAGGACCCTAAAAGGTTCATGCATGGCATAGTTAGAAGAACAACAACTAAGGGATAAAGGTATCAAAGGATGTCTACCCCATCTACATGGTACCGACAGATTTACCTGAGCTAATAACTCAGGCGAGTCGATATCACCAATTAGGAGCTTGTGTATAAAAATGACACCATGCATAGTTCTACGGTTAGTTAGGGAAGGAAGGTTAATCAAGAGAAGTCTACTAGAATACGAAGGCAAATTAAAATTGCGATCCCAGCTTAAGCCACGAAGAGCAAATAGCAAGAACTGCTTTTGAACGGATTCAAGTCTAATCTGGTGCGACTCATATTGAGGTGACCAAATGTAAGATCCATACTCTAAAATAGGTCGGACAAGCGCAGTAAAAAGAACTTTAGTTGTATAGGGGTCATCGAATTCTTTTGACCATCTTTTAATGAAACCCAGGACACTCATGGCCTTTGAGACCGTGGTGGAAATATGGGTGTTAAAATTTAACTTATGGTCCATAAGTACGCCCAAATCATTCATATTATTTAGACGTTCTAAAGGGCTATTGTTTAGAAAATAAGTGACCAGTTGAGGAGAGTTACGAAAAAAAGTCATTACCTTACATTGGGTAGTGTTAAGATTTAGTAGATTAAACTGGCACCAGGATTGAAAGTTTTTAAGATCAGCTTGTAGCCGACTAAATGAATCTGTATCTTTATACGTAAGACAAAGCTTGACATCGTCAGCATACATAAGCACACGCGAATGAACAATGACTGATGGAAGATCGTTAATGAATAGTGTGAAAAGCAGAGGGCCAAGATGACTACCTTGAGGTACACCAGAAGTCACAGGAATGGAAACGGAAAAAGAAGACTTAAAAAGTACCTTCTGTTTTCTATTTGTTAAATATTCTCGAACCCAAGATAGGAAAAGGGGTGGAAACCAAATGTCGCTCAGCTTCGAAAGTAATAGGGTATGATTAAGGGAATCAAAAGCTTTGCTGAAGTCAGTGTATATGACATCAGTTTTTTACCATTTTTGAACCCCTTGATAATTATTGATGTAAATTCTAAAAGGTTAATGGTTGTAGATCTACGTTTCACAAACCCATGTTGGGATGGCGAAATAATAGAGCTGCAAAAATGTTGCAATTGAGAATTTATAATTTTCTCAAAAGCTTTCGGAATAGCGGACAATTTTGAGATACCCCTATAGTTAGAGGCTTCGGACTTTTTGCCATTTTTATGCAGAGGAATGATATACGACTGCTTCTAAATAGATGGAAAAGAGGAAGATTCGACAGACAATAGAAACAATTTTAAAATGGGTTTACATAATGCGTTTGCACAGAACCTGAGTACACATCCAGGAAGACTATCTGGCCCCGGAGAATAAACGGGTTTAACTAATTTAAGTTCGCTAAGAATAGAACCTTCATCAATCACTGGATTGAAAATGCAATTAGCTTTTTCTAAATGATAAGGATACGGACTTGCTCGATATTCCGCTGAGGAATAAGTTGTTTTGAAAAAACTCGCAAACATATCGGCAATTGCCTGACAGTGCTCGCTTTTTTATTTTGAAAAGACAAAAAAGATGGGTGCACAGAGGTCTTACGTTTAGAATTAACAAAATTATAAAATTGTTTAGGGTCAGAAGAAAACTGAAGCTTACACCGCTGAAGATAATTCTTATAGCATTGTGTATTAAGCATCATGAATTTTAAACGAGCGACTGTATACAGAGCATAGTCTGATGAACGACGTGTTTTTTGAAACTTCTTATAATATCGTGTCTTCACATTTTTCAAATTGCACAGCTCACGAGAGAACCAGGGAGGTTTGTTAAGCCGCTCCAGCCTACCAAGAGGCACACAAATATCAAAGAGTGAATTCAGAGTATCATAGAAAAAACGAACAGGTGAGTTCATATCTCTACAATTGTACAGATAAGACCAATCGGTAGTAGCGATGTTTTCATTAAGGCTGGCAAAGTCAGTTTTACGAAAGCACCTAGTTAGAGGTAACTTATTTGAACCAACTAATGGTGAAAGCAAGGGCAGATCAATTTTTAAATTTAATGTAGGATGAAATTTGTCTTCTGGAAGAACAAATGGTTCGATCCTAGAAACCTCACAATAAGAAGAATCCAATACAAAAATAAGATCTAACGATTTTCCATTAGAATTTAAGACAGGATTGACTTGGGATAAAGATAAGCCTAGAAGGCCATCAATAAAGACAAAGAGGGCAGCAACATGGTACATTCATCTGTTGTTGACCATGCTAAGGCGGGTAAATTAAAATCACCTAAAACTATGAACATGTCTTGACTGGAAACCAAAGAGGAGACAAACTGAATTGCCTCTAAATGATTTGAATATACCACTATGTCTGACAATGGTGGAATATAGGAACAAGTAATAAAAGCATTAAAAGATTTAAAATTTACTTTAACACCGACAAACTCATTCTCCTGGGTACTAGAAAATTGAATTATTTCAGATGATAAAGCAGCATCAACAGCTATCAGAACGCCACCACCTATGCGAGAAATCCGGTCACGTCTGAATATAGAAAAGTTTGTGGGAAAAACCGATGCATCAGCAATATCAGGTTTAAGCCACGTCTCTGTAAAAGCTAGAATGTTATGCTCCAAAGAAAGACTATCTACATAGAGATTAGGAAGTTTAGATTTCAGTCCTCTAACGTTCTGGTAACCCAGGTTAAGGGACGAAGCTAGTTTTTTGACACACCAGCAGATGCTGATGTGGCAGGAATAGTATTAGTTGTTGTTGTTGGCAAGCGAATCGGTTGCCGATTTTTCTTTTTTACAGTATATTCCTTAACTATTATATGTTTCGGCCAAAAATCTTCTCGACATATGGTGTCGAAGATATTGGCAGAAACACAATTTTAAAGGACGAAATGTCCCGAGAATAAGAAAATTTAAACTTCTCCACCGCAATATTCGAGACGTTAACTTTCTTCCGAATATAGGCTATTACATCATCAGATGTGACAACAGGGTCTAGCCTAGAAACAAATATATGTTTCTTTGGTGGTATGCCAACGAGAGGGCGCGGTCCCGAAGCGTCAGCCGCAGCAGTAACGTTGGACAAGTCACCCACTGCAGCAGTCAACTTGTTTACGGGGCCCTCGATACTTTTAGAACTATCGGTAATTTCCATTGGAATGGGTAATTGCCCCGACTTATCGGACACTACAATAGGCATCGTTTTTAAGAGATCATTCCCAGGTGATATCGGTAATTCCTTACTAATAGCATTCACAAAAGGGCTCTTAACCAAAAGGGCTCTTTATCAAAAAATTAAATTTATTTTAAACAAGGAAATACAAAAAATAAAAAATAGAAATTCTAAAGGTAAAATTTATGTGAATAAAAATATATACTGACCAGTTCTGACACAAGGGTTAATGTGCAGAGTAAGCCTTCACAACTAAAGAATTAAAAGAGATTAAAGCACAAAAACAAAAACACGTATCACAGAGTCGCGGGTAGGCAAAAGAAGAGAGCGCAAATCAATCAAGAATAGGAAAGAGCGGGACAGCGCGTCAAATTGAACACATGCAACAACAATTTGTACGCAAGAGCGCGAGAGTTAGTTAAAAACGGTAAAGACACAAGAGCAAAAGAGATAAGCAAAACAACAACACCGCTAATACGAGTATTGTTATAAGTTTTGATTATATTTAAATTTAAACAAAAGCGACAGCAAGAATTCGCGAAATGAAAATAAAATTCGAATGCTGAAATTATTATTAATTAATTAAAACGATAATAAATTTAAAAGTTATGGAAAAGTATTTAATCGCGAGAAAAAATAAAAGTTTATAAGCGCAAGAAAAACACGTCCGTCCTCTGCAACGAGTGAAAGTTTCCTTTTTTTTTATCATCTACAGCATACTTAACTTTTGCATCTTTTGTCAATACCTGGCACGCCTGTGCTTTCTCCCATAAATAATTAATTTTATTAATATATATTATCCATGTCCCGTTGCCTGTCGACTTCAACTCTACTGCCTCCAAATTTTCCTGAAGCTGTCGGACTCTATCCATAAATATCTCCTGGCTAACCTTAGCGTTTTCATTACTGGAGGTCGCATTCCTGCGCGACTCTCCTTTGCTATCATCACCCATTTCTGACATATTCGCTTCTGCTTCAACTTACACCGACTTACTAGTGCCTGGTTTTGCTGACTCTCCTGTAGCTATTATTTTGGCAACTATCTTTAACACTTTTTCATGAATTTTATCTCTGAAATACTGATGATCGATCCCCTGCTGTAGCAATTTGTTATGATTAGGTATCCATTGATTCCTTATCTCTTTTACTTCCTCGATCACCTTGCTAGTTAAGTTTCTAGTTTGTAAAGCTTTTAACTGCTTTAACCTTGTATGCAACTCTAACTGCTTCCCTAACAATTTGTCAGCCTTATTAGAATAATAATAATAAAAATAGGTTGATGTAATTATAACTATTTTAATTTATATCTTATCTGATGATCCTGTTTGCTGCTGCTTGTCCGCCAATGGGTAGAGTTCGCCGTTTTTTTTTTTTCCTCAGCTGCTGTTCTCCAGGCCCTATGGGCTCAGGCGGTACCGGTGCCGGTCATCGCACCAGATTTCCTTATATTGGCAGTGTACGTTCTCCAGCGACCCAGGGCACTCTTTGGGGCACTCTATCAATCTCCTTGGCAGGAATTTGCTTTCCTCTTCTCTTACGTCTTGAGGGCGCCTGCCACCGTCCTTCTCTGCAACTCTAAGTAGTTGCCTTGCAGCTGATCTGCTGCTTCTTTGTTGCCAACTTGCAACTCAATGTGTATATATATACAACAAAAATTTTTTTTTTAATTTTCGATATTAGGGCTTCGAATACGCCACGCACAAATACACTCCCGTCGCCGAAATTATTACAGTTGTTCCACTAGCCAAACTACCTTTAAATTCGGACGCACGCACTTTTTATTTATTAAGCAATATTTTGCTTTTATATTATACCCTGTCTCTTACCACTGGTGGAAAAAAACAAGAGTTATTTTGTTTTGCTACCTTTAGCTGATCTTAGCATTTACACTTGCATAAGAATCCAGTCTTTAAAGAGCTGATTCAATCTCTGAGTCTCTTACCACTGGTGGTGGAAAACTACAGAGTTCCTTTTTATCGAAGGACCAAAATGAACAGGGCTTCCAGGGCGAAGGAAAGAATAACCCGATCTTCATTCGTTGAATTCAAAATATGAACTGATTTTATTTAAAGAATTGTTGTGTATATAAATGAATTCTGAAACTCTAGGGAGCGACAATTGTTCTTAAAAATGCTTATTCTAATGTTTATATTTCATGCTCAGGGTTTTTTACTTGATACCGCGCCGCTGTTATAATCTTAAGTGTTTTCCACAGAGTGTGGATGCATGTTTTGTTTGGTATTAAGCAATAATTGTCATATGAATTTTTATGACTTATTTAATCTTAAATACTGGCAGGGTCGATATGATAATAGGGGTAGACGTATACTCCCACATCTTAAAAAGTGGAGTTGCCAAGATTAATGGCCTACTAGGACAAAATACTCAATTTGGCTGGATTGTGTCGGGATGTACGAAGTCAAAAGGAAATGAGTCTATAGTAGCTACAACAATAGATATCACAGATATGGAGCGTTTTTGGGAAACGGAGGCAGATAAAAATGATGATACAGAAGCTAGCGAATGTGAAGAAAATTTTAACAAGACTACTAGGATTGATGCCTCAGGAAGATATGTAGTAACGATTCTGTTTAAGCAAAAAAAGGGATTTAGGTGACTCGAAGGCGCAGGCAACTGCGCGATTTCTTAACTTGGAGAAAAACTTCCAGAAAAATCCAAAATTTAAGGAGGAGATTACGAAAAATTCATTAACGAATATGTGGAGTTGGGCCATATGATCGAAACTAAGGAGGAAGGTGCTTATTACCTGCCACATCAAGCAGTAGTAAAGGAAGCAAGTCTGACAACTAAATTAAGAGTTGTATTTGACGCTTCCGCGAAAACCACGAATAACAGAAGTCTCAATGATGTGATGTGGATCGGGCCGCGACTTCAAAAAGACATATTCGACATAATAGTAAAGTGGCGAAAATGGCAGTACGTAGCATCTGCAGATATTGAAAAAATGTATCGACAGATAAACATTGATCTAAACGATCAAAAATATTTGCATATTTTGTGGAGAAATTCACAGGAGAAAAAATTAAGAATATATAAATTGACAACAGTAACGTACGGTACGGCATCAGCACCTTATTTAGTTACAAGGGTATTTGCAGAGATAGCAAACAGATGTCAGGATAAAGTGGTTAGTGAAATTATCCGAGATGAATTCTACATGGATGGTTTAATGACTGGAGGTAATACCGTACAAGAATCAAAACACAAAGTTCAGCAGGTTTCCAGAGAGCTGGAAAAAGCAGGAATGAATTTGAGAAAATGGATTTCGAATAAGTCCGAAATTGTTGAAGAGGTTATTGATACAGACGATAATAAAGTATTAAAAATTGATGAGAACGAGGCAATTAAAACCTTGGGGTTGCAGTGGGAACCAATTAAAGACGAGTTTAAGTTTAAGGTACACTGTGACGAGAGCAGGAAGGTGAATAAAAGGGGTGTGCTATCCACACTAGCCAAGATTTATGATCCACTAGGTTGGCTAGCACCAGTAACGGTAGTAGGCAAGTTATTTATGCAGATGTTGTGGCTAGCTGAACAAAATTGGGATCAAGAGTTGTCCGATAACGAAACAACAGAATTGAAATCCTTCAGGGATAATTTGGTGTATCTGGAAGAAGTCAGATTACCCCGATGGATCAAGACACAGCCTAATAGGTTGTTACAGATTCATGGGTTTGCTGACGCTTCAGAGAAGGCATATGCAGCGGTAGTATATGCTAAAGTAGGTGAAGCAGTTACCTTAATAGCCAACAAAAACAAAGTTAATCCAATCAAAAATAGGAAGACTATTCCTAAATTGGAATTATGTGCAGCATACCTGCTATCGCAATTGCTACAAAGAGTCCAGCAATCTATGGCTGTTCCATCTGAAATATATGCTTGGAGTGACTCTACTATTACACTGTGCTGGATAAAGAACGGTGCTAGTAAGGAAAAATTTGTAAGGCGTCGCATAGAGGATATCCTAAAAATCAAAAAAATAACATGGAACCATGTAAAATCTGAAGATAACCCTGCAGATGTAGCTTCAAGGGGTATTTGTCCAAATAAGTTGAAAGATTGTGAATTGTGGTGGAAAGGTCCAAAGTGGCTCGGGGAGGCAAAAGATAAATGGCCTAAACAAAAAACAGACGATGACAAGATTATGGTAAATTCCGTACTATTAAATACAGAGAGTAGTATTATGCAGGAGCTGATTGAAAAGTATTCCTGTATGAATAAGCTGACCCGAATTACGGCATATGTATTAAGATTTAAAAAAAGAGATAAAGTGTACCCATATACTTAACCATCAATGAGCTTAAATATGCTAAAAATTTTATAATTAAACAGCATCAGGCATATCAATTTAGCAGAGAGATATCAGGTCCATTTTTGGACAACGATGGAATATTACGCGTGGGGGGAAAATTACAAAATGCCAACATATGTTTTGACACTAAGCATCCTGTGATTTTGGATAAATCACATCTAACAATGCTGTTGATTAAAAATGCCCATTTAGTAAACCATACAGCAGAGTTGGTAAAAATAGAAAGTCAGTTACAATCGGTAAAGGAACATCAGAATGACTAGGTTTTGATCGTCCATCATGTAACTTTTCAACTTAATAAAAATAAAAGAATCACAATCGCCTCAGTTGGCGGCCCCTAGCAGAATGTTTAAGAATAAACATCGTGTTCATCTGAAGCGGCTCCACCAAATCAGATGCATTAAAGAAAATGTAATACAAATGTACTTGTGTCACAAATAACTAACATAGCATATGACTAGAATTACAATCAGCCACACGCGTTGTGGGAAAAAACACTTGTAATTGTAAACTAACCCAAAACGATCACAACGGCAGGATGTCAAGTGGCCGACGCCGTGCCCAAAATAATAATAATTTTTCAACCCCCGAATACGTGGGTGTGACTCGTACTAGAATAAGATCTCCTTAAGAACAATTGTTACCTCCTAGAGCCTAAGAATTCGTACAAGTTAAGACCAGGCATGCTATAAACCTATAAATATTTTATGACCGCACCCACACTCATCTTACAATAGTCAAGACTCGTCATAATGGGCATCGGCACAAACAATAACTACCAGACTAAACATTCCTATGGGAATGGTGTCGTGTTCAGTACATCAGACAGCAAGTCGCCCAATTCTACAATTCGTCAATAAACAGATCAAGTTCGGTACACCAGACTTCAAGTCGCCTAAATCAATTCATCGATAAACAGATCCCACGCCAGCGTTGGACTTTTGGACTCAGCAGACGTCGCTGTCACCAATGACGCCCAATACCAGAGGCTTTATCCAAACATAATCGATCAACCCAAAATCAGTCTTCAACCTGAGTGCAACTTGTAACTTCGTTGGAGCTCCGCGATCCTTGTTCATAGTAGTTGTCTTAAAGTCTTCCAGTAAATTAAAAGATTTGTGAACGTAAAACTAATAAACATTTTTAAATAAATTTTATTTTTTTTCCTACGGAAAACAAGGAAAGCGTTAATTGGCGCCCGAGCAGGGACCCTGCTAAATAAAACTTGATCGAGTGTTAGTGATAGATATCAGTGATCGTGACCAATAAAACGCGTTAAATGCCTTAAGTGTCGAAGAAAATAAAAACATTGTATCGAACTAGGCTAAGAATCAGACAGGGTCAAAATTCAATCGCTGCAATTTCCTCCAAGATCCGTTCAGACGAAAAGTTATAACCCGAAAGTGTTTGCCCAGGAGCGTTAGTATCTTCAACGTTGGAAAAGCGAGCCCTCCTACAAGCCGATCAGTAAAGCACCGAAGATGCTAGTAATAATGTAAGTTAAGAAGAATAGATTTAAGAGAAAATTGTGAATCAAAACGAAAGTTAAAAAGAAAAAAAGAAAATCAATCAGTTAAATCCTAAAAAAGGAAACAAAAGAATTATAAGAAGAAAATCAGTTAGCTAAGTTTTAAAAGAAAAACAAAAGAATCAAAAGAAGAAAATCAATTAGTTAAGTTTTTTTACAAAAAAAAAAGAAAAAATCAACTAACCCTTAAAATATTTATCCTTACTAACAATTATCCTGTGAACCAAAAGCCATTTCCAACTGCGCCGCGAACTTGCCTATTCTTACAAAAAAACCTGATTACATATTCGACGCGATTGTGTTACGTATCTGTTGTTGTTTTAAGTGAAATACTTCACCTTTTAAATTGAAAAATGCCTGATGATAGTTGGGTAAAAGCCTCAGTTCTTCAGCCAGGAAAACGTCAAGCTACAGAGCCACAAATGGCATCAACCTCAGGTTCTGCAGGTGGAAATATAGAAGCAGTTTCTATCCAAGGCTTAGATGCAGCTATAGATGTTATATTAGCAGCTAGAATGGAGAATTATATTGAGCGCTTGAACTCGTCGCAATCAGAAAACCCAGTATATAAAGACATAACTCCAAGTTTAAATGACAATTGGAACGATTTGGAAAGGGTTCCAGATTTAGTGAAAGGACTTAGAGAATTTTCAGGGAATCCAGCAGAGTTTACAACATGGTTTTCTACAGCTTCACGCATAATGGAGGTTTTTGCTCCCTTACAGGGAACACCAAAATATTTCGCGATACTGTTGACGGCTAGAGACAAAATTTCCGGTCATGCAGACTCAGTGTTGAAAGCAAATGATACCGCATTGCATTGGGATGCAATCTCGAAATGTCTTTTAGAAGAGTATTCGGATAGACGAGATCTAGGTACACTGGAATACCAATTATTTTCCATGAGCCAGAAGAATAGTACCATCCATGAATTCTATTTTGCAGTCCACCAACAAATGTCCTTAATTATTGATCAAATCAAGAATATGGGACACAGCCCAGAAGTTAGAATGGTCATGTCAAAACAAATAAAGGACAGAGCTTTAGATACTTTTATTAGAGGCTTGAATGGTGACTTAGTAGACAGATTAAGTATGGCGCAGCCTCTTAATCTAAAACATGCATTGCAATTAATAGATGCAGTAGATAATAAACGCGCCAAAAATTCTATTGGCCTCAGTTATCAATACCCTCGTCCGAATATATCACATAAACCAGTACAACACAATAAGAACAATATGTTCCCTCAACCAACGTACCCTCCAGTACTTCCCCCTAAACCACACATTAATACAAACTGGTATAACCCCAGACAGATACAGAGCTATAATATTCCTCAGAATAATCCGTTCCGAAATAATAACCAGCCATTCTTTAATGCACCACCTAGACCATTCACCCCGAAACCGCAACCAAAGCCCACTCCAATGGAAGTAGACGGTTCCATCATGACCAGAAAAGTAAACAACATAAACAGACCAAATACCAATCCCTCACAACAGCCAATTTTGTTGAAAAGAGTAAACCAGCCTATAACAAATTTTCCGAATAAAATTCAAAGACAGTTCCACATTGGAGCTGAAGCACAAAATGAATCATATAGTACTCCAATGCAAGAAGAACCTCAGGTTAATATGTCCGAAGTTCAGTCCGAATATCAAGAGCAAGATGATTATTTCCAATTAGTCCCATATTCACAGTTTTCAGAGTATCAGCAACAGCAAGAATATTTCACCGCTCAAGGTGATATGTCCGAGTTAATTCCACAAAATAAAGAGGTATCACAAACCATAGATCCTCTCCCACAAATTGAGGATACTGTCAATTTTTTAGGATGAAATGTTCCTCTTTGCCGTACTTTGTAGTCCGGGACAAAGACGGAACAGTATACAATTTTTTAATAGACACCGGTTCAAATAAAAATTATATCCAACCAGAAATAGCCAGAAATGTAAAAACAAACGAGCACGAGTTCTATGCGAGAACTGTAAGTGGACGCATCCTAATTTCGGAACATGTCCACTTGGGTCTTTTCAATGAACCCAACAAACCTATAATCTTTTTTCTACTGCCAAATTTGGAATCGTTTCATGGAATCTTAGGCAACGATACATTAAAAGAACTTAATGCCATTATAGATGTGGGAAAAAATTTATTATTTTATTTTTTTATTTATTTTATTTTATTTATTTACGTCAACTAAAGACAGATAGTAATTAATTGAAAAAGATAGCTTAGCTATATACACAACTAAACATCCCCGACCCGGTGGTGGTGTTTTATTTGCATAAGGTGCAAGCTATGCCCCGATTCACAGCCAATGTGGTCAGGGATGAGTTGCAGCCAATCCAAGTCCAGAATATTTTCATTGGTTTCGCTGTAGATGATTAAAAAGTATAGCGCGAAGAGAAGTCACAGAAAGATGAGGAGAAATTAGGTGAGAAAGGTTGTTAAAAGATTGGCAAAGAACACGAAAAGGTTCGTGAAGAGAGTAGTTAGTCAGACATCTACTAAGGTAAATAGGAAAAAAGTTTCTGGTCCGACGTGAGGGAACACAAAAATATAGCGTACTTAGTAAATTAGTAGAAATGACTTCGCCGTTGACTAGTTTATGGAGAAAGAGAATGCCAAAAACGAGCCTACGGTTGTAAAGTGAAGGAAGATTAATAAGAAGAAGTCTGTCAGAATAAGAAGGTAGGCGAAGACTCGGGTCCCAATTAAGACCGCGTAACGCAAACTTAAGGAATTGCTTCTGTACCGATTCAATACTACGCTGGTGAACATCATATTGCGGGTTCCACACTGGCGAGCAATATTCGAGAATAGGGCGAACTAACGAAGTGTATAAAACCTTTGTTACATAGGGATCATCAAATTCTTTGGCCCAACGTTTAATAAAGCCAAGAAGGCTGCATGCTCTATTGACAATTAAAGCAATATGAACATTAAATGAAAGTTTTGGGTCAAACATAACGCCTAAGTCTTTAAAGGCTGGTACACAATCTAACAGAACAGACAAACGACTGAAAGTCATAAAAGAACACTTAGAGGCATTAAGGTGTAATTTATTAACGTGGCACCAATCACAGAACGCATCGAGATCAGATTGCAAGTACTGTTGGAAAGAAGGATCATTATAGGAGTAACAAATCTTGACGTCATCCGCAAACATGAGCACGCGTGAGTGAACCAAGGCCAAGGGTAAATCATTTATAAACAAAGTAAATAACAGTGGGCCCAGATGATTGCCTTGGGGTACACCTGACGTAACTTGAATAGTTTTAGATATTGAGGAACGAAAAGACACCTTTTGGGTTCTGCCAATAAGATACGACTTTAACCAAGCCAACAGTTTCGGGGAAAAACCCATGATGTTAAGTTTCGCGAGAAGCATAGAATGATCAACCGTATCGAAAGCCTTACTAAAGTCAGTATAAATAACATCAGTTTGACACTTTTTACGGAAGCCATGGTGTACAAGGGTAGTCAATTCTAAAAGGTTAGTAAGCGACGAACGACCTTTCATGAAGCCATGCTGACAAGGAGAAATAGTGGATCTGGATAGGTGTTGAAGGGAAGATGTAATAATTTTCTCAAACAGCTTTGGTATTGCCGAAAGTTTGGCAATGCCACGGTAGTTAGAAACATCCGATTTGCTACCCTTTTTAAAAAGCGGAATAATAAAAGACTCCTTCCAAATATCGGGAAAGCTACAAGTCTCACTCGATATAAAGAATAACCGAGATAAAGGCTTAGATAGGGAAATCGAACACATTTTAAGGATGCAACTAGGTATATTATCAGGACCGGGAACGAAGGAAGACGTCATAGATGACAAGCTAGAGATAATACAGTCTTCAGTAATACCAGGAAAAAACATACAATTTAAATGTGGGATTGAAAAGGGATAGGTTGTGGGATCCGAAACAGTAGTAAAATAAGTCGACTGAAAGAATTTAGCAAACAGATCTGCAATATCTGAGTCATTATTAGCAGTCTGGTCATTAAGTCTGAAGGTGGAAGGTAGTACATTAGAGCGTCTTTTGGAATTAACAAAGTTGTAAAATCTTTTGGGGTTCTTATAAAATTCAACCTTACAGCGAACGATATAATTATTGTAGCATTGAGTGTTTAAAAGACAAAATTGAGATTTGGCTATACAGTAATTTGCATAGTCAAGTCGCGAACCAGTTTTTTTAAATCTTTTAAAATATCTCGATTTAATATTGCGGAGATTAGAGAGCCTACGTGTGAACCAGACTGGCGCGCTGGAGACGGTAGAGACATTCACATAAGGAACGCATTTATCAATTAGAGAATTAAGAGCAGAGTAGAAAAACTTCACTGCACAATCTATATCGCAGCACTCAAATAGAAATGACCAATCAAAAGAGAAAATAAGGCTATTAAGAAGATTGCAATTTGATTTACGAAAACATCTACGACGAGAATTTGCGATGTTATTAAATGATTTAGTAACGGAATTGTAAGAAATAGTAACTTCAATGGTAGGGTGATAAGGATCTTCAGGTTTCACTAGGGGCTGTGTTCGGGATACAGCACTAACAGTGGGATCAGAGACAAAAACAAGATCACGGATTCTTTTAGAAGAGTTAAGGAAAGAATTCAACTGATATAGCGGACATTCAAGTAGGCAATCAAGAAAAACATGTTGAGATGAAGGAATTAGGAAAGATAGATTATCATCAACAAGCCAAGAAATATTAGGCAAGTTGAAATCACCTAAAACTATAAGGAAATCACGATCTTTAAGACTATTAAAAATAGTTTGCAAAGCATCAGCATGGTGCATATAGGTCATGATATCAGAAGCTGGAGGAATATATGAACAAGAAATATATAAGCTAAAGTTGGAACATGTAACTTCGACGCAAATAAACTCAACACCTAAGGGCAGATCAATCGGCACGACACTTGAACACAGATTCGAGTTAACAGCAATGAGTACTCCACCGCCACGACGACCAACACGAACAGAACAGGTTCGAGAGCTTGGTAAGAAGTCCTCTTACATTTTGATAATGAATGCAAAGGCTAGAAGTTATTAGTTTTTTGAAGCAGAAGATAAATTAGGAAGGTGGACAGGCAACGGACAGGAGCGCTTATTGGGCGCAAACTTGTGTACAACTAGGCCCTCTGGCCAGAAATTAGTGTCAACCATAGCTGAAAAATACTCATTTGGTACTGTAATTTTAAAAGAGGAGATTTCGCGAGGCCTTGAAAACTTAAACTTTTGAATTAAAACCTTAGCAGGGCATATATTACCAATGTAAGCTGCCACAGACGACTCAGAAGTATCTGGAGCAAGCCTAGAGATAAATAATTGTTTGCGATGAGGCACTACAGTTAGTGGAGGCGGAGGAGCATTGGGATCCGCAAGTGATTGAGAGCTAGCATGATCCTGTGATTGATCAGAGTTCCCGTGAGGGATAGATTGAGGTACACCAGGGCTTGTAATGGGTACTTCAATCTGAAAAGAAGAACATAAAGAGGGACAAGAAGATGGTGTAGGCGAAAGTAAAATGGGAGACGATGTAATAGAGAGTGCTGGCGACTGCTTACGAGGCAACTCAAGGGTACATTTCTTGGGTAACTTCTCAGAAGGTGGATTAAACTTTAATTGCGACAATAAATGTACGCTAGATTCACACTCGTTAGACAGCTGTTTGGCCAGTTTGTTTAAAGAAAGAAACTTTAAACGAAGATCCCTATACGGCTAAAATCAAGCTGCTGGCTGGCACAAGATGGGCAAGTCCAGCGCATTAAGCCAAGCTCTGGCTTAGACACAGACAAACCAGAAAATTTGTCGTAGTCGCGGCCATTGAGGCCAGCACATTTTAAGTGAATAAGAATATCGCAGAGCCAACACGATATTGCTCTATACTGATCATCAAAACGATCAGAATGCTTGCAAGTAGGTAGACAACAAGCCATTGAAACGTCAAAAGGAACACAAGGCAAAAATATATACAAAATTTAAAATTTAAATACAAAGCACTAAGATAATTATCGATATAAAATCAATAAATACAAATAAAACAAAGAGACAGCTAGAGTACACAGCACAAGAAAGAGTGCAAGAACAGTTATAAGCCAAGCTTTGAGAGGCGGCGTTACAAAAGTAATTACGCGGCAGAGAAGCTGAGCACAAGCACAAAGAAGAGAGAACAACAAAAATAAAATAATAAAAAAAAAAACACTAGCACTGATGGTATAATCGGAGCGGTGAGGGGAGCAACTACAGAAGCAATGACGAGAGAGAAAAGGGGGGAAAAAAATATATATATATAAAATGCACCAAACACTAATCACGAAAAAAAACTAGTTAATTTGGCAAATTCTGCAAATAAAACACACGGTTCTCAAGCAAACCACACCAACGAAAAAGTAAACAGACTAAGCACAAATAAAAATTGAGAGAAAACAATAAATATTAATAAAAACTCAGGAGCTATGAAAAAACCCGACCGTCACGTCAGAGAGCAGAAGCTTTTTTATATGAAGCTTTTTTTTATATTATACGTCAACAACTCTCATGTTGTTAAAATGAGATAAATGCAAACTCAGCAAGTCCACACGATCAATTCAGATCAACTCTCGGGTCAGCAAAAATTAAAGCTAGAAGCACTTCAAGAGGAATACAAATCGCTGTTTGCGAGCCCAGACATGAAGTTGACTTACGCTACCAATGTCCAAGGAGAAATTCGAACGACGTCAGACACTCCAGTCTATACAAAACATTACCCGTATCCAGCTTCGTTGCGAGAAGTAGTTGAAGAACAAATTCAAGAATTACTACAAGATGGTATAATACGACCCTCACGGTCGCCTTATAATTCCCCTGTTTGGATTGTCCCAAAGAAAAGTGACAGTCTGGGAAGGAAAAAATATAGGATGGTCATCGACTATCGGAAATTAAATACAGTCACCATTTCGGATAAATATCCAATTCCCGAAATTGGAGAGATGATTGCTCAATTGGGCAACAACAAATATTTCTCTGTTCTCGACTTGAAAAGTGGATTTCATTAGATTCCTCTAAAGAAATCTGATATTGAGAAAACAGCGTTCGCTGTAAACGGAGGGAAATATGAATTTACCAGACTCCCCTTCGGTTTGAAAAATTCCGCATTAATATTTTAAAGAGCCCTTGATGACATATTAAGAGAACATGTTTATATCGATGATATCATAATATTCAGAAAAATTTCAGGAAGAACATTTTCGTCATTTGGCCGAAGTATTCTCTACCTTGTCAGAAGCAAACATGAAAGTACAGGTAGTTAAATGTAAATTCCTCAAACATAGTTTTGATTTCCTAGGCGTAGTAATATCAAGGGAAGGTGTTAAAACCAACCCAGAAAAAGTGCAGGCTATCAAAAACTTCCCCACACCAAAGAACCTAAAACAACTAAGGTCTTTCTTGGGTTTAGCCAGCTATTATAGGAGATTCATTAAAGATTTTGCTAAATTAGCAAGACCCCTTACAGCCATATTGCGTGGCGAACATGGCAGAACTAAAAAGAATGTTTCCAATAAAATCGAAATTCGTTTTGGCAAAGAAGAACATGACTCTTTTGAGAAAGTGAAAAATTCATTAATTTCACAAGACGTAGTATTAGCATATTCCGATTTCAATCAAGAATTCCATCTGACTACAGATGCCTCGAATATAGCAATAGGTGCGTCACTAGAACAAAACGGGAGACCGATTACATTTATATCTAGAGCGTTATCTAAAACAGAAGAAAATTATGCTACAAACGAGAGGGAAATGTTAGCCATAGTATGGTCCTTGGAAAAATTGAGGATGTACCTCTATGGTAAGTCAAAAGTGACCATCTACACTGATCATCAACCACTTACCTATGCACTTAGCCGGAAGAACAACAATGCAAAGTTGAAAAAGTGGAAAAGTTACCTGGAGGAGTACAATTATGAGTTGAAGTATAAACCGGGTAACTCAAATGTAGCAGCAGACGCACTTTCCAGAAATCATACTAGCATAAATGCTAGCAGCACGTCAGCAGCCACAGTGCATAGCGATGAGAGCTCAGGTCATGAACTTATACCAACAATGGACATTCCCATTAACGTCTTTAAAAACCAATTAATAATTCTCACTGGCGATAACGAATCAACGACATTCGAATTACCGTTCCCTACATACCATAGACATACAGTAGTAAGGAAAAACTATTCAGAGAGTGATCTTGTAACAATTCTAAAATCAAAAATGGATCCTAGAATGGTAAATGGTATTTTCACTTCCGAAAGTATTATGGGAAAGATCCAATCCATATTTCCGGAACATTTTAGGAACTATAAAGCAAGATTCACGCAGATTCAAACTACAGATGTCCATGACCATAGCCAACAGCAATAGAAACAGCATAGAAACGCATTGGAGAACAAAAAACAAATTTTATCGAAATTTTTTTCCCCGGTATGAAAAAGAAAATAGAAGCAGTAGTAAAAGCCTGTCAAACATGCAAACTTTCAAAATACCAAAGACACCCCCCAAATCAAGAAATTCAACCATCACCCATTCCTAGTTATCCAGGAGAAATCGTACACATAGATTTGTACTCAACACAGAATAAAATTATCCTAACAGCAATAGACAAGTTCTCAAAGTATGTGCAAATAAAACTAGTTAATTCAAAAGCAGCGGAACATTTAAAGGTACCACTTCGCGAGTTATTAGTAGCATTCGGCGTGACCAAAACGGTAGTCATGGATAATGAGAAATCCCTGAATTCCGCGTCAATAAAATTTCTTTTGAATAATCAGCTAGGCATAAATGTCCATACAACCCCACCATATACATCGTCTAGCAATGGCCAAGTAGAAAGATTCCATTCGACATTCACAGAAATTATGAGATGTTTAAAGGTTGAGCATCCTGAGTTGGAATTCGAAGACCTAATATTCAGAGCCGTAGATGAGTATAATAAAACCATTCATAGCACCACTAATAGAAAACCAATAGAAGCATTCTTTGCGGTACACTTAGCACACTCACCAGAAAAATTAGTACTCGAAAGGCAAAAAATTTCAAGGAAAATTTCAGATAAGCAAGATTTCGATTTACAATATCACAAGAAAAAAGAACCTATAAAAATTTACGATCCAGGTGACACAATATTTGTTAAGATCAACAGAAGGTTAGGTTCTAAACTAACTCCAAGATATAAAAAAGAAAAAGTAGCTGAAGATTTGAATACAAAGGTTAAAACCATGTCAGGCAGGATAGTGCAAAAGAATCAGCTAAAATACTGATTAACATCCTTTTTCGACAGGTTAATCTTGTTACCAGCCTGCTGGGGACACACGACTATCTTGGATTACTCAAAATCTACGGTGGTAATGTTGTAAACCGGAATAGCAGCAAGGCAGAATGGTACCTTTAAGATCATCCACGTGGTAGAGATAGAAAAGTATCAACAGGCATTGTCAGTATTGAAGGAGGTTGTACAAAATAAAACGAAAACAAATCCGTACTACCCTTTTTTAATTTACGAAATAACTCGAATCGAGAATGAAATCGAACGACTAAAGCCAATGAGATTCAAAGCAAAACGCTCTCTCGATATACTTGGAACAGCATGGAAGTGGCTCGCGGAAACCCTAGATCACCAAGATCACAAGATTGTAATCGGTAAAATCAATGAACGGCTAAAGAATAATAACAAACAAGTAATAATAAATAACCTAATAGAATATAAGATAAATGATTTGGTCAAAATAACTAACTCTTTGTTACTTAAAAACAAACCCGAAACAGAAGATAAAGCAAAAGAAATAGAAATGTCAAAATACAAATTAAGCTTATTGAGAAAAGAAATTACTAATGTCATTTATGCAATAGATTGGGCCAAGGCCAATACCATAAATTCTTTAATTCTATCACCAGCAGAAATAAATATCATTGAATCAATTGCCCAAGAAAGCCTAACGTTTGTAAATATTGAAGAGCTAATAGAATTTGCCGATATAAGCATTGCATCTGATGGCAGAGCCCTTCTTTATATTTTTAGTATTCCTAGGGTAATAAAAGAACAATGTAAAAAAATTATGGCACTACCTATAAAAAATGAAAAAACAATAGAAAAAATAGACTTTGGACATATACTGAAATGTAATAAACAACACTTCGGGTTAGCTAATAAGAACAAATGTAAAAATCTAAATGATAAGATACTATGTAAACTGGATTTAATTGACTTAAAGAATAGCAAATGTATAGGAGCGTATTTCTACAAAAAAAAACCAAATTGCCAAACTACGAACAATCAACATGTTAAAACGCATTCAGAGGTGGCTCCCGGCATACTTTTGCTAAACCAATTTAAAGGAACCATCAACATTGACGGAGAAAATCTTACGTTGGACGGAACCTTCGTGATCCAGTCGCAACCATCAATATAGACGATGCATGGTACATCATGAAGACCAAACGTGAAGTCGAAGTCCAGCCGCCACTACTACAACTCATATCAGATAAAAAACACCAAGGCGAGATCTTATCATTGGAAATAATTAAAGAGCTACATCTGAACAATACAGATAACTTGGAAAAAATTCAAACTAATAACGTAATCATTTCATCATCCTATTGGATCATTTTAGCACTCTTGAGTATTACAGCAATAATCTACTGGGTCATCAAGAAGCGATGCATCCACAGAGCAACAGAAAGCAATCCACCAATGGTCATGCCGATCACACCCGTACAGTATGTGGTAGCGACCGAGGACGCCCGCATTTAAGAGGGGAGGAGTTAAGACCAGGCATGCTATAAACCTATAAATATTTTATGACCGCGCCCACACTCATCTTACAATAGTCAAGACTCGTCATAATGGGCATCGGCACAAACAATAACTACCAGACTAAACACTCCTATGGGAATGGTGTCGTGTTCAGTACATCAGACAGCAAGTCGCCCAATTCTACAATTCGGCAATAAACAGATCAAGTTCGGTACACCAGACTTCAAGTCGCCTAAATCAATTCATCGATAAACAGATCCCACGCCAGCGTTGGACTTTTGGACTCAGCAGACGTCGCTGTCACCAATGACGCCCAATACCAGAGGCTTTATCCAAACATAATCGATCAACCCAAAATCAGTCTTCAACCTGAGTGCAACTTGTAACTTTGTTGGAGCTCCGCGATCCTTGTTCATAGTAGTTGTCTTAAAGTCTTCCAGTAAATTAAAAGATTTGTGAACGTAAAACTAATAAACATTTTGAAATAAATTTTATTTTTTTTCCTACGGAAAACAAGGAAAGCGTTAATTTATATAAGCTCCGTACTATTGTAAATAAAATGAGTTCATATTTTGAATTCAACGAATGAAGATCGGGTTATTCTTTCCTTCGCCCTGGAAGCCCTAATCAGACAGTTTTAGGATGTTTCGCAAAGACTAGTTCAAAAGGTGAATAACCATGTACGGTGGATGGAGTGGTGTTAAAGCAATATGTGAAGTATGCTAGATATTCATCCCAATAGTCTTTTTTAATGGATATATATGACCTGATGTACTCATTGAAAGTTCTATGGCTTCTTTCTACTGTTCCAATAGTTTGATGATGGTGAGCCGTGGAGTTAATTTTAGTTATGTTAAAATTTTTGCAGAGTTCTATTAGTATTGAATTCATATATTCTGTTCCCATGTCTGTTAGAATTGTTTTAACTGAGCCGTAAATTAATATACATTTTTCAAAAATTGCCTTTGCAAACGCTTTTGCACTTTTGTTTGGTATTGGTATTGATATGAGATATTTGGACAGGTCGCAGATAATGGTAACTGCGTATTCATTACCATTCATTGTTTTTGGTAATGGTCCAATTGTATCTATTATTATTGTGTCAAAAGTGGTTGCAGGGGTTGGTGTTATTATCAATGGAGAGTGGTTGTGTCTGGTTGTTTTGGCTAGTTTGCATTTTTCGCAATTTTTAATGTATGTTGCAACGTCTCGAGACATGTGTTTCCAAAAAAAATCTCTTTTAATTTTTCCTAGCGTTCTGTTTATTTCGCAGTGGCCCCCCTCTATTGGGTCATTATAATATTTATTTAATGTATTTCTTATTTCTTCTTTATTTGTTATTACTTTTACTAGAGGTAGAACTGCTATTTCTAAATGTTTTAATGTGTCGTTTCCTTTTTGTTTTAGTTCATTAAGTGTAAGTGACCTAAATGGTTTTTCTGACATGTCTATCTTCAGTTTATAGATTCTTTGAGCACCAGCTTCTTTTTCAAGCCTTGGAAGGAATAGAACTAGATCTATTCTTCCATTAATGATCAAATCGCCAACGTTGAAGGAGAGTAGTTTTGCTTTATTTTTGGTAATAAAACATTTGCTTTTTTTGAATTTAGTTTGCGCATATTTTTTGCCTTCGCTAGGATTTATTATTTCAAATATTCTTGGTATTTCCATTCTGTTATTGTTAATTTTGTTTTCCTTATGTGTTAATTTTTTTTGTTTCTGAACTTGTTGCTACTTTAAGTATTTTATTAGTTTCTATATTTTTTATATTTTCAAATTCAATTCTGGAAAGAGCATCTGCTGCGAAATTAGGAATTTTTTTCCGTATATGTATGGTTTGAAATATTGGATTGCCCAATGTATTGCTGTTAATTCTTGCTCTATTGTTGACTTATTGCTTTCGCCTTTTGTAATAGTCTTAGATGCAAATGATACCGGTAATTGGAGTCCATCATATTCTTTGCTGAGGACGGCTCCACATGCGATCTTGCTTGCATCAGTTGTAATACAAAATTTTTTCATTGAAGTCCGGATATTGGAGTATGTGTGGACTTAATAATTGGTTTTTAAAGTATTCGAAAGCTGATTGACAGTTTGTATCCCAGTTGAATTCTACATTTTTTCTTGATAGTTTATTGATAAATTGTGCCTGATATACAAAGTTTGGAATGAATCTGCGGTAGTAATTACAGAATGCTACAAATCTTTTGGCTTCGTCGTCATTTTTGGGAGTTGGGTAATCTTAAATCGTTTTGAACTTGCTTTCGTCTGGTGAAATTCCTTTATTTGTGCATTTGTGTCCTAAAAACGTGACTTCATGTCTGAAGAAAGAGCATTTGTCAGGGTGCAACTTTAAGTTATACTTTCGACAGGTTTCAAATACATTCCTTAAGTTCCTAATCATGTGACTTTCAGAGCACCCAACTACAATTAGATAAAGATGTTTGGGATGGTGTTAGACCCGTGAATGCAAGGGACATCATTCTTTGAAACGATTTTGGTGCAATTTTTAATCCATATAGTAATCTCTTGAATCTGAATGAGCCCTTATCTGTGGAAAATTATGTTATGTCCCGAGAGTTTTCTTCTAATTCTACTTGATGAAATCCTGACATTAAGTCTAAACAAGAGAAGTATTTAGCGCGTCCTAGCTGGTCAAGGATATCGTCCATTCTGGGTAGTGGGAATGTATCCGCTACTAGTTGTTTGTTAATTTTTCTATAATCAACTACGAATCTCCACCGTTTTTCCTTGCTGCCAGGTAGCGACTTTTTAGGAACCAATAAAATCGGACTATTGAACTCAGACATTGATGGTTCAATAATATCATCATTGATCAAGTTGTCCACTTGTTTACTGATTTCGTTTTTTTGACTGTGTGCTATCCTGTAGTTTTTGGTGTAGACTGGTGTTGTGTCTTTGAGTCTTAATTTTTGTTTATAGAAATTGTTGGACGATATTTGTTCAGATTCTATTGCGAATACATCATCAAATTCTGAGCATAATTTATGTAGAGGTTCTTTCACGAAATCGGGAAAATGGGGTGCTAGTTTGTTCATTATTGTGGATTTATGTTTTGAATCATGTTGTTTGTCTATTTTTAAGATTTCATAATCGGACAGTTTTTCATTTAATAGGTTTATATTTGTAATTTGCACGTCTGTGTTGTTAGTATTTAATATGCGGACATATGGGTTAGTCTTAGAAGCAATTGTGTTTGCAATAAATACTCTCGGGTGTATTTCTTGATTAGGGATAAAGGTATTATTATTATCAATTTGTTGGTGGAAAAATTGAGTGTGCAATTGAAATTTTTTATAAAATCAAGTCCCAAGATTCAGTCATATGGGATGGGAAAATCATTTTCTATTACCTGGAAGGTGAGTTCCGTTGAGAGGTTGCTGACCTTGAGTTTGGTTTCGCCTATTGTAAATATTCCACTAAGTTTTGTCCGTCTGTGTATGTCAACTGTATTGTCTTTCCCTAGTATTTTTTGTTTTATTAGCGATACATCAGCTCCTGTGTAATAATAGTAATTTTATTGTCCCTACATCGTCAAAGTTTAGAGTTATGTAGCTATTAAGGTTGCGATTTAAACTATATAGTTTATTTGTTTGATTTTTTACATCAGAGGACTTTCGGAGTTTTCCGAATTTTCTTCTACGTTTGTAAATCTGACATTATTATTTTGTTGTGTTTTAGGAGAATAATTAGTTTTTGTATTGCTATTGTTATAATTTCTTCGATTATAATTATTACTATAGTTATTGTAATTCCTAGTATTGTTATAGTTAGTATTATCATTTGGATTTCTATTTTGGTAATTATTATTATAATTTCTATTATTATTATACGAGTTCCTATTTGTGTAGTTGTTTCTTTTAGTATAAAACACGCTGTAAATTTAGCTACAATATCATTCATTTCAGTAAAACTGCCTGCTTCTATTATTGTTCTGACCTTTTCTTTTTCGCAGTTTTTTATAATTAATTTCACTGCTGTCTGAGTTGCACATTTCTTTGCTGTTTCAGGGTTTACGCTGTCTGTTATAAACGTGCGTTTTAATGATTTAGTGAGATTTTCTATTTCTGACATAAATAAACTTACGTTCTTGCCATTTTGTTTTAAATTCATTAATTTTGCTTCTGCTACCTGAACTGTTTTACCCTTAATTTCCTTTTTTAATGTTTGGATTATACCATTTATAGTGTTTTCATTTGTTACTAGTAGTCTGACGTGCCCTATTAGTTTTGTTTTTATGACCTTAATAGCTGTTTCTTCATGTTCTGCCTTTATTTCATTGATTAATTCCAATAAATCTATGAAACTTTGAAGTGTTTCTACTCCACCATCATACTCCCGAATTAGCTTAGAAACTGTATTAAGAAATTCAATCGTTGTTTGCACCATCTTTGGTTCTGTATTAATATCTTGAATGTCTTCTGGGTTATCTTCTGCACCTGGCTCTTAGGTGTCTTTTGCTACTAGAAGTTCAAAAGTTGCTTCTAGATTCGAATCTACCGGTATTGTGAATTTTATATTATGTTTTGTTGCTATACTTATTAGTTGTTTATTTAAACTGTATATTAGCTCAGTGAAGATTTTACTATTTGATTTATTGCATATTTCTGTATTGTTATTCTTTATTTTATTGTAACTCTCAAAGATAGTTTCAAGGTGCTTATTAATGGTTTGAGGGTGTATGTAAATTGTCTTATTTATGCACTTGTACGATTTTTGAAACTTTTCTTTTAATATTTCTATGTTCTGGTCCATTTGAGATTCTATTACTTTTGGTTTTATCTGTATGGTATAATAAATTCCCTTAAATTAATTTCGTTCTCTTAGTATTTCATATATTTTTTTCTTATATAGTATTGTATTTCAATTTGTTTAAGATTCTATTTTCTAATATTAAATTGTTTTCAAAAATTGTTATTTTTCTTAAGCTAGGTACACACGATGCAAACAATTTGCAGCAAGTTGATTGCTGCAATCAAATTTGCTCGTTTGAACACGACTGCAAACATTTTGCTGCAAACAAAAAATTTGCAATAACTGTTTTCGGCAACTATTCTTGCTTGTCGTCTGTATACAGAATTTTACCGTTAATTTGGTGGCCTCAGTTGCTTGCTTATTTGCATGTGCTGTTTGCTTTCAGTCGCAATATTGCAGCAAGAAAAGCAACATGTGGGATCGCGAGAAAACGAACAAACTAATTGAATTGTACGAGAATTATGCTGTTTTATGGGATGTCTCATCAGCAGACTATAAAAATAAGCGTAAGAAGCAAAATGCTTATCGCGAAATTGGTGAAAAATTGGAAAAAAGTGATGATGAAATAAAAACAAAAGTTCATCATTTGCGCACTCAATTTTTGCAAGAGGTGCGAAGAGTGAAGCAAAAAAAAAGTGGCCAGGGTACATCGGACAACTACACCAGCAAATGGGAGTTTTTCGATGCGCTTAAATTTATTAAAAATGACGACGGAAATAATTATAAAATTCAAAATTTGGTAAGTAGTACAGTTTATTGAAAATATCGGAGTAATTACTTTTATAAATGTTTATATTGCCATGGCACTTCACCATCAGGCGAAACAAAAAAATGTTTAAATTCTTCACGTATATCTTTTGCTTCAGTAGAGTTTTGCGTATTTCTTTGAAGTGGTATGCAGTTTCCTTCTAACGTCAGACCGTTACGCCAAGTACCTGGTACCACTTCTCCATCAGCTTCATTGTCGAATGTTCCATTCGGAGCATATTTTTGTTTTGACTCTTTCTTGGCCATCAACCAGTTATGTAATGCGCAAATTGCAGAGACAACATCTATTGTCTTTTCTGGGCCAAGTTCCAATGGCTTTCTTAAAAACCGAAATCTATTTGCCATTATGCCAAAAACATTTTCTACCACTCTTCTTGCTCTGGAAAGACGGTAGTTAAAAACACGATTTGGAGCTGGTTGATTTCTGAATGGATATGGTTTCATTATGTATCTTTTCAATGCGAATGCATCATCCGCTACAAGTACATAGGGCACCTTTAGTTCTCGACCTGGAAGCGGCTACTCCCCAGGAACATTAAGTTGCTCATTTTGTAACGCATATGATAGACTACTTGCGTTAAAAATTCCTCCATCAGAAATTCTTCCTTTGCCTCCTACACCGAAGTAAATTATTTTATAGTTTGCATCTGCTAACACCATTAGCACAACGCTATGCGTGCCCTTATAGTTGAAGTAGGTACTACCACTGTTAGGCGGAGCTTTCATAACTACGTGTTTTCCGTCTAATGCACCGATGCAATGAGGAAAGTTCCAAATACTTTCAAAATCAGATGAAATTTTAAGCCACTCGTTTGTAGAATTGGGAACCTAAAAAATTAAAATAAATTATTAATATTTTGTTTACATTTTTATTTCATACTTTTTCACATATTTTTAGGATCTAAGTGAAAACCCCGTGAACACAATACTCCTTGGAGAGACACCATGTTCAACTTATTCTTCAATAACACCAGATGACGTACCAAGTACATCCAAAGAAAAAAAAGAAAAACGTGGCGAGATAGAATTTAAGGACGAAGATCTGCTTATTAAAAAGGCAAGCGCTTTACTCGATAAGCCAGCGGATGATCATCAGGTGTTCGGTGATTTCGTTGCATCTGAGCTCAGATTACTGAAATCACACCAACATAGACTTTTGCTTCGCAGAAAAATTCAAAGAGCTATTTTGGAAGTATCGGAAATTGACAGCGAGGGCACTTTTACTTGTTCCACCCCTAATGTCGTGTACTCATCTACCAATTCTCCAGTTTTTGGCTTTTCAGATGGTAAAAAAGAAAATACATATATATTTTACATACTTACTTTAAGATATTCCCTTTTAAGGCATTCATATACAGCTCGACAACACTCCGGCACAATGCTTGCAACCGTACTCACAGGGATGCGGAAAAGATACATCAGAGAATGATATGAATCACCTAAATAATTAATACAAATAAATAATTAAATTACATCAATAAACATATTAATTAAAAGTTCATAAAAATGTTAATTATATACATACATACCTGTGGCTAAAAATCGCAATGTCAGGGCTAATCGCTCATTTGGTGGGATCGCAGGACGCATAACAGTGTCTTGTTTAGTTATGTTGTGTTTTACTTTTTCTAATAAAAAATTGAAATCACTGACTGCCATGCGGAAAAAATTGTAATAGTATGTTTCATCGCCATTTTGCAGCTCTTTTAAAAGGTTCTGATGTACTCCTTTTTCATATCTTTTGGAAATCCACTATTTCACCCAACACTTTCTTTTTTTTGCAGACTCTAATCTTCTCACTTTTTTACGTTTCATTAAAATTGCTAATACAGCAACAGCAGCCACTCTCGATTTTTGTGCCGACATAATATAAACACGTCGTTATTCCTTGACTTTCTCAAAACAACAGAACTTGCAAATGAGTGTCACTTGCAAGCACTGCAAACAAAAAATGAAAACACATGTAGACATTAATGCAATATATTGCACGAAATAGCCATGCAAAAGTTTGCGTGCAAAACAAAAATTGATTGAAGCAAGAAATTTTCATGCAATATTTGCATTGGTGTGAACAGTTGTGCAAACTTTTGCTGCAAATTATATTCAACTTGCTGCAAATTGTTTGCATCGTGTGTACCTAGCTTTATAGGGTATTCAGACTTCGTTATTGGGCAAATTTGATCTTGTGGAGCATGCTGCGATCAGAAAGCTTTATGTGTGCTTGCAATCTTTGTAAACTTTACCTGAGCTTTTTGCATTGAACTTTATTGAACTTTTTTTTTAAGCTTGCTTTGATCGCGGAAAGCTTTACAAGTGTGCTTATGTTGTTTGTGCATTTTTAAGTGCACATGTTTGACATGTGCTCTTCTTTAGGGTATGTTGGGGTATATTAGGCTGATTGTAATTTATTATTTATATATATATGTTTATTAGGATAACCTGATGAGTCTGTCCGCCAGTTTTCTTAAACTCTCGCGAAAGTTTAAAGCTGTCGAGTCTCAGTTTAGTAGTTTAACGCTACTGACTGAGTCTCGAAAGCGTAAGATTTGTCCTTGTGTTTGCCGGTCTGCACATCTATATCGGTTCCGACCCCTTCTCAACCATTGCAAACTCCAATTCCGCAGACGATGTCTGTAGTGTCCGTTTTGTCTGTGCAAGAATCTACACCCATGGATTTTGCCGATAGGGATTCTAGTGATAGTAGTGCCGGAGTGCCACTTGTTGCACCTGATGCTACAATTAATGCGGTAGCTGATGCAATACCTGCAATGCCGAAACCATTGGTGGGAGTGCCACCTAAGAAACACATTTTTGTTTCGAGACTTCTCCCTGATGCTACATCGGATGATGTCATGGCCCACATTCGGGCTAAGTATCTTTTGTATCTAGAACTAGTCCAATGGTGTTACCAGAGGATAGTTATCATCCAACTTTAGAGTTATCTATTGAGTTTCCCAGCCGCGAGCCCATCTCCGAGTGTAATCCTACGGTACGCACCCGATGTTTTCGGAAGACTGACTTTGTCGCACTAAACAATGCCTTTCTTAATACCGATTGGACTAATTTATACACTTGTACGGATATGAATTCCGCCATTTCTTTATTTTATACCACTGTTGACTCGATCTTTAATGACTGGGTACCCCTAGTGTCTCCTGTGGTGACGCAAAAATCACCATGGTTTACGCGGGGGCTGTCAAAACTGAAGAATCTTAAGTCTAGGTATTACAAAAAATATAAAGTCACGGGTCTACCATCGGATCTGTCTCGTTACTTGGTTGCTAAATCGAATTTTATTGTTTCTAATTCTAAATGCTATAATAATTACTTACAACGTTGTAAGTTGCAATTTTCCAAAAATCCTAAAGAGTTCTATAGTTTCGTTAACTCAAAGCGAAATTCTATCTCCCTTCCATCGTTTGCAGTTTTTAATAATGATTCGGCCTCTTCTGATCAATCTATTTCTAATTTATTTGCTAACTTCTTCTCGACTACGTACATATCTACTAAGTACAACTCTAGTCAGATATATCCATATCCTATAACGAAATCCACCTGTATTCTTAATCCTATTATAACGCAAAGTTCGGTAGCTAGGGAACTATTGACGATTAAGCCGGTATACTCACCGGGCCCAGACGGTATTCCCGCTTGTGTCCTGAGGTTCTGTGCGGAGTCATTGTGCTCGCCTTTACTCGAGATTTTTGAGTTGTCCGTTACACTGTCCGAGTTTCTAACTATATGGAAGGATTCGTTTATTTTACCTCTTCACAAATGTGGCAATAAATCTGACGTCACTAATTACAGAGGAATTTCTAAATTGTCAGCGATACCTAAACTGTTTGAGAAAATTATGACGTCTCAAATACAGCATTTATGTAAATCTATTTTTTCGCCGTACCAGCATGGGTTTGACAGGAATAGGTCTACCACAACTAACCTTTTACAGTTTACATCTTTTGTAATCGAAGGTTTTAAGAAACAGAAGCAAACTGATGTTATATATTCGGATTTCAGTAAGGCTTTCGATTCGGTAAACCATGCCTTACTATTACATAAGCTGAATTTAGTTGGCTTTCCGGATGCTCTGCTTGCTTGGATTTCACAATATCTAAGCAATAGGAGGCAGAGGGTTCTTTTTCGGTCCTCTCTTTCTAAGATCATTTGTGTTGAATCGGGAGTCCCACAGGGCAGTCACCTTGGCCCATTATTATTTACCATTTTTATTAAAGATCTCCCCACCGTTCTTTTAAATTCCAGAGTTCTTATGTATGCCGATGATGTAAAAATCGCTAATCGCATCGTAGACTCTCTCTCATGTCATACCTTGCAAGCTGACCTGAATGCTTTTCAGGGGTGGTGTAAGGCTAACTTGTTTTTGCTAAACTGTTTTAAGTGTAAAATTATGTCTTTTTATAGAGGTTCTCCCCAATTTGCAAGTTACTTTTTAAATAATCTCCGGTTGGAAAGAATTAATAATACTTCTTTGGTTGAAAAAGATTTGGGGATCTTAATCGACCACAAACTAAGTTTTGATCAGCATATATTGACTACTGTTAGTATGGCTAAGAGTGTTCTTGGCTTTATAAAGCGCTGGTCGAAGGAGTTCAAGGATCCATATACTACCAAAATACTTTTTACTTCTTTAGTCCGCCCCATATTAGAATATGGATCTTGTGTTTGGTCTCCTCAATATGAGTTTTATCAAAACAAATTAGAATCTGTACAAAAACAGTTTTTACTCTTTGCCTTTCGTGATTTGCGCTGGGATCCAACTGTACAACTTCCATCTTATTCTAGTCGACTTCAGTTAATTAACCTTCCTTCTTTAACTAATCGTAGAATAATGCTTGGTGTAACTTTTCTTTACAAACTTTTGAATGGTGAGATTGACTCTTCCGAGCTGTTGAGACAAATTAACATTTCTGTTCCATCTAGAAGGACCTGCAATTTCACACCGCTTATACTTCCCACTTGCACAACTAACTTTTCTCTGCATGAACCTTTTCGGATACTATGTAGTGACTACAACAGACTTTGGCACGTTATCGGTTCCGAAACATCGCTTCCGGGTATAAAAACTGCGATCTTGTCCTTCCTCGCTCGTAATTAGTTGTTATCATCTTTATTTTAACCTATCCTGTTTTCTTTTTATATGTAACCTATTTATCTCATTACATTTAATATTTTCTATTTCTTTAGTTTAATTAATGTTTATATATGTAATACGGCTATGCCCTTAGGTCGGAGTGGATAGAGGTTTGTAACGTGCAACGAACACGTGTAGGCTAGTTGTTGTCTCTCAGCTAAGGTGTGCACGCTGTAATGAATTCCGGCTACTGGCTCGTCGGCCACGAGTGTGGGTTGTTTTTAATTTCCTTAGGCTGAGGCCTACTGCTTATTATTACAATATATGCGTGCTTGCGAAAGCCATATCTAAACCGGAGAATCCACAATACCAGAAGAATGAAAGAAAACTGAAAATATCCTCCATTATCGTCACAAAAAAACACGCGAGATTCCTCAGATGGTCTAGAGGACTCCTATCTGCCCACCCTTCCTTGGCCTTGCATGTACCAAAAAAAAAAAAATTGTTGCAAGACCCCTTGTGTGTGAAACCTTAACTCTATCTACGGAGTAGCCTGCAGGAGATCAAACAACATCAGATTTTAAAAAGACATTATAAAATAATTTATTAACACTAAAAATATTCTAAACATAACTCCATTGAGACGCTAACTCTTCTCGAAGACCATATATATATATATTTTTTTCCCAATCTATGTATAAGCCTATAATAAAATGGACAAGCATGCTTATAAGTAGAAACTGACAAAAAAAATTTAATCCAAAGAAAAGGTTAGGAAATACATTATCCCAATAAACGAGGTATTAATTGTATTACTTAAAGCTAAAAGAAAGTTGACAAAAAAAATTGACCTATGGCTGTGCAAAAAAACTGGATCGTCAAGCGTAATTAGTAAAATAAAACCGAACAAAATTCGGGGACTTAGGAGGTGTTTTTTTTTTCCTTAACTTTTCTTTTCGATCATGTCTCCATTAACCTTCATAGAAGAGACAATTATGGCCGAAGGGGAATATGGTGGGGTGGTCTGTTTTTTTTCTTTTAATTAATTCTCTCTTTAATTTTTCTTTTCCCCCCTTTTCTTGTGGGTTTTTTTTTCTTTTTTTTCTGTGGCCAGTTTACGCAATGTTGAAACAAAATTTTAATATCGTAATAAAAAATAAAATATAATAAAAAAATAGGTTGGTTTTAACTCACAGCTTTAACATTGGGTCCATCGATGAAGCGCTTCTCGATCTGCTGGAAAAGCTAAAACATATTGTTCACCAAAGAAAAAAAATCACAAGAAAAAAAAATCGAAAAAAAAACCACAGCTGATCAGAATTTAGGTCAAGTTCATTACTCAGGTTCCACTATCCTAACACGATCCACAAATTACTCCCGCTTATACCATTCTCTTAAAATTTTTTTCTTTTGCTTCTCTCTTTTCTTTTGACTATGACTTTTTTTATTCTTGGGTATCGAGAGAGACGGTAATAAGCGGTATTTTTTTTTCTTTTCGCGACACAAATCCGCTACACAGCCATCAGCCACTTATTTTTGCATTTGGGAACTTGCTTAAGGGTACAGTTACATTTTAGATTTTTTTGTTTTATACAGACGAAATTTTAGATTTTACACAGACTTGATTTTTTTCTTCTACTTTAAAATTTACACTTTCCTTTTCTTATATACTTTTTTTTTCCTCTTAAGGAGTTAACTGCACATATGTAGGTATGTACATATGTAGGTATTACTTTTTTTCTAATCGCGCTGGGTATTTATATATGTAATTTTTTTCTGATCGCGCTGGGTATTTATATATGTAATTTTTTCTGATCGCGCTGGGTATTTATATATGTAATTTTTTCTGATCTCGCTGGGTGTTTAGGTATTTAAATTTGTTTTCTGATCTCGCTGGGTGTTTAGGTATTGCTTTTATATAATTTTTTTTGTTATATATAACCTCCCCGTAGGCAGGTTACCCCCGTCTTTGGGCTGCGATCGCGGGACTCCGTTCTTTTTTGTTGTATTCTCGCCCGACGTTTGGCTTCTACTAACTCCGCTCCCATAAATCACCACACTCCAGCCTCTCCCAAAAATGTTTGCAAATTCAGCGTTAGGTGGCCTCTCTTCTATTGCAGCTGGTTGGCCACTGTGACGTCAGTTATTATTTATGTTGAGAAATGTATATGCCTATGAAAGAGGACTCTAAATTTTCTGCTGCCAGTGCTCACACAATTTTCTTTTCTTTTTTCCCTTACCTTTTTTTTTCCTTTCGAAGGCTTTTAAAAAGCCGAAATAAGTTGCAATCTTTTGATTGCTAATTCACTGTAGTATAAAATATATGTAGGGTAAAGAAAATTTTTTTACTATTCTTCCCTTTTGGATTTCACTTGTTGCTAGGCAGATTTTTTTGGTGAGAAAATGTATGAAAAAGTATCGCCTCTATTTATACCCGAGGTCGCTTTCTTTCTCGTTTTTTTTCTTTTTTTCCCCCGGATAATTCCTCTCACTTTTGGTGTTGACCTATCCTAGCTCTCCTTCCAAAGTCTCTCTCTCTGCTTTGGCCTCATGCCCCCTTCCAACAGAAACAAATGTACCCAGGCGAAACTATGGCCTACTCTAGGGCGGGACATATAAACGCCTCTCTCTCCAACAGCTACAAGATACATTTCAACTCCCCCCTGGCAAAATCAGATTTGGGGTTGAGGCGACCTGAAACCCCAATGGCTGACTCTCTGGTAGCTGTTATTGTCGGATGTCTTTTCCATGGTATCTACCAATTAATTTGCCCTGCAAATCTTCCAATTCATAAATGGAGTTGCCTATTTTCCGCCGAACTCTAGCTTTTACAAAGGCCGGACCCAGCTTGGAGTTATACCCTTCTTTAAAGTTGCTCTGCTTAAAATTTCGCCGGAAAATCTCTTGACCATTTTGGTACGAAATTTCCCTTGCTCTCAAATTGTAGCGTTTCTCATTCCGATTATTCTGGTTCTGCATTACTTTAATTGCCTGTTTCCGCATTAATTCAAGGGAATCCTCCTTGGAAAATGTAGTAGTTCGATCTTCCAGCATGCTTAACTTCCGTAATAACGGATAAGTACCCCCAGACGTGATCATTTGTTGCCCAAAGACCATGTAGTATGGTGTGGACCCTATCCCTGAATGAATTGCGGATCTCAGAGCACAACAAATGCTACTCAAATTCTCATCCCAATCCTTTTCATCAGGCCGTACATACGCCCTGATGGCGGCTATTACTGAACGGTTTACCCGTTCAGATGCGTTTGCCTGAGGAGCATGCACAGCTGTGAGGGTATGCGAGATTTTAAGTGACTTTACTAATGCTTGAAATTTGTCAGCTTTAAATTGTGACCCATTGTCTGACACTATAACCTCTGGGACTCCGAAGGTGTGAAATAGTTCCTGCCGCATATATTTAACCACCACATCGGCCGTTAACTTTTTCACCGCTTTGAGAAAAACAAATTTTGAGTAATGATCGAGAACAATGAAAGTTCCTATGTTCCCACTACGGGATCTTGGGTAAGGGCCAAGGAAATCTATAAAAAGTCTTTGAAAGAATCTTTCAGACTCTAGCGGTTTTCCCATAGGTGGTCTCAGGCTATAGTTCGGGGCTTTAGTGGCCTTGCATTCACTGCATGCGTTTATGTATGACTTCACGTCGTTAACTAATCCTGGCCAATAATAATACCTTCTAATGCGTTCGAGAGTCTTATGAATTCCACCATGGGAGGCGAGTGGATCATCATTAGCTTGCTTTAATATTTCTTGCACTAAGTTTAAAGGTATCCAAAGTTTCCAAACAAATGAATCATGCAGAGTGTCGCCATTTTTTAGGCTCAGCTTTCCGATAAACCAGATTATCCACCACTTTCACATCTGGCAAATGCTCTTGTTTGCATCTGACCTTCTCCACTAGTTCTAAATACTCCTCTGTTTTAAATTGAGGTGAATCCAGATCTACCAGAAGCCCATGTTTACAGTCTATGGCTGCTATATCCTCTTGGTGAATTCTAGAAAGAGCATCCGGCACAATATTAAGCTTTCCCTTTCGATGCTCGATGTGAAAACGAAATCCTTGCAACTTTAGAGCCCATCTGGCCAGCCTCGAATGCAAGTCATTCTGGGACATAAGCCACTTTAGTGATGCGTGATCCGTTATCACTGTGAACTCGTGGCCTTCCACATAAGCTCGGAATCTTTTTATGCTAACCAATGCCGCTAAGCACTCTAACTCGGTTACCGTGTAATTACGTTAAGCCTTATTTAATTTTTTTGACACAAACGCTATTGGCATCTCGTCTCCTTCTTCATTTTTCTGGACAAGTACCCCTCCTACTCCAGTATTACTTGCATCGCAATGTATATAAAAAGGTTTGGAAAAGTCTGGGCTACTTAATATCGGAACCTTGCAAAGTTTGTCCTTCAATTGACGAAACGCTTCTTCACCTTCGGGAGTCATAACAAACTTTTTCTTCACTTTTATTAAATCAGTTAGGGGTGCAGATAAGGAAGCAAAATTCTGTATAAATTTCCTATACCACCCTGCCAAACCCAAAAAGCTTCTTAGGGCTCGCAAAGTTCTGGGCAGCGGCAACTCGATAATCGCCGAGATCTTGTCAGGATCAGTGCGAATGCCTCCTCCACCAATTATATGCCCCAAATACTTAACTGATTGCATGCAAAACTTGCTTTTCTCAACATTTAAGGTCAGTCCTGCTTGTCTGATATGTTCGGCTACCGTTCCCAAAACTCTCATGTGTGACTCAAATGTGTCTGAGATGACCAGTAAATCATCCAGATACACGAACACTTCGTTCCGCAAAGATGCTGGTATCACTTTGTCCATGAGCCTTGACATAGTTTGGGGAGCGTTGCAGAGGCCAAATGGCATGACTTTAAATTGGTATAAAGGCCTGCCGGGTACGGTAAATGCTGTCTTGTCTCTTGATGATTTCTCAAGTGGGATTTGCCAAAAAGCGTCTTTAAGGTCAAGGCTGGTGATGAATACCGCCTTAGGCAATCGCCCGAGAATTCCATCGATCTGCGGCAAAGGATATGCATCCTTTTCAGTCACCTCATTAACCTTTCGACTATCTAAACAAAGTCTAACTTTACCAGGCTTTTGGCTTTTCCTGTCTTAGAGTAGGTACAACACATAAAACTAAATCCTTAATTATTCCATTAAATTCTATTTTAGTAACTAATTCGCCAAGAACTTTTTGACCTTGACCATCGGCTGTACAAGGCTGCTTCGAACCAATTTTTAAAGGCACCTTGCTACGAATTATATCAACAGCGAATTGACCGCCAATGCAGCTCATTACCGCTCCTGTATCTACTAAGCCTTCTATCCTTTTATCTAATATTTTCACCTCCGTGTACGGTCTTGGATCTCGACTTCTACTCCTAATCTCACTTAATTCCTTAATGGTTTGATAATGGGCCTTTATGCGACGAGAACTGCGCGATGAACTTTTCCCCTTACAAATTTCTATTGGGGTCGTTTCTTTTTGAATTTTGATAAATTTTTGGGGCCAGACCTCATCTTTGCCCTCGCCTTTATCCGATTCGAGATGCCCAACTACCTCTTTTGCCAGGGTGCTGGGTGCTAATCTTGTTTCGTCGATATCTTTGCCGGAACACCGCTCGATCGACGAGATACTGCAGTGTTCTCCTTGCCGTTTTTTTGGCATTTTTGCATGATGGCTTATACGTGTTCACTGCTCCACATCCATAACAAAAGATTTTTCGTTTAGCGCTACAGTCGTGGTATCGGTGACCTTCTTGTCGGCAATTCCAACATACCAAGGCTATTGCTCCTATTTCATCACCCAATTCGGCATCGCCAAATTCTTCTGCATCATCGCTAAAAACCTCTCCAATTTCAGCTACATGCTTCCGGGTCTGGCCAAATTTTTGGTATCCCTGCGATCGACGCACCTCCTCAAAGAAACATTCCCTTTTCCTACAGATGTCACGAAGTGATTCTATCGAATTTATCTCCAAGTTAAGTATTTCATGTTGAATGTCTGGCCTTAAGTTTCGACGAACGATCTCGATAAGAGTTTTAGGAGAAAGTGGCTGCTCTAACCGATCAGTTAACCTTTGAATAGCATCAAAAAATACTTCAAAAGTTTCTTTTTCTTTTTGTTTACGATCCCTAATCAATTGCCTAATATCAACATCGGACCTGGGATCTCTGAACTGCTTTCTTAGAGCTATGCACAATTCATTCCATCTAATTGATCCAACTGATTTGTGGTATCTCCAGTAAAAATCGGAGGCTTTGCCCTCAAAAAGGGTTGTTATATTGCTACACAGTAATGAAAAATTTCCCTCTAAAGTCTGATGGGTTAAAGCTTCTACCCGATAGATGAAAGAGTCAACACTTAGCGTTTCTGAGACTCCCGAAAACCTAAGTTTCCAATTGTTCATTATATGGCCCACTTTGTCAGGCCTTTGTGTTAGATCTGAGGCGGCTGCCCTCGACGATGGTGGTCTACTTAAAGGCGATAACTGAACGTCCTCCCTACGAAACTCTTCGGGCATCCCCCACCCATGGTCGCGCGCATTTATCCTATTTGTATTGACTGACTGCGCGTTTGCTATCTGAGCGGATACATTGGTTGCGATCATTTGAGCCATTCTTTCTGTTAATTGTGTGAGAAGTTCGTTTTGCATCGTTTTCAGAGCCCTAGAAAAATACTCAGGACTTCGATTAGAGGTAGAGGCTTGGACATTCAAGCCTGCTTCCGATATGTTTTGGTCACTACTCGCTGCTGCTTCGCTCAATTGCCTGGTCTGCTGCCTAGTTTTTCCCGCTACTAATGGAGGCGGTGCTGCTTTCTGTGATATTATAACAGTTGAGCAGACTGGGCAAGTGTTTTTTGATTGTAAATAAGATCTTATGCATGATTTGTGGAACTCGTGTCCACATTTGGCCTTGCAAAGCTCTGACGTGGCCATAGCTTCTTTACAGAGAGGGCATTTGGCTGCCGCTGGGCCTGGCTCTTCATTATCTTAAATTTTTTTTTTCTATATTTTTAAATTTACTATATTAATATATCGACTTATCGAAATGTGTTGGATCTAATAATTAATTTGAGAATTAAAATGCTTGTGAACTTTAGAAATTTATAGTAATAAACTGTTTGATCCCCCACTAGCTTGACTCCCTAATTGTAGTCCAGAGTTTATTTTTATGACGAGCTTAGTTAGAAGAATAGAAAGAAAAACATGATTATCGTCAATAACTAAATCGTGGCCAGGGAAAATTTTAGCAACTTTGCATCTGGTTCCAAGCGAATTAGTTTTTGAACCTAAAAAGGTACCTAGTATTCAAAAATAACACGTTAGAAGAAGAAATAAAAGCGTTAAGTTCTCGACTTCAGGCGTGGTAATGTGTTTATTAAAAATAAACTACCAAAACATCCAACGTCTTATGTGTCTAAACAACCACGCTAAGAAAATGTAGCATAATCCTTAAACTTCTGTCTAAACGAATTGGACCACTCACAGCTTCGTAAAGCCATTTAGAGGTTTACCAGCATTGCATTATAGACAGTTTTAAGGACATGACGAGAGGGAATTTAATCAGACCTAGATGAGCAGGGACAGTTAATCGCATCGTACAATTTTACCTGTAATCCTCTAACTCCGTCTTGAGCTGATAAAAAACAAATATAGTTTACTATCTTTTTAAAATTCCCTAACTGAAACAGAATCGCTAAACAGCTGTTGTTCCAATTAGCAGGACTATTAAAAGAAATAGAGAAATGTGAAGTACCGAAATATAAAATCGTGAAAAGTAAAGTTTATTTTGAAGTGAAGTGAAGATTGGTATTGATCGTGAGCCACAAAGAATTTGTGGCCCCATTGTTGGGCGCCAAAAATAATAATAATTGTAACGTGCAACGAACACGTGTAGGCTAGTTGTTGTCTCTCAGCTAAGGTGTGCACGCTGTAATGAACCGAACAAAATTCGGGGACTTAGGAGGTGTTTTTTTTTTCCTTAACTTTTCTTTTCGATCATGTCTCCATTAACCTTCATAGAAGAGACAATTATGGCCGAAGGGGAATATGGTGGGGTGGTCTGTTTTTTTTCTTTTAATTAATTCTCTCTTTAATTTTTCTTTTCCCCCCTTTTCATGTGGGTTTTTTTTTCTTTTTTTTTCTGTGGCCAGTTTACGCCATGTTGAAACAAAATTTTAATATCGTAATAAGAAATAAAATATAATAAAAAAATAGGTTGGTTTTAACTATATCTTTCACTCGTTGCAGAGGACGGACGTGTTTTTTTTGCGCTTATCAACTTTTATTTTTTTCTCGCGATTAAATACTTTTCCATAACTTTTAAATTTATTACCGGTTAAATTAATTAATAATAATTTCAGCATCCGAATTTTATTTTCATTTTGCGAATACTTGTTGTCGCTTTTGTTTAAATTTAAATAAAATCAAAACATACAACAATACTCGCATTAGCAGAGTTGTTGTTTTGCTTATCTCTTTTGCTTTTGTGTCTTTACCGTTTTTAACTAACTCTCGCGCTCTTGCGTAGAAATTGTTGTTGCATGTGTTCAATTTGACGCGCTCTCCCGCTCTTTCCTATTCTTGATTGATTTGCGCTCTCGTCTTTTGCCTACCCGCGACTCTGTGATACGTGTTTTTGTGCTTTCATCTCTTTTAATTCTTTAGTTGTGAAGGCTTACTCTGCACATTAACCCTTGTGTCAGAACTGGTCAGTATATTCTTATTCACAGATTTTTTACCTTTAGAATTTCTATTTTTTATTTTTTGTATTTTCTTTTAATTAAATTAAACTTTTTGATAAAATGGTTGTCTGCTCAAAAAATAATTGTATAGTTGCCACTAATGCGGTTGACTCCCATGATTATATTCTTTGTTGGTTGTGTGACAATGCGGTTCACGTTAAGTGTGCAGGTTACACAGGCAGAATTAAGGAGTCTATTGCTAAAGGTGGTGGCTTAAAATATGGATGTGATGCTTGCCGGGAGGTCGAGAATGAGATGCGCTCTTTCATGAGGCGGACTAGAGATAGTTTTGACACCTTAAGGGCAGGTTTTAATAAACTCCAAGCGGAGTTTACTGCGGTGGAGACTCAGTTCAGAAGTTTATCGCTTATGAATGAGTCTCCGAAACGTAAAAGGACCAGTCCTTGGGGTGTTTCTGTATCTGTAGATCCGCCAGCATCTCTTATCGTCCCCGACCGGTCTCATGCACCGTCCACTCCTAATGTACAGCAATTGATATCGTTTAAGAGCCCGGTTGTGAATGCTATTAGTAAGGAATTACCGATATCACCTGGGAATGATCTCTTAAAAACGATGCCTATTGTAGTGTCCGATAAGTCCGGGCAATAACCCATTCCAATGGAAATTGCCGATAGTTCTAAAAGTATCGAGGGCCCCGTAAACAAGTTGACTGCTGCAGTGGGTGACTTGTCCAACGTTACTGCTGCGGCTGACGCTTCGGGACCGCGGCCTCTCGTTGGCATACCACCAAAGAAACATATATTTGTTTCTAGGCTAGACCCTGTTGTCACATCTGATGATGTAATTGCCTATATTCGGAAGAAAGTTAACGTCTCGAATATTGCGGTGGAGAAGTTTAAATTCTCTTATTCTCGGGACATTTCGTCCTTTAAAATTAGTGTTTCTGCCTATATCTTCGACACCATATGTCGAGAAGATTTTTGGCCGAAACATATAATAGTTAAGGAATATACTGTAAAAAGAAAAATCGGCAACCGATTCGCTTGCCAACAACAACAACTAATACTATTCCTGCCACATCAGCATCTGCTGGTGTGTCAAAAAACTAGCTTCGTCCCTTAACCTGGGTTACCAGAACGTTAGAGGACTGAAATCTAAACTTCCTAATCTCTATGTAGATAGTCTTTCTTTGGAGCATAACATTCTAGCTTTTACAGAGACGTGGCTTAAACCTGATATTGCTGATTCATCGGTTTTTCCCACAAATTTTTCTATATTCAGACGTGACCGGATTTCTCGCATAGGTGGTGGCGTTCTGATAGCTGTTGATGCTGCTTTATCATCTGAAATGATTCAATGTTCTAGTACCCAGGAGATTGAGTTTGTCGGTGTTAAAGTAAATTTTAAATCTTTTAATGCTTTTATTACTTGTTCCTATATTCCACCATTGGCAGACATGGTGGTATATTCAAATCATTTAGAGGCAATTCAGTTTGTCTCCTCTTTGGTCTCCAGTCAAGACATGTTCATAGTTTTAGGTGATTTTAATTTACCCGCTTTAGCATGGTCACCAACAGATGAATGTACAATGTTGCTGCCCTCTTTGTCACATGACTCTATTGATGGCCTTCTAGGCTTATCTTTATCCCAAGTCAATCCTGTCTTAAATTCTAATGGAAAATCGTTAGATCTTATTTTTGTATTGGATTCTTCTTATTGTGAGGTTTCCAGGATCGAACCATTTGTTCTTCCAGAAGACAAATTTCATCCTACATTAAATTTAAAAATTGATCTGCCCTTGCTTTCACCATTACTTGGTTCAAATGAGTTACCTCTAACTAGGTGCTTTCGTAAGACTGACTTTGCCAGCCTTAATGAAAGCATTGCTACTACTGATTGGTCTTATCTGTACAATTGTAGAGATATGGACTCAGCTGTTCGTTTTTTCTATGATACTCTGAATTCACTCTTTGATATTTGTGTGCCTCTAGGCTGGAGCGGCTTAACAAACCTCCCTGGTTCTCTCGTGAGCTGTGCAATTTGAAAAATGTGAAGACACGATATTATAAGAAGTTTCAAAAAACACGTCGTTCATCAGACTATGCTCTGTATACAGTCGCTCGTTCAAAATTCATGATGCTTAATACACAATGCTATAAGAATTATCTTCAGCGGTGTAAGCTTCAGTTTTCTTCTGACCCTAAACAATTTTATAATTTTGTTAATTCTAAACGTAAGACCTCTGTGCACCCATCTTTTTTGTCTTTTCAAAATAAAAAAGCGAGCACTGATCAGGCAATTGCCGATATGTTTGCGAGTTTTTTCAAAACAACTTATTCCTCAACGGAATATCGAGCAAGTCCGTATCCTTATCATTTAGAAAAGGCTAATTGCATTTTCAATCCAGTGATTGATGAAGGTTCTATTCTTAGCGAACTTAAATTAGTTAAACCCGTTTATTCTCCGGGGCCAGATGGTCTTCCTGGATGTGTACTCAGGTTCTGTGCAAATGCATTATGTAAACCCATTTTAAAATTGTTTCTATTGTCTGTCGAATCTTCCTCTTTTCCATCTATTTGGAAGGAGTCGTATATCATTCCTCTGCATAAAAATGGCAAAAAGTCCGAAGCCACTAACAATAGGGGTATCTCAAAATTGTCCGCTATTCCGAAAGCTTTTGAGAAAATTATAACTTCTCAATTGCAACATTTTTGCAGCTCTATTATTTCGCCATCCCAACATGGGTTTGTGAAACGTAGATCTACAACCACTAACCTTTTAGAATTTACATCAATAATTATCAAGGGGTTCAAAAATGGTAAACAAACTGATGTCATATACACTGACTTCAGCAAAGCCTTTGATTCCGTTAATCATACCCTATTACTTTCGAAGCTGAGCGACATTGGGTTTCCACCCCTTTTCCTATCTTGGGTTCGAGAATATTTAACAAATAGAAAACAGAAGGTACTTTTTAAGTCTTCTTTTTCCGTTTCCATTCCTGTGACTTCTGGTGTACCTCAAGGTAGTCATCTGGGCCCTCTGCTTTTCACACTATTCATTAACGATCTTCCATCAGTCATTGTTCATTCGCGTGTGCTTATGTATGCTGACGATGTCAAGCTTTGTCTTACTTATAAAGATACAGATTCATTTAGTCGGCTACAAGCTGATCTTAAAAACTTTCAATCCTGGTGCCAGTTTAATCTACTAAATCTTAACACTACCAAATGTAAGGTAATGACTTTTTTTCATAACTCTCCTCAACTGGTCACTTATTTTCTAAACAATAGCCCTTTAGAACGTCTAAATAATATGAATGATTTGGGCGTACTTATGGACCATAAGTTAAATTTTAACACCCATATTTCCACCACGGTCGCAAAGGCCATGAGTGTCCTGGGTTTCATTAAAAGATGGTCAAAAGAATTCGATGACCCCTATACAACTAAAGTTC